>CM039722.1:33778240-34113958 GCA_022539455.1 Dendrobium nobile | reverse complement strand
TAGGTACTTTTGTACTTTTGATTTTTGTACAGTCATGGCTTTTTGTTCTGTCTTTCTTTCTGTTGAAGGCCATGTACTGTTCTGTAGATGATTATTTTGAGGAAATGAATTCAGATAGTCGTTTTGTTCCGCTGCATTTGATGTTTTTTAGTAGCTCTGTGTTTGTTTGTCTGTTTGAATTAATTGATTGGAAGATTCAGTTCCGAACCAAATTCAAAGCTAGATCCTGGTTAGCTATTTCTCCGTCCGCGATCCGGCGCGGGCGGGATCCGTCTCGTCTCGGGTCGGGTCGTGACACCTTGGGCTGATCGCCTGTGTCTAATCAGCCTAGCCGATATCTGATCGGCCCGGACGATTGGACTGTCTTTTTGACCAATCGGCCTGTACGTAATTATTGAGCCATATTGGCCTGGACGATTCTGCGATCGGCCAGGACGATATGACCGTTTCTTTAAATTCTGGCCATTCCAGCCATGATTTCTCACTCTCCACTCTTCTTCCTTTTGTGTTTTCTTGCTAACTCTCTTCTATGGCTGGTGGGAAACGTGTTCGTCAGGCGTCCGGGAATTCTTCGAGGGCGACTCTGGACCCTCGATTCAGGGAGGCAGAAGATGAAGCCGCCTACCATCGTTACAAAGAGTGTGGGATAACTGTCTCCAGAATCATCAATCCTGCCCACATCTCATACCCGGTAATGGATCTTTTCGCTCATACCTCCCTTTGCATCATTCTGTCTCTTGCTTTCCCTTTCAATACCAAGTTTCTTTGAGAATTTTTTGCAAACCTTCGCATTAACCCTACCTTCACAGCCCTGACCTCCTATGTGAATCGACGCCCTGTCGAAATCACATATCAGGATTGTGTTGATCTTTTACAGCTATCCACCACCGGGGATAAGCTGCACTTAATCGCTTCTGATCCTGATCTTGACTGGTCCACGGCAAATCACTTCCTTCGCCAGACCAATGCACCTTTCCATGTTGGAGAGACTAGCTCTTTAGTCAAAGATGCTAGGACAATCCAACATGTCCTTTGCACCTCCATAATTCCAAAAGCCAGGGACCGAATCCACATCACCCCTCTACTTTCCCTCACAACTTTCTACATCATGGCTCATAGAGAATTTAATACTGCGGACCTAATTTTTCGATATATTGATCACTTAACCACAATCCGTGATCCAGGTCACAAGAGGAAACCCAATCTAGCCTTAGGACACATCATAGCCTAGGTCCTTGAAACCAAATACCAACTTCAGTATCCTATTCCACCAAACCTCCCAACTCCGTTCTACTCAAACAGTTCCTTCAGTACCCTTCACAGTACTTGTCTTCACCCTGAGGAACCTCGGGGGGCTGGAGAGGAGGAGGCTCCCGCTCCCGCTCCCGTTCCTGATCCTGTTCCTCTCCACCAGCACTCACCGGTTGATCAGTTGATAGAGAGGTTTGATCGTTGGGAGACCCACTTTGATGCTTACGTTGCTGCACAAGAGCAGCAACATTCTGAGGACATTGCCCGCTACGAGCAGAATCGCGTGGATGACGTAGCCCACTTTGACAGTTACATGACTCACCAGCAACAGCAGCATGACCAGGACATCGCCTGGTTCAATGCTTAGTTCACCACACTTGCCACCTACTTTCAGCAGCCACCTCCACCACCTCCATCTGATGATCTGGATCCCTCGTTGTTTTAGTCTGTACTTTCTATTGTTTGTTTCCTATTTTTTTTTAGTTAGTCTTTGTTTGTTGTGGTGTTTTCTTTTGTATCTGGACCCTCTTTTTGTGATGACAAAAGGGGGAGTAGGGTGTGGTAGGAAAAAGCTGTTGGGTTTGGGATTTGTAACTTTGAATTTCTAATAAATCTTTTTTTTTTAAAACTTGTGTTTGCCATCATCAAAAAGGGGAAGATTGTTGCAAATTTTTTTTTCATGGCTTATGTTTTGATGATTGACAAACACTAGTTAGTCTTTGTTTGTTGTGGTATTTTCTTTTGTATCTGGACCCTCTTTTTGTGATGACAAAAGGGGGAGTAGGGTGTGGTAGGAAAAAGCTGTTGGGTTTGGGGTTTGTAACTTTGAATTTCTAATAAACCTTTTTTTTTTTAACTTGTGTTTTCCATAATCAAAAGGGGGAGATTGTTGCAAATCGTTTTTTCATGGCTTATGTTTTGATGATTGACAAACACTATTTCTCTTGGACTACTTGTTGCTTCTAACTTTTCAGGAATCGAAGATCGGACGATCAAGAAGAAGCCAAGTTCAGGATTGCGTAGGTTTAGGGTTGAGTCAGTCTGTACTTTTGTTTTTTCATCTTTTGAGTCTACTTGTAATGGTCAAAGAGACTGATGCTAAGTAACCCTACACACACACACTTTAGAGATTTAGAATCTCTATTTTTGCTCACATCGGCCAGGTCGATCCCTTGGATCGTCCTGGACGATCGAGTTCAAAACAGAGACTCTAATCAGGATTCTTAATTAAGGCAGCCGACATTAACATATCGGCCTGGACGATACGTGTATCGGCCAGAAAATAAGCTCAAAATAGAAAGAAGTAGCCGCCATAGACAATTAAGGCATACTGTATTTTTAAATTATCGGCCAGGACGATCAACGGATCGGCCTGGACTAAATTATCAAATTATGCCTTAATTGATCAGGAAACCAAGGGAGTAATTATGGATGATTGATACGATCATATCGTCCTGGACGATCGCAGGATCGGCCAGGACGATCTAGTCAAAAACGTTAAGTTACTTCAGGACGATAAATATCGGCCATCTCAAAAATAGGGCGATGCTTAGGACGATTTGCCTCTGATTTGAACTGATCGGCCAGGACGATCGTGAGATCGTCCTGGACGATCAATCCAAAATTCAATCGTCCAGAAGTGTATCCAGGGCGATGCTCTGGCCGACCTTCTGAGTTTTGTACTGATCGGCCAGGCCGATGGACATATCGGCCTGGACGATAAAGTCGGCTACTTGCAATTAATGAGCTCCTTTGAAGCTCTTCTATTTAAGAGCTCTTGTTCAACATTTTTTAAGACCTTTGGCTGCTTCCTTGACCTGAGAAGACCTTGAGGAGAGAAAGAGAGAGAGGGAGAGAGAGAGGATCTTGTGAGGGGGAGCTTGTGAGGGGATTCACAAGGGTTGCTTCAAGGATCGCTCTGCTTGTTCTTCATCTAGAGTTTCTCGTCCGTGGAAGGGTCGGTAGAGGTAAGGAGTTTGCTCTTGGTTGTGGTTCTCTGCCAGCTTCAGGAGGAAGCAAAAGGAGGTAGGTTCTCTGCCTTGCCGGGGTGGCAAAAAGGAGGTTCTTGTGAGGGCTTCTCCGCCTAGCCGTGGGGGCTAAAGGAGAGTCACGTTTTGTAGTGCAATACTTGGAGGGTGCCTCCAGGGAGTGGACGTAGGTCGAGTCGACCGAACCACTATAAATTTCTGTGTTCTTTTTCTTGCTTCCGCACTTTTAATTCCGCATTTATTTCTTGTGTTGTGATTTGGTTTATGCAATTTTTTCTTTGTGAAAAGAGTTTTTAAATACCAATTCATTCCCCCCCCCTCTTGGTTGGCTTGGGACTAAGTTCATAGGGCTTAACATCCCAAACAAACTTTCAAGTGGTATCAGAGCTTTCCTTTTTGACTTTCAATAGACATTCAAGTGAAAAGGCTGGAGGCTCCCCTCTTCACTATAGGAAACTAGTGGAACTCAACAACCTGATTTTTAAAATTGGTGCCCATGATTTTATCTTGGTGGGGCACTTCTACACTTGATTTAACCAAAGAACTGAAAAAACCTATCCACATCAAATTGGATAGAGTGCTCATTAATGACTTTTGTCTAAACACTTTCCTAACTCCTTTTATGATGTTAATGATCCATAAATCTCTTATAATTCTCATATTATCCTTTAGTATGGCACTGGTCTAAGGAATAAGCACCATTTTATGTACAAGAATTACTGGGATAAGATCCTAGATTTTTTGGATGGGATTCTATCTATTTTCTCTCAACCCTCCTCTGGCAATCATATCTACTGCTTTTACTATAAGCTCAAGTCACTCAAGAATCTCTTTAAACCCAAAGAATGGGCCTTCTCCAACACCCTGATGGGTGTAATTGACTTCCTTAGGTCAACTCAAAAAGACCATCTTGCCCAAATCCAAAATAATCCCATGAATCTTGAATTAAATGGGGCTCTTAAAGCTACTAACATAAAGCTTTCCGACACTGAATCCCTCTTGGCTGATTGGATCATACAAAGAGGCAAAGACAAATGGCTTACCTATAAGGAAGATGACCTTAATTTCCTTTATTCAAAAATTAATCATAGGCACAATGCTAATGTGATTAATAGCAATACTTCTAATGGCATGGTTCTTACTTCCTCCAATGAAATCAATTATACCTTTACTATTTAACAATTCTTGTTATCCTCTACATGGCAATGTTATCCTCCCTATTGGGGCCACCATCCCTCCTCATCTCACCTTTGACCTAGTTTCACCGGTTATTGTTGAAGAAATTAAAAATATGATATTCTCTTTGTCTCCTGTTATTGCTTCGGGTCTGGATAGGTATACATTTGCTTTCTATAAATCCACTTGGAATATTATTGTTAAACAACTTTGTGAAGCTATGTTGCCTTTTTTTACCACTGCATTCATGCTTAATCATACTAAAGCCACCACTATTGCACGGATCCCTAAGCAACATCATGCTTCAAATGTGACAGATTATAGGCTGATTGCTCTTTGCAACACTTTTTATAAGATCATAGCTCATATTCTAGCTAACATAATGAGAGATGTAATGCCCCGCATTGTTCACCCTAGTCAAGCTGGGTTTATTAAGCATAGGATCATTTTTGATAACATACTCTTCGTCTCAGACATTTTGGGGAGCTTTAATATAAGAGCTAAGGAGATATTTCTTTGTGCAAAACTTGACATTAAAAAAAATCCATTGACTCTCTATTTAGGGATTTCCTCCTAGCTAGGCTTCTTGCTAAAGGCTTCCCTAATACTTCTATTTCTTAGATCAAAGGATGCATATCTGATATCCATTTCTCTGTGGTGATAAATGGTGCTATGGAATGTTATTTAAATTCCTCTTCTAGTCTTAGGCAAGGATGCCCACTTTCCTCTTATCTCTTCTTTATTGTGATGGACGGCCTTTCATCCTTATTTGACAAAGTTGTGTCTAAGAAAGAATTTAATGGCATTATTATGGATAACACTTCTTTTACTCATCTTTTATGTGCTGATGATTTTCTTATTTTTGGTAATGCTACATTGGAGAATGCCTACACTCTCAATAACATTCTATTCAGTTTTGTTGAACTATCTAGTCTTTATAATAATGCTGAGAAAAGTTCTATTCTTTTCTCCAATAACTGCATTCTTGACTCCCATATTTGCATTATTCTAAATGTTCAAAAGACTTAAACCCCTATAAAATACCTTGGTATCCCAATTCACCCCAAAAAGATTCATCATGCCGACTTCCACCCCCACATTGGGAAGATCATTGGTGCAATAGAGGGCTGGAAAGACAAGGATCTCTCCTTCGTGGGAAGGTTACAATTTCTTAAATACACCATCTTCAATACCATTGCCTATTAGAATCTGGGATCTATTATACCTAAAGGTTGCTACAAGTTAATTAATAAAGTTGGCTCAAGATTTCTATTCTCCTGTGACCTTTTTGAGAAGAAACTCCATTTGCATGGTGGCATGGAAAGACACTTGCTTATTTAAGTATTGTGGGGGAATCAGTCTCCCCAATGTTGACTCTCTTTATCATACTTATGGTTGTTCTATTATTTGGAGATTTTTTAATTATAATAACCAGATGTTTATCTTGTGGAATGAAAATTATCACTCTCTTTGGTTGGAGCACTCTAATCGTGTTTAAGTGTACTGGAAGTTTCTCTGCTCTATGGCCTCTAAATCAAGCAATGCCTCACTCTTAGAATCCATGCTAATAACTCCTTATCCCACCTACGGGACCCCTAGTGTAATGGTCAGTCCATCAAAGATTTGTGTGGTTCACTATCCTTAGAACCCAACTTTTTGAATGCCTCTCTTTGGCAAGTTAGTAACATTATCGATACTGGGGTTTGGTCCTTAATTACCACCTTTCCACCCCAAGGATCTTATCGCTGCTATTCAGAAGGTTCCTATAGCTACTTTTGATATTGATTGTCTCTAGAAGGGGTTGGATAATACAAATGCCAGATCCTTCTCTAAGCAATATATTTCTCACCATCCTAAGGTTATCTGGAATATGTTCGTCTGGCATAAGGGCTATACTCTTAGATTTGCTTCTATGCTTGATTAGCTTTTAAATTTGGTTTAATGACACCTGTGGCTCTTGCCCGTCGGGGTATTCTGGTTGACACTATATACAAATTCTGCTACTCTGCTTCTAAAATGCACTCACATCTATTATTTGAATGTGATTACACTTTTGGCATTCTTAAGCAATTAATTCCTTTTGGTGTTGTTATTCTGATGTGGCCAAACTTATTCCAAGCTTTAAATTTTATTGAGGAGCACAATTTTTATAAGGGTTTCCAATACTTTTACTATCTTATGATAAGTCCTTCCATCAACTTGATTTGGAGAGCTAGAAATGATAGAATATTTAGAAATGTTATTAAATATCAAACTTCTATTGCCAAGAAAGTTAAAAGATCAATTTATTTCAAATCTAGAAATTGGAAGAATGGCTACAGATTCAAACAATATCTTTTTTGAGCTCTTTTGGTCAGGGTTGATCTCTTCTCTCCTTCTGCTCTCCTACTGGAATCCTTTGTGCCTGCGTTGTTTCATTGGAGGATTTTACTTGTTAGTTTATGTGCCATATAGGGGCTACTTTTTGGTTATGGTACCCTATGGGGTATATTCGGATGGACCTCCCCCTCGCTTGCCCTTGGATGGTCAAGTTGGCAACCAGGGACTGCTGCTTGGTTGAGGTGGCCTATGGGATATTTATGGAAGGACAATGATAATTGCTAGTCTCCCTCACTTCCCCTTGGATGGTCGTGCTAGCAACCAGGGGGTTTTTATCATCTCTAATGAATTTTTGACTGATCTTTCATTCGAATTGTATCCTGAGTTCTTCTTATGAACTTTTAGTCTTTTATTTTGGGTTCTTCATTCAGGTTGTAAGTTATTTTACCAGCTAGGCTTTTGTTATTTTGGGTTCCTACTGTTTGCTTGTTTCACTCCCTCTAAGCTAAGTTTTTCTATATTAGCTTTCTTTTGGGATTGAACTTCTTTTAACATTACTTGTAATTTCTTTTCTATAGAAATGACATGGGCTCCGGCCCCAAATTTCCAAAAAAAAAAAATAAAACCTAGTAGATTTTGTTTAAATGATTTGTAATTTTTTCATCTTAGGTTATTTCATAATGATTTAACTATTAAGTTAATGATTTATTTTGTTTTATTATGTTTGTTTTAATATCTCATATATTCTGTATATTATTAGAAGTTTAGAAGCGATACAAACATCCAAAATAAAAAGTTAGCTATGGAGATTTAGGTTTTGTATGAGATAGCTTTCTTAATGTGTTAAAAAACACTTTTTTAATATAATTTTTTTTTAACTAAAATTTTTTGTGCTAGAAATTGCTTTAAAAATCATAAGTAAAGTCGTCTCAAATGAAACCTTAATTTTATCAATGTCTTTTAAAACCTACCGAACAACTTAGTTAGAATTCAATGAAAAAGGTTATTTTAGTTGAATTTACAAATTTAATTTAGTATATAAAGTTTTAAATTAAATTATTAGCAACAAATTTATAATTTTCCATGTGAAATGGAAATTTATTTTGTGCTTAAAGTTGCTTAGCTTAAATAATATTATAATTTATTGAATAGGTTTGATACATCATAAAAATCACCTTGATTGAGCACTAATCTCGAGGCATATTTGAACTAAAAACTTTTAAATTTTGGACAATAAAAACTCTAATCATAATAAACTTAAGTTAAATTGAACGTCTCGACAAGATAAACCCAATAACACTTAAATTGGTCTAATCCGAGTCCAAATGGGCACAAACCAATGGATTGCATACTTGGAAGCTTCAAAATCAATCTCTAAATATGACATGCTTATTATCAAATTGAGCAGCTCTACATGACAAATCCAATGAACCAAAATCACTTAATTCTGACATCATTATGGCACATAAATGTTTGATGAAAGCCCTATGATTAAGGGAATCAACATGGACCATTTGATGGGGAACTCCCAATTTTCCTTAAATTCTCTCTATATTTACGGAGCATGCCACTTCCAAAAACATATAAAGATGCCCTCAATCTTCACTTGGAGGGGGAGAAAAAAGACAGAACAATGGATATCTCTCTAGAATTTTTGAACTTTTGTCATCGTCATTGACCACCAACTATTGTCACCAACAACTACCATCATCACTGATGATCAATATATTAAGTTACCACCCTCTCCAAAACACTAATAAGATTTAGATGTGTTGCTGGGTACATCTATCTGTTTGTAGACATCTACTTTCTATACTCTCTATTGGGAGATTTAAGCCTTGTTGTTGGCCATTAATTGTCACTAAATTCATGTACTTTCTCTCTTCTTCAACAAAGAAATTAAAAAAAAAAAATCTTTATATCATTTTCAACATAATGATTCTTGCAATTCGAAAAGCCCTCTAATTTATTTCCTTTCTAAATTTTTCACTTAAAAAGTTCTCTGGTCCTACTACTACTTTATCTGTTCGTGTTGAATCTTTGGACAACGCTAAGATATAAAATATATGCTCTACTGACTCAAATTTTCTAGCATGCAACAAGGTTGTTCATAAATTTTTTTGTTATCTTAATTTTAATTAGTTTTAATTAGTCTAAACTTATATTTGTATCGCTAATTTTAAAATTTATTAGTTTCTAGTTTATCAAAATTTCAAGCATTGTTATATTTTAATATGAAAAAACTAGTTATTTATTGGTTTCTCTTGTTATTTGTAAGTAGGGGCGGAACCAGGCTTAATTTTCAAGGGGCGCAAACTTATAAGTAATTGTTGGTCTTGCCACAAATTTGGCTTGACCCTTGATCGTCGTACACGTCGCAGATATGTTTGAGGTCCAAGAGGGCAGCGCCCCTGGCAGGGTTCGAACCTGGTTGGTTCATCGTTACCTAACAATAGCACCTCTACTATTTGATTTTAAGAATATTTTAGAATTCAAATTAATAAATAAAATGATGAATTCCCTTTACTATTTCTCTTTGTATTTGGTACATTATTTTCTAATAATAACACCTCTACACAATTTGTTTAGGGTTTAGTGTGGGGGAAATTTCCTAAAAGCCCTAATAATAAAGATTAAAAAATAGATTGAGGGGGACAAATTACTTAAATCATTTTAATAAATTGCACATTCCCCTGCCATTTTTTTAGGGACATTTAGGCAAACTCACATAGGCCTACAAATGAAGCATTTGACAAGCTACTCGAGGTTCGACTCAATAAAAACAGTGTTCGTGGTCATTTAATTAAGTAATCAAACACTACAGGAAAACTTTGTATTACTGTGGTACTTTCCAACATATATAAATACACTGGTAAAAGTGGCGAACCAATCAACGTATATTTCAGTGGTACCTTAACGATGCTATTTCTGGTGAATAATTTATTAGAAACAGACATACGACGAAATGATATCGTATTTTTGGTGAAACTTTTCCGCCGGTATTTCTGGTGGATAATCCACCGGATATTTCCTTTGGTAATTGTTCAGCGAAACCATCCAGAAATTATCACCGTCATTTACGACGGAAAGTTTTTGCCAGAAATTACGACAGATAAAATGCAAGAATTCCTTCTAGGAAATCGACATCTTGGATACTATTTTTTCGATGGCATTCCGTGGGTAAGTCTACCGAAAATATTTGTGACAAAATAAAATTTCGTATGAATGAATTACTGTCAGACAACTTTTCTCCAGAAATTCACAGGAAACCAGATTTTATCAGCGTAATTTCAAGTTACCGGCATATTTTGTACACCCGTAACAACCAATTTTCACACTCCATACTATTGAAGACTTAAAGAATAATTAGATTAGGATTTCTTGTAATTGAAGTCTGTACGTTTTCTATTTTTCTTGAGTCTAAGAGAGTGTGATTGTAATTGGATAACTGTGCACACACATACTAGGGGAGTGAGTCAAAACATTTATTTCTAAAACTAAATATATTGTACGATTCTTGAATCGTACTGGATGATTTGACATGAAAGTTCCTCCATAACAAAGTTCATCAAATCATGCCTTGGAAATTTATTTTGTCATGTTCGTACTATATGAAGTTGGATTTGTATAGACGACGTCCAGAGTACGAAATAAATATGTACCAGTTCATCTCGAACGAACTCACCATTTTTTGAATTGATCATAATATACGAAGTGGAGTTCATATATATGACGTTCAGAGTATGAAATGGATACATACCAGTTCGACCCATACGAACATATAAATTTTTTGAATTGTTCATTCTATACGAAATTAAATGCATACAGATGACATCCAGAGTATGAAATGGGTTCATCCAAATTCCTACCATACGAAGCATGATTTGATTCAATAATTCATACTATATGATGTAGGTTTCATACAAATAATGACTAGTGTACAAAATGAGTTTGTACAAACTCGTACCGGACGAACTTATTTAGTTTTTGAATTATTTATACTATACAATGTCAATTCGTACATACAACAGACAATACAAAATGGATTCGTACATAGATTTTTTGAACTGTTTGTACGTACGAAGTATGATCATACTATACGATCCAAGTACGTTTGACTTGAAATTTTCAATTTTCAGGACGGTTTGTCTTGTCCTTCATATATAATAATCCTAAAAACTAATTATCCTCCTTATGCAAATTTTCTCTTGGGAGTGATAAAGAGAGTGTTTTGGGAGTGTTTGGGAGTGAGGGTTGAGAGATATTACAAATGAAAATTGTGAAGGGTTCACAAGGTTACCCAAAGGTGATGATACCTTTGTGTGTTCTCCAAATCTCTGTCCTACTTCTTTGAAGACTCTTGAGAGAAGATCTTTGGAGAAGATCCAGTACTCTGCCATCACCAAGAGGGTGCAAAAGGATGTTGGTACTCTATCGTCACCAAGAGAGTGAGAAAGGATGTCGATACTATGCCGTGATCAGGAGGATGAGAATGGATGTTGGTACTTTGCCATCACCAGAAAGGTGAGAAAAGACGTCGATACTCTACCATCACCAATCGGATGAGAAAGGATGTCGGTACGTTGCCATCACTAGGAGGGTGAGAAAGGACGTCAGTACTTTGCTGCACCGGGGTTTGGTGGAAGAGAGGTTGTTGTAAGGGCTTCTCCGCCTTGTTGTGGAAGCAAAAGGAGAGTCACTTTGGTATAATGCAATACCTGAAGAATGAGTCTTCAAGGAGTGGACGTAGGTCTAGTTGGACCGAACCACTATAAAATTTGGTGTTCTTCTATTTTTATTTTTACTTCATTTTTATTTTCTGTACATTTATTTTTAGTGGTTGAAAAATTATTATGATAAATAATCATTGTACTAAAAAAGTTTAAATCGGTTTTCTAAATTACCAAGTGTTTTTTAAATTATCAATTCACCCCCCCCCCCCCCCCCCCTCCTCTTGGTTGGCTTTGGGACAAATCAATTAGGTCCAACAACCTATTCAAATTTTCAGCTCCCAATTCCTAGCCTGACCTCCCAATCTGCTCTGAGCTCGATCAGAATAACCTTCTAGCAACCCTTTTTCTACCACCTGTTGCTGACCCTGCCATGACTGTCCATTCAATCGTCCAAACCCAATTCACAGCCTACGATGTAGCATTCAACTACCCATCCCATCAACCTCTCATCTCTAATTGCAGGTATCTTTCTTCCTTATTCGAGCACTCCCTCCCCAACTCAAACACTCTTACACCAAACCAAACAACTTCTAAGTATTCATAATATATTAATTTTACTTTACTCATAATACACCCTATCAAATGAAAAAAAAAAAAAAAAAAAAGTTTCCCTACATTCACTTTATAGCAAACCAAATAGCCCCTTAATAAAGATTGTTTATTATCATCAATTTTCTTTGTTCAAAATGTTCATGAACAGGTTTTCTTATAAGAAGAATAATAACTCATTTGTTTGTGAACGAGCTCGCTTGGTAGTTCAAAAATACTTGCTAAATATGCCATGAACAATCTTGTTTGGTAATTCAAAATTTTTTGCTAGATATGTTCGCAAATTGTCTCATTTGATAGCTCAAAACCACTCATTATATATATTCTTGAATATGCTCGTTTGGTAGTTTGAAACAAACATTAGAAATATTCGCCAACATGTTTGTTAGCAAACTCGACAAAGTTTGATAAGGCTTGTTTGTTTAAAGGTCGATAAGCATGAAATGAATTGAACATGAATCAAACACAAACCAAATATGAACATCCATCAACTTAAACGAACCACGTTAAAACACAAACAAAAAAGCTCAAATCGAGCTCGAGAGCTCGAAAGAACACGAACAAGCTGATAATATACAAACACAAATATGCATAAGCACATACTCGACTCGGCACACACACATCACATACGCAAGACTTGAATTCAAGATCTCTTGGTTTTGAGTTTTCTTTAAAAATGAAATTTTTTTTTATGTTTTCTGTGAAAATGCAAAATGATTTGATAAATTTACCCCTTAATAAATTTAATTTAAATTACACAGCTTTTACTTTATTTAATTTAATCTAAGCACCTAATTATAATTTGCTTTCTAAAAATCAATCATATTATGGCTTATATTGTGACTATCATCTGAATAATAACCTAAGTTGTCGGGCTGTCAAAACTGGTTGATGGGCCAAATTCATATATGAATTGAAATTGACCTTACATGAAGCCAATGAACCCGAGCTTGAACCCAACCCATTTAATAAATAAGTCAGAAACATCAACCAAAATCTGACTCACTAGCAAACCAAATGACTTGAAGCCAACCACTTAACCCGTTTTGGTTAGTTTTTTTGATAATTTATTAACTATGATGGTTACTCTATTTAATTAAAAAAAATTATTACAAATAAAAAAAATATTAAAAGGGTCATCTTTGGATAAAAAATGGGTTAGCATACAAGCAAAACACCATCCATTAATTAAACTAGTTAGAAAACTCGACCAACCAATAGGGGTGTCAATTCGGGTCAACCCGCCGGGTTCGGGTCGAACCCGACCCGACCCGTATCTAAACGGGTCAACCCGAACCCGACCCGTTTTTATAAACGGGTCGGACATTTCAACCCGGACCCGACCCGGCCGGGTTGCTGGGTTGACCCGACCCGACCCGCGACCCGGCAGCGTTCTCCCAATCTTTTTTTCTTTTTTTTTTTCAAATTTGGCAAATGTGCTCTCAAAATTGATCCCACCTTGAAGCGACTGGAGACCGGAGAGGCGGAGACGGACGCCTGTGCACAAACTTGAAAAAGTTGCAACAACTGGTGTTGATACTTTCCTTCATCTTGTAAAACACGCAAAACAGGAGAGCATCAGAGATTTTTTTTTTTTGGGAAGGAGCTTGAGCTGCACGGAGCTCGGAGCACGTGAACAGGATGTCAGGATCCTTGGGCGGAGCAAGGATAAGGAGCTTGTTATGGAGTGGCTGAGTATCCTTGCCTTTCCATCAAGGATAAGGAGCACGTGAACAGGATCCGGGCTTTGAAGGGCTCGAGGAGAAGCTTTGAGAAGCCCAAAGCGCCGTTTTGAGAAGACATTTCTTTATTTTTTTTAAATTAGACGGGTTTACGGGTTGACCTGGTAACCCGCCGGGTCAACCCGACCCGACCCGTTTGATTAAACGGGTCAAATCTGTAAACCCGAACCCGACCCGTTTATCAAACGGGTCGGGTCCAACCCGGATTTTCCGGGTTGGGTTGTCGTGTCGTGTCAAATATTGACACCCCTACCAACCAATGAGCTTAAATCAGAATTTTTTTATATGGGATTGGATGATTTATTGAGAAGAATATATTTTCATACATATTTAATTTTTAGAACTTTCCTCGGAGAGCGTTGGAAATTAAATATATATATAGAAAACCATCCAAATCCTTGTACCTAGAGCAAATGCAAAGGCAGTCTTAGATGATAGCAGCAAGTCTGCGAAGTTTAGTCATGGCCGTCTCCAGCAACTCCATCTCTTACAATCCCATTGGGCCAACCCGCAACCTAAACAACCTTATCCAGCAACTCCGCCTCTACAAAGCCCCGCGCTTCGGCGGCGGTGTCAGCGATGAAGACGACGAGGTCGACGAGAGGGGAAAGGTTTTCTCCCAAATGGGCCTTGCCGAATCCGCCATGCGGCCCATGCCTCCCGCTTTCAAGTCCCAAGACAAGCGAGCCGCGGTCCTCGTCTGTCTCTTCGAAGGCGATCTCGGCGACCTCCGCGTCTTCCTCACAAAACGCTCCTCCAATCTCTCTTCCCACTCCGGTCGTCTCTCTCTCTCTCTTTCTGATTTTTCTCCTCCATTCCTCTTTCGAGATCTGAGTTTAGGGTTTTCAAAGGCGACGTTCTTCCGCCTATTAACGGATCTTAGATGCAGGTGAGGTGGCACTGCCGGGCGGCAAAGCAGACGAAGGCGACGCCGACGACGTAGCAACGGCGTTGCGAGAAGCTGAGGAGGAGATCGGGCTAAATCCATCTCTAGTGAACGTCGTCACAGTCCTCGAGCCATTCTTGTCCAAGGTACAATTAATCCCGAAATTCCTTTGGGTCGGGTTCGTCCATAAGACTCTCAATTCTCTCATTTTTGCCATGAATTCTCTTCAAACTCTAAACGCATTTCGTCGTTTTCTTTGCAGAAACTTCTCAGAGTAGTTCCTGTGATTGGGATACTCCCTGATAGGCGATCATTCAAACCTGTCGCCAATGTTTCAGAGGTGGAAGCAATTTTCGATGCGCCTTTAGAAATGTTCCTGAAGGTTTGCTCCAATGCACTTAACAAAATTCAACTTTTACAAACCATCTGCCTCTCTTTGAGATTATCAACTGTTTGTATGCCTCAATTATTTGAGTTCTAATTATATTAATCATAGAATAATTGTTCATCTCAATAATTCATTTCCTTTTTTATTATCATTAATTATATATTAATTTATTTCTCATTTGTAGATCTCATAATTCATAATTAGTATTGTTGCGGGCTAGAATATACGCAGCGGTAGGGTTAGAGATTTTTCCTCTGAGCGTTGCACGAATATCTAGCACACACAAACAGAAGATGAAAGAACACCATGATTTTTACGTGGAAAACCCTGAAAAGGGGAAAAACAACGGGGCCACGCCTAGTTGAAAAGTTTCACTAATGTAGTTTGAGATACAAGAGGCTGATTCGTCCCACAAGTTATGACGATCAGATTACAATGAGTTTCTTCTGAATTGAAATTCAGTTACAAAGTTGTTTAGAGTTCCGGTGTCATCCGAATATCCGGCAGAATTCCTGCGTTATTCAGGCAGCGGGAAGAACTCCAGCGGTGATCGAGGAGGAGGAGGAGCTAATTCTCCTTCTCCTTCTCTTTTTCTTCTCTTCTTCTTCTCCTCTTATTGTTTGAGTCCCCTCCCATGAGAAATGAGGGGTCTATTTATAAATTTTCTGGAGTGGTATAGCTCATAAATAGGTGTGAGATCAGGGGCAAATAGGGAGTGGTCGAATGGACGGTTGATATTGAATCCCTTGATCGTACACCGTTCGTCAGATATTTGAAGGCCTTAGTGATGTCGGAATCCGAAGATCTTGGGTTCGTTGGATTCGTCTCGTCAAGCCGTTCGATTTGACTATAAGCTCGTTAAAATCGGAGACCGTTTGGTAATTCAAATTGTGGTATGAGCTTTCCAACAGCGCTTAGGGTGCTTGATTTTGGCTCATTTGGGCTTGGATTGAGTTGAATTTGGTGTTGTTGGGTTCGTATTTTCGAGACGCTCAGTTTGACTATAAGCTCGCTGAAATCGGAGTTCGGGAGCTCCTAGATTTAATTTTTGAAGTTTCCGTTTTGATTTTGCCTCGAGATTCGTGCTTGATGAAGATAATTTTTTGAGGATATATCAAGTATCTAGAAATCAGTACTTTTTCCTACAATTTGAAACAAAAATAAATTAAAATTTCTCTCAAAATATCTCTCAATGTGTTAATAATACATTTTCTCAATAAAAATTATTTCATTGTCTATCTTCCTATATTAGCATTAATTCTATTGTGGAGTTTTTTAAATGGATCTTCATGCATTTATGTTTCATTTTGGACAATTTTTTACTGTTTTACTTTTCAGATTATAACCACAATTTCTATTTAAATATTTTTTTTCTTTTATTTTCAAAAGCCTTCGGTGTTTAGAAACTATTTTTACAGTTTTTTTCAAAAAATTTCTTTCCTCACAACAAATTTATAACAATATTTTAAAAAAACTTACTGAACCCTTAATCTATGATTTTGTTTTGGCCATTGCTTTTTTATTGTTTCAGAACAAATTTGTGCTAGAAAACTCTTGTATAAAGTAGTAAAAGAACTGTCTTCAACAAACAAGAAAAATTATTATGTGCAGATCTCAAATGGTGTCCAGAGACCAACAAGAACATGTCAGGTCACTATTTTGTTTGGTACCGGTGCTCGGTACTACTGTGTACCAGGTGATGTAGCGTGTTCTGATTAGTCTCTGGACCATCCGGTGTTCGCACATAATAATTTCTTCTCAAACAAAACCTATATCTCAAAGTCAAATAACTCTTATTTTCCTTTCTTTTTTTCAATGGGAACAGGATGAGAACAGGAGAGCAGAGGAGCGGGAGTGGATGCGGGCCAAGTATCTGATACATTTCTTTGATTATAAAACTGATGATCAAAAGTATTTGATATGGGGTATGACTGCTAGCATTTTAATTAATACAGCTTCAGTAGTGTATCAGCGGCCACCATCCTTTGCAGAGCAATATCGCAAGTTTCATCGCTGTTTGAAGAAGGATATTTCTAAGTGAATAAGGTAAAGATTGATTTTATACCCACTGGATATGCAATAATCTGCTTGTTTTTCTTTGGCAGAAATGATTTGTAGGGAAGGTGTTTATGATTATTTGATTCTTAAACATCCTCCTAAATGTGTTGGTATAGGTTTTTAGAATCACTTGCACTGTGATGTCTCTGTAATATGAAGATTTAGCCAATTTAACAAAAAAGTGTCCTTAAGCCTGCATTTGAATAAAGGTTTCGTTTGAGATAATTTTCTTACTGTTTTCTAAAATAACTTTCTAATATTTAAAGCTAGATTTCTACGGAACATTGATTGCATCATCTTCTTCATAAGGTCATACTGCTCATTAGAGATGTTGACGCAATCCAAAGAGAACATACTGCAATTTTGCTTCACTGTAGCATCTAAAAACAATTTGCATCTA
Organism: Dendrobium nobile; assembly: GCA_022539455.1. Taxonomy (NCBI): domain Eukaryota; kingdom Viridiplantae; phylum Streptophyta; class Magnoliopsida; order Asparagales; family Orchidaceae; genus Dendrobium; species Dendrobium nobile. The sequence continues at coordinate 34,096,468 of CM039722.1, read as the reverse complement.
GAAGCATTTAATTTGGTTAAGGTTTTGTTTGGAACAACTTTTGTACTTCTTTATAAAACAAAGTTTTATTACAAAAATTTTTTGAAAAAAAAAATAAAAAATTAAAACTCTATTTTATAAAGCAGCAAGAAGGCTGTTTCAAATAAAATCTAAATAGATAGATTGAAAGAATATGCTTTACCCTTGAGGTCATAGCCTTTACTCAACTGAAATTTTAGAGGAGGTCATCCGAAAAGACATCAACATCCACCAACAGCAATTCCATACAAGCCCCAACTCAATTACTGTATATAAATTCGTAGGCTAAGCACTAAATAAAAATTATTTACAAAGTGAATAGTTGAAGCTTTGGTTAAGGCTATCATACTAAATTTAAATAATGCCTAAAATTTAAATAAAAAAAAATTCTAGATGCAAACATTTGAGAATTAAAACCAAATATCTCAGGATTTATATCACGCTAGATTCTTATGATTCATTAATTCAAGAAATGTATCAGGTTCCATTGACAATGATTGCTTAATATTGCAGAAATACTATGGAATGGAATTCAATCAATAATACATGAATATAAATGTGAGGGGGTGGCTTTGTGATCTTTCTCAATTGAATCGCTTTAGTTCCTCTATGGAAATGTCATTTCTCTTCTAGATTGAGCGAAGAGGCTCTATGTAAAAAGTTCTCTCCTAGATGGGGTGGCTTCTGATTTGATGTCTTGGGGACCATAATAAAAAAAATATTTGTAAAAGATTCTCGTAATTCCCAAAAAAGGTATCTACTCAATTTATTCTATATTAATTTCAGTATTTGACGGGCTTGGCCAATCAGAAAATGAAGAAATTTTAAGAAGAAACACAAGCAAGTAGAAAATTGGTTGGAGTGGATTATTACCAAAATTTTTAAAGAAGCAAAATAACTAAACTGTTTGGCTCATTTCTTTGAATGTGCCAAATAGTTTGGCATATTCAGAATTAGCCAAACTATTTGGCACATTCAATGGAATGTGCTAAACAGTTTGGTGTATTCCATTGAATGAGATAAATAGTTTGGCTAATTATGAATACACAAAACATTTTGACTAATTCTATTGAATGCATCAAATTTTTTGGCGAATTCTGAATGCCACAAATAGTTTGGTGCATTAAATGGAATGCCCCAAACTGTTTGGTGCATTCCATTAAATGCTACAGTTCTGTGAAATTCCATTAGAGTTTAGCAACTTGGCAACGTGAACTTCGTTATTAAAGGAAATATATTCGTCATCAAAATAAGTCGCGGCTACATAATTGACCAAATTATAAAAGGAGCATCTATTGTATGAAATATGCATTAAAAACTTGTTTAATGTTTAATTGAATCATATTTTAATTCTGAGGTTACATAAGATTTTGCAAAAAAAACAAATCATACGCAGTTATTTTGATTAACTCGTTTAAACTTAGTTGTACTTAGGAACATTAGGGCTTTAGTATTGATTTAATTTTAATTTATGATTATATTATAGTAGAAATAATAATAGCAAATTTTATATTTTTAAATTTTGATATATAAATTTTTAGAAATATTGTCACATTTAAATTTTTAAATTTTTCCTAAAAATTTTTGTCTTAATAATTTTAAACAACATAAAACTTTAAAAAATGTCTAAACTCAAAAGCAATATTCTAGCAACACTATGAACATCATATTGAAAACTAAATTCAAACATGCACGAGCATATAGATCCATAAAACTTAATAAACGTTACATGACATTCAAAATTTACTTAACTAACACACGTAAGAAAGTTCCATAAAAAAAGAAGGCCTTTAAAGATTCTTGATCTTGATGCGCATGTGAGCTTGGAGTTGGGATTGAGTTGGACATCAATTGAATTTGTCCTGAAACTGATGCGAGATATATTGTCAGACATAGGCATTAAGAAACTCCTTCCTATTTTTACCTACCACAAGATTGTGATTCGAATATGATTCAAAGAGGAATGCATCAGCCACAGGATGTCATTTACGGTAAAGAATACAGTGACCTATATCAACCGCTGGGCTGTCCACAATAACCTCAGACAAACTATCTTCACGACATTCAATTTCAACAAATCCAGCCTTAAGAATGTTAATTGGAGCTAACTATCCTAGCTGTTCCACAAACCACTATTGCAAAAATCTCCAACCTGCCTCACTCAAACCGGCTTCATCCTTGTAAAATAGAATTTTCATAACTTCAACATATATGTGCCACAATATGCAGTCTTCACCTTCTGACCAGAAATACATACATCACCAAAAACTTTCATTCAATTTGGCCATCTCCTTTATGCCATAATCAGTGGAATGTGTCAAACATTCCTTCAATCAACTATTACCCTCCACAATCAGTTTATTTGAAGGGATTTTTCGTGTCATATACATTGCATAAGAAGATATAACAAGAGAAGATTTCCAAAGGAAGTGGAGCATGTTGAATAAAAATAACATGCATCCAATAAGGAAGACATGATCAATTTATAGGTGAAGTCCATCATATATCACTATTATCAGTTGATAAGAATAAAATGAATAGACTGATTTGAAATTTCTTATAGATTTAATAATACGAACTAATTCGATAATACAAGCAGATTTTACAACATAAATTGATGTGATAATACATGTTATTTTATGGAAGTGTAGGGTCGTGTAGGTTTGAATGTGATTTTTAATATGAAATTATTATTTTTGTTGAAATATTAGTAATGAGTTAACATATTTTATAATATAAAAGTTCAGTCAGATTCACATTAATATATAAACATTTTATCAAATCAATTTGTATTGTCAAATCAATTTTGCAGGTTTGTATTGCTATATCATTGTGATCCTGCTAAGTTTGTCTCATCAATCATTTATAGGAGTTCGCATTGCAGTAAGCCGTCATATCAATTGAATTGTAAAGATGAAAGTTCCAATAAAATAATAATGCAATTTTAAGTTATATGTGAAGGTGGGATTTGCACATCCCTAGCTATTTAAAGGAGATGCATTCACATATCAAATAGTGTTTTGAAAATCTGAGTTTAGACCTTCAAAATGTATTGGCTATCTATGGAGACTATTCGAGGGAGAACTAATAAAGAAATGTTCGATGATGCAAGTAGAATAATGCATGCTTATTGTTGTTGGAATTTTTGAAAAGAATGATTTGTCTTGCAAGCTGCACAACAAATCTTAATTAAATTTCTTTGGGGAAATTCAAAATTAAATTTAAATTTAAATTTTGAAGTCAAACAAAACATTAGAGATGATATATCACTTCAAAAGGTGGAGAAAAAATCTCCTAACGGGTCAGACCCAGAATTGTGAATTTTCTCTTGGTTACCATAACCTGATTTAAGGGAGAACCACATATGATCCCAAAGGATCAAAATAAAGTTCAATCAAATATTTGACTATGATAATCAAGAGAAGTGATCACTAATTTCAAATTCGAATTTATGTTAACACATGATATATCTCTCTGAAGAAAGAAAATATCATATGTTAGCAATCATTCGACTACGATAATGATGATCATTATAAATTTGATTTCCCAAAAGAAATATTAATTGAATTTTAAAAAATTGATGTGGGTTCTAAATCTCCTATGAGCGCAAGCTCTCGTAGTTAATTACATCATAGAAGACTGGAGTCTCCTATGAATACTCTTGATTAAAAAAAATGACAGAAATTTTGTTTAGGGATTTTCGAGGAGTGATACAAAAGGAGGTGAAAATAGAATCTCAAATGGGATTTGAGCAAGATTAAGTAGTTATTATCGAGGGCAAAGGAAAAAAAGTAAAGGAAACTTTGAGATTCTGGAACAATCCCGAAGTGTCCAAATCTAATCTAAGTGTTAGACTTTAAGTTTTAGATTGAAAGAATATTTAGTTTAAGTTGAGCATTTTATTTGAAATTTGAAATTATATTCCTAGAGGTTGGGGTCTCATGATTTCAAATCTGACTTGGAACCTAAATATAAATTGGGGATCACATAATGGTGACCTAAACCTAACTAATGCGATGCTGAACCTAGACTTCCCTCGGCCTGGGTTGGGGAGCCAACTAACTGCCTTGCCAATTTTAAATACATGAGTCCAGTCATTTTATGAAAGAGTGGTACATATATTTTTATTAAAGTTTTGGATAGCTATGGTCAATGTCTAGAGATTGTCCTAAGTGACCACTTGAGTTATGTTGGGTGATAATTCTAAAGATAGATGCAATGAAAATTTAGACTCTTTTAAATGTATTTCTAATGCAATGCATGCTGGTCAAAATACCCAAATCATGAATGCTTAAAATTTTAAAAAAGGCTTAAAATAGTTTTTAGAGGACTAGGCTTCCCTAAGTTTAGTACCTCATCCTTATGAGTTTAGAACGCTTCCCTCGAGGGGAAGGTTACCCTTTGTACTTTGGGTATGAAAAATGATCAAAAATTTGACTTCCAAATAGGAAAGGGCTATCCCCTAAAGGGGTATCTTTTCTTCTTTGGAATCCAAGCTTTGGATCAGTATATCCCAACTCAAATGTTCACTTTCACAACTCAACATCTCGAATGAATTACATATATTTAAAAATAAAAATTATAGACTCTCCTGTAAGGTTATCCTAAGTATTTAATAAATCAAATTCATTCCCAGGCAGTTATATATATATATATATATATTTGTGTGTGATAGGTCGTGTGGTTGGGGTAGATCCTAAACTAGGTAATTTATTGGAGTTGTCTAATGTTTGAGTTTGTTAAAAATTGAAGGAGAACATTATATTTGAGTTTTAGTATTAATGTGCTAAAGCTTAATTTAGGTGTATTTTAATTATTAAATTATTGCTACCTTTATTGCACACCGAGGCCATAAAGTTTATTTCATCTTCCTTGCGACTCTTTTAATCTGGGTTGATTACGTTGATTTAGTTGGTTATGAATTAAATGTTTATTTATATTAAATAATTCAATCAATTACTGATTTTGAGAGTTAAATTATTTTATTTTTTTCATTAATAGGTTCGTGGCATTGTGCCATCAGGCTCAAGAAATCAGACATCTTTAGAACACGTACCCCCGCATCCCAGAGTAGTCCATCATAAAAACCTTATTGATGTAGTTGAATTAATGATTTTAGGCTGGTTAAATAATTAAAATTATTTTAATTTTGATGTTTAACACTCCATTGAATTCATTCATGGCGTTATGCCATCAGGCTCGAGGAACCTGGCCTCCTTAGTACACGTATCCCCGCAGCCTGAAATAGTCTATTTAATAAACTTCATCTCTGGAGTGGTTGATATATATTAAAATGTTTGTTAAATGATTTTATTAATTAAATTAGAAATTCTTGGAATTTAAATGAAATATTTAATTTTTAAAAATTATTAGAATTATCTTACTATCTTAATTAGGGGGGGTTAAAAGTTGACTTTTAAAAATAAAGTTAATTTTGAAAGTTTAAGATTTTTAACAAATGTTTGGACTTATAATGAGTAGTTAGACTATTAGCACACTCAATTTAGAGTTTTCTAAAAAAAGTTATGGTTTTTTGAAGTTTTAGCCTAGATTTTGACTTAAGTTTGACCGAATTGTTGACTTTTTGACTTTGTCTAATTTTTTAAGGATTTTACATTTTTGTAAAATATTAAATTTTAATTTGAGTTGAATGCCTTTGAGTTTGTTCAATTTATAATTTTCTAGAATTAGCTATTATTTTATGAAATTTGGGTACTTATTGAATTGTTTTAATTAAAGTCCTTTTAATGATTTGAACCGAAATAAATTCTAAACTTCTTGAAATCACATACAAAGATAATAAATGATCTAAAGAGGGATCAGTAAGTGTTTAATTTTTTTTTTGGGATTTTTTAATATTTTAACTTAATTAAATTAAATAAACATTAATTTTTTATTAAAATTAAATTATTCTTAAAATTGATGTCAAATTAAAATGGAATTTATTTTCTTTGATTAAGGGGTTAATTATGATCAGTTAGAGGTGTTATATGCATTTGTTGGAATTAATCTTGATTTTTTAGAATTTTTTAGAAATCTAAGAGGTTAATTAAAGACTTAAACCTAAGTAAATTAATTAAGGGGCCTCATAACTTCAAAAATTAGTGGAAAATTTTCTGTGTAGGCAATGTCACATTGTTTATATGTTCATAATTTCAAGTCAAGGGAATATGAATCATAATTATTAGAATTTTCTAAATTTTCTAAACAAGTCCTTAATTATTGTCCTAAGTGATGTCACTAAGTTATGTAGGATCAAATCAACGTTACTAACCCTTGAACATCATTACCACCAGCCACTTTATGCAAAATATTAATAATAGGCATGTGACCTAAAACTAGGTGCTCAAAAGGATAAACTTCCAAGTGTATAGGTTAAAGCATATCATATGCACTTGCACATTCACCTAAAAAATATCTTCACATGATATGCTCTTTACATGCCATGAGTAATGAGGCATTCATAAAGGATTCCATCAATCAAATACAAGTGAAAAACAAATGCCTAACTATAAATAATAAAAGAACTATATGCATATAACCTAGGGAATTACACTTGCTTTGTTTGATCAAAATCCTTAAACAAGCTCTCTTTAAAAAAGTAACAAGTATCAAAATTGTTGAAAGAAAGGGAAATGTGATCATAATGAAATTTCATAAAATAAAAATCACATCATGACCTATAGTTTAGGAAATTCATTAGCTAATTACATTTACCTCAAATGGTCCCAAAAAAATAAGAGGATGTCAAGGATAGGATCCCAATATCCCTTGCCAAATTTTGGGTTAAAAAGATTTATACATATTTAAATAAATTAATATAAGCTTTTTAAAGAAAATTAAATAACTATCAAAATGGGGTTTAAAATATTTTGATTTTATTTTTAAAATAATCTAGCCATTTTTTTTGAATGCATAGACCCAAAAATCATAAAAATCCATTAAGAAATGGATTTATTATAATTTTTTGAAGTTTTTTCAATTGAAAGATTAAAAAAATAATTAAAATCAATTAAAAGAAAGTTAACGGCAGTGGCCGTTACGGTGAGCCACGTGGCTGTATCCCAAGCATCGGGGTGATACCATAGTAACAGATATGAGACGTGGCGCAATCCTGACTTTTGGATCAGATCCACATTAACGGAGGGGTTGCCAATCTTTGCGGAAGGCGGCGACGCGGCGCCGCTCGCCACTTATCCAAGTCAGCGAGACTCATATGCCATAAGATCCTTCACAGTTTGGATCAACAATCTCAATGAAGCCAGACAGGTAATACAATTGCAGGAGTAAATACATGTTTGAGCTATGCCACTAAATAATGAAATCAAAGCCATTGTTCTCAAGATCAACGGCAAAAAAAATACATATAGGCATGCTTAGGCTGCAAAAACCTTTGGAAATGACAAAGTGATATGTTCGTGCAAAGTATTGGACCAAATGAAATAAAACTTTAAATAGAGATATAATACATGAAGAGCATCAATGGGGATGTGTTTGTTTGGATCAAAAGTAGCTTTTTGAAAAGCTATGGTTTGAGTTTAAAAGGGATTTTACCAATAAATTTGGGAGATTTTAAATTTGTTGCACTTATAGACTGTACATATCCTTCTCTAGAAGAAACCGACCATCCAAAATGTATAAATCACAAGCAATTTGCTCATGATGGAGTTTGGGGTCAATTTGATCAAAAGTTTGCTAGTGACGGCCTCGTACTGGTGGCCTTGGACTTGGAGAAGGTGGAGGTAGTTGATGGGAGCTCGAATAAAATGAGGGTATACTCTGGGGAGTCCTGGAGGTAAGGATTAGATGGGATGATCCAAATGAAGCCTCCTACCTCATTTCAGCTCTAGGGTTTGAAATCAAGGGCCCTGATGCATCACAACTCTCCATTAGATGTAAGACATGTGTCCCAAGTTGTTGGGCAGCAGGAGTACGGGCTTGAATGGCCTCATTGCCATTTGATGCTTTTGAGAAGGAGGGGACCACTCCTCTTTTTTGTTAAACCAGAGCTTGGGCCTAGTTTGGAGGGTATTTAGAGAGCTTTAGCTCTCATTTGGAAACCCTACCTAGATAGATTTGAAAGGGATTTGCCTCGGCTAGAAGAGTTGGCCATTTGATTGGATTTTGAGTATTTGTTGACCACTTTAACTATCTAATCGGTCAAAGTGGGGTGAGGTGGCAAGGGAGGAGTATGGAATACTAGTTGAATGAGGTTCAAAGATTTCAGATAATGTGGTTAGAGTTTGGAGAGGGAGTTGACCATTTTAAAAGTAAATTTAAATGCTCATGTTGACCATTTGACTGGTCAAAAGGTTATGTTGACTAGTGAGGTCAATTGGAGGGAGTGTAGGTGTTGTTGAGTCAAGTGGAAGAGACCAAAGGGTTTAGAATCAATGCATGGATGAAAGCACAAAGGCTTTGGCTAAGAGCTCAAAGTTGAATTAATCAAATTCAAGATTCAACTCATGAACAAAACATGCCCAAGCCATGGAATGAAATAAGTTTAAAGGCTTGGTGAGATTTAGATGGGTCTTGTTTGAATGAATGGGAGATTTGGCCCAAACAAGACCAGTTTAATCAAACTTTGACTGAGTTGACCAAGTCAACAATTTATTAGGTCAACATGTCCAGTCAAGTCCAAACTACTAGAATATATGCCTTATAGAGTTTGAATGAGCGTGGAACTAATTTGGAGCTGAATAGAATATAAAATAGGGTTTATGTTTATTTTAGTCAACTTGGGTTGACTTGGTCAACCAAGTTGACCTATAAGCAGGAGTTCAGCTCAATAGTTTGGATTGATCCGAAGAGCCCACTAGAGGTGATTTCAAAGTCTGTGTAGGTCACTTCAGTCAAAATGACTGCTTTGACCTTTAAGGGGCTGTTGGGTCAACCTAAGTTGACCTAAGGTCTGGGTTTGGATCCAATGTATTCCTAAGGTCATTTAGGATCCGTTGGGGTAGTTTTGAGGATTTTGGAGGGAAATCCATGTTGGATTTTAGGGAAAAGACCAAAAACCCCTTAAAGGGTATTTTGGTCATTTTATCCCCTAGTTAACACTAAGATAAACTGGAGGATGGAAAGTATAGATTTATGGTCAAGAGGTCTTAATAAATGCCATGGGTGTGGTTGGAAGGTTTGAAATGGGTGGTAAGTTTGAATTTCATTAGGTCCATGTTTAGTGGCAAGGGTTATAAATATTTAAAGGTTTTACAGCCTTTCAAGATTGACCTGGTTTATGAGATTAGACACCTCTAAATGAGGTTAAATTTAGAGTTTTGACATAAGATACATGCCATATCAATATGTAGATGATAGACTCTAAATTAGATGTCAATTATTTTGGTTTCAAGGTGATAGAAAAATCAACTAAAAGGGGTTTCAAGACTTGGGTCCTTAACCCAAAGATTTGGTTTAAAAACTTGGGATTGGATTGGATTTGGACTTGAGTGGTTAAATTTAAAATATCCATATAAAAAATGATCAAATGAGTGAGTAAAATTGATTGGATATTATTTGAAAGTTGATTGAAAGTTGGTAGAAGACAATACCATATATTGTGAAAGTTCGTTAGGGATGTTAGTCCCTTATGAATTGGCCCAAGGCTAATCAAGAGAGGGGGTGAATTGGTATTTTTAAAAAATCTTTAAACCAAAGACAAACAATGCTCAAACAAAAATCACCACAGAAAAACAAGTGCGGAAAATTAAAATGCGGAAGCAGTAAAAAGAACACAAGGGTTTATAGTGGTTCGGTCAATCTTGACCTACGTCCACTCCCTGGAGGCACCCTCCGAGTATTGCACTACCAAAGTGACTCTCCTTTTGCTCCCACAGCAAGGCGGAGAAGCCCTTATAAGAATCTCCTTTTTTCCACCTCGGCAAGGCAGGGAACCCAACTCCTTTTGCTTCCTCCTGAAGCAGGCAGAGAACCTCGATTAATCGCTAAAGTTTACCTCTCCCAACCCTTCCAAGGACAAGAGACTCTAGTGGAAGAAGAAGTAGAGCAATGCTTGGAGCAACCCTTGTGAATCTCCCTCACAAGCTCCCCCTCATAAGATCCTCTCTCTCTCTCTCCCTCTCTCTCTCTCACTCCTCTAGGCTTTCTTGGTCAAGATAGCAGCAAAAGATTGTTCAAAATGTTGAACAATAGCCCTTAAATTGAAGAGCCCCAATATAGCTCATTAAGTGCAAGTTGTCGACCTTATCGTCCAGGATGATAATTATATCATCCTAGTCGATCAGTATAAATCACATAAAATCATCCACACAATCGCTCTGAAAATGATCTGGACGATTCAAAATTGGCTTGATCGTCCAAGACAATCTCACGATCGTCTCAGCCGATCAGTTCAAATCAGAAGAAAATTGTCCAGAGCATCACCCGAAATTCGAGCTGGCCGATCCCGGTCGTCCAGACCATCGCCCAAAATTTGAACTGTCCGATATTTATCGTCCAGAAGAAACTAAGGTTTTTTAAATATATCATTCAGGTCGATATTGCGATCGTCCAGGACGATGTGATCGTATCAATCATGCTTAATTGCTTCCTTGATTGCCGGATTAATATAGGCATAATTATGATCTATCATCCAGGCTGATACTATATTATCCTGGATGATTTTCAAAAATACAGAATACCTAAATAGATCATGGTAGCTCATTTTTTCTATTTTGAGCCTATCATCCTGCTCGACACATGTATCGTCCAGGCCGATCAGCTAATTGCGGCTACCTTAATAAAGATTCTGATTAGAGTTTCTATTTTAGACCCGATCGTCTAGGATGATATAAATATCATCTAGGATGATGTGGGGTAAAAATAGAAATTCTAAATCAGTAAGAAAAGAATCACTCAAGTGTGTGTGTGTGTGTGTGTAGGGTTACTTAGCATTAGACACTTCCAAGATTACAATTGACTCAGAAAAGGAAAAAAGAAAGTTACATACTGACTCAACCCTAATCTACCCAATCTTGAGCTGGTTCCATTTGTCGTCTGATCTCTTAGGCCTGAAATATTAGTAGAAAAGGCAGTTCGTATTATTTGCTATCATCAAAACCATCATGAAATCAAATTTGCAACAATCTCCCCCTTTTTGATGATGAAAAATACTCTAACAATTATTTCAAAAAATAGCAGTGTAAACATTGAAAGGCTTTCAAGATTCAGAATAAAAGTTCAAACATACAAACCTACTACTCTCCCTTTTGACATCTTAAAAAAGAGAAGGAAACTATAAATAAAGTAAACAAAACCTTTTTTTTTTTTTTGAAAAACCAAGGCATGAGCATGATGTAGTATTCCATGTGATTGATTTTAACAATTTCTAAGTTAATGAGTTAACAATATCAAAAATCCAAAAAATGGTAGAATATCCGATCATGGTTACCCTTAGCTTGGACTTTCTTTTAGGGTAGAACCATCTTTTAAAATCAATGATATAACTAAAAAATTCAATTGGATAGGAAACAGAGGATCCATTCACCACTTGGTTTTAGAAAAAAATATCTTTATAGAATAATGTATCAAAGTAAATTTGTTACAATTGCAAAATAATCGAAACCAAGCCTTTGATTTTATCAAGTGATACATGAAAACTTCTAAGTTTTTAAAAGATTTGAAAAGAGAGGAGAGCTTTCTTTTGGTGGGCTCATTTTATGCCTCTTGTCAATTTGAATGGTGCTTTGCACATCTTTTGATTTTTAATACACTTTGTGAATTTTTTTTTAATTTGGCGTTCATTGCGCCTTTTTTATTTTTGGCATCATTGACCAATTTTTTTTTTGCAAGTTACATTGTCTTTCAAAATCTCTTAAATAATCTTAGTTATGAATATATCTTCTAGATATTAGAGAAGAAAAACTCACTCTTTAATATAGGAAAGAATAATCCACAAAATAGAATCAATAATCGTATGAAGAAATGCAATGACAAGGGTAACGAAGAATCTTGATGTGACATAAAGACTTTGATCATTATGAATACAAGATAGATTTGCTATAGCAAGGTTAGAAAAGATCTTAATTTCAAAAACCAGTTGTTAATTTGAGATAGACTTTTATTTAGAAAAGAAAAATTATACCACTAAAAGAGGTTAGAGTGGGGAAACCATCAACGATGTTTCTCCCTTTAACCGATTTAGAGATGCTAATCATTAGATATAAATCTCCAAAATTTAAGAACTAGGAAAATCATCATAAAGAAAAGGAAAGCAAAAACAAGAATAACAAAAAAAAAGCACAAAAAAGATAGAAAACAATGATAATCAATGCATTCATTTCAAGAATTTATTAAGTAGCAAGTTTAAGTGATTATGTGCTGTGAGACTCCATTGTCCAAGAGTCATATGCTCTCACGAGGTCTTTGATGAGAGCAATCCTGCAAAAATCAACAGCCGTCAGATTTATGAACCTAAATAGGTTTGGGTCCCTTCTTATGAAAGGTAGAATGCAATGCATGTGTGCTATTCTGTGAATCATGCAATTTGAGTCTCCACACCCAATGTGTACTATGGTGAACAGTGCAAGTGTGTGAGATGAGTCCTAGCATGCCACATGAAAAGCATCTAATACCAGGAAAGGATTTCTTAAATGGTTTGGGTTATAATGCCTCTTCCTTGTTCTTGGGTTTAGATAAAGAGTGAGTGTCATCCGATTTTTCTTAATTATTTCCAATTCAGTTTTAAACCTCAAGTTAGTACTTTCTAAAGTAACATTCTTAATCCTCAAATTTTGCTCCATCTCTTTAGATTTCTTAAAATCAGATTTAAGTGAGGTGTGTGAAGCTTTTAATGAATCATGCTCATCAATTAATTCCAAATGCTTTTTATTTAATTCATCAAATTCATCAAGTAAAACCATGTGATTTGAATCAATCATTGAGTGATCTTTGAGAATAATTTTATGCTCTTTTTGTATATTCAAAAGCTCCAATTTTAAACTAGCATGAGTTTTCATAAGTTTTTTGTATGATACATGGATTTTCTCACAAATTTCAAATAGTTGATCATAGGTTGGTTTACATACCTCTTCTTCATCACTTTGATCAAGATAATCTTTTGCCATTAAACACAAATGTGATGTTTCTTCCTCAGGTTCAATTTCAGATGAATCAGAAGCAGATTCTGCCCAGAACGCCTTTTGAATTCTCTTCTTATCCTTCATGAACTTAGGTTTCTCCTCACTCTTTTCTTTGCTAGAGTGATCCTGAAGTGTAGGACAATCAGCTCTGACATGTTCAGGCTTCCTGCATTCAAAACAAACAACATCAGAAGATCCTTTAGAATATTTGTTATCCTTACCTTTTCTCTAATTTTGATGATGCTTGTGACTCTTTCTTAGAAAGCTTTCGAATTGCCTTGTGATTAAGGCAATGTCATCGCTTTTAGACCTAGAAGAATCAGAGTTCATGTTGTTGACTTTTAATGCCACAGTTTTCTCCTTTCTTTTCTCACCTGCATCAAGATTTCTTTGATTTACCCCTTGCTCTTAAGCAATGAGTGAGCCAAGTAAGTTATCAATCGAATAAGTGTTCAAATCCTTAGATTCAATTATTGCAGTGATTTTAGCATAAAAGGAGGATGGCAAGCATCTTAAAATTTTGTTCACTTTTTCATAGTTTGAAAGTTCTCTTCCTAAAGCATGCAAAGAAGTTATAATTTGAGTAAACTTTGTATATATATCAGAAATTGATTCAGAAGATTTCATACGAAAAAGTTTATAGTCATGCAAGAGAATATTCAAACGAGATTATTTTACTTCATTGGTTCCTTCATAAGTAATGCACAATCTATCCTAAATCTCTTTACCAGTAGAGAAAGTAGAGACACTCATGTAATCCTCAGATTTTAAAGCACAGAAAAAACAATTCAAACACTTTGCATTTAATTGAGCTAAATCCCTTTCATCAAAAGTCCATTCAGTAAAAGCCACTTCAGTTTTAATTCCATTAATTTCAAGAGAAGGTGGAGAATATCCTTCTGTAATAAGCATCCACATGCAATAGTTAGTTGATAGTAGAAAAGTAGACATGCGAGTTTTCTAAAAATCAAAAGGAAGGTTGTCAAACAAAGGAGGTCGTGTAATAGAATATCCTTCAATTGTATTACGATTACCAAAGTTAGCCATGGATCAAAATTCAAAAAGTTTTCAAACTCAGTTTTTATGAATCCCGCTCTGATAGCACTTGAAAGTTCGTTGGAGATGTTAGTCCCTTATGAACTAGCCCAAGGCTAACCAAGAGGGGTGGTGAATTGGTATTTTTAAAAAATCTTTAAACCAAAGACTAACAATGCTCAAACCAAAAGCACCATAGAAAAATAAGTGCGAAAAATTAAAATGCAGAAGCAGTAAAAAGAACACAAGGGTTTATAGTGGTTTGGTCAATCTTGACCTACGTCCACTCCCCGGAGGTGCCCTCCGAGTATTGCACTACCAAAGTGACTCTCCTTTGCTCCCACAGTATGGCGGAGAAGCCCTTACAAGAATATCTTTTTTGCCACCCCAGCAAGGCAAAGAACCCAACTCCTTTTGCTTCCTCCTAAAGTAGACAGAGAACCTCGATCAATCGCTAAAGCTTACTTCTCCCAACCCTTCCAAGGATAAGAGAATCTAGTGGAAGAAGAAGTGGAGCAATGCTTGGAGCAACCCTTGTGAATCTCCCTCACAAGCTCCCCCTTACAAGATCCTCTCTCTCTCTCCCTCTCTCTCACTCCTCTAGGCTTTCTCGATCAAGACAATAGCAAAAGATTGTTCAAAAAATTGAACAATAGCCCTTAAATAGAAGAGCCTCAACAGAGCTCATTAAGTGCAAGTTGCCATCCTTATTGTCCAGTATAGTTATATTATCCTGGCCGATCAGTACAAATCACAGAAAATCATCCAGACAATTGCTCTAAAAATGATCTGGATGATTCAAAATTGGCTTTATCGTCTAGGATGATCTCACAATCGTCTCAGCCGATCAGTTCAAATCAGAGGAAAATCGTCCAGAGCATCGCCCAAAATTTGAGCTGGCCGATCCCGATCATCCAGACCATTGCCCGAAATTTGAGCTATCCGATATTTATCATCCAGGAGCAACTAAGGTTTTTTAAACATATCGTCCCGTCCGATATTGCGATCGTCCAGGATGAAGTGATCATATCAATCATCCTTAATTGCTTCCTTGATTGTTAGATTAATTTAGGCATAATTGTGATCTATCGTTCAGGCCGATACTATATCATCCTAAACGATTTCCAAAAATACAGAATACCTAAATAGATCATGGTGGCTCATTCTTTCTATTTTGAGCCTATCGACCTGCCCGATACATGTATCGTCCAGGCCGATCAGCTAATTGTGGCTTCCTTAATTAAGATTCTGATTAGAGTTTCTATTTTAGACCTGATCCTCCAGGACGATATAAATATCGTCCGGGATGATGTGAGTAAAAACAAAAATTCTAAATCTGTAAGAAAAGAATCACTCAAGTGTGTGTGTGTAGGGTTACTTAGCATTAGACACTTCCAAGATTACAATTAACTCAAGAAAGGGAAAAAGAAAGTTGCAGACTGACTCAACCCTAATCTACCCAATCTTGAGCTGGTTCCATTTATCGTCTGATCTCTTGACTCTGAAATGTCAGTAGAAAAAGGCATTCGTATTGTTTGCTATCATCAAAACCATAATACATGAAACCAAATTTGCAACATATTAGATTGAAGGGTAGAACTAAATTTGATTAGACTGGTGTTTAGTTTTAACTGGGACCCATATGGCTGAGAACTGTACATTTCCTAGTCATCAGGTCACTAGAGAGGAAATTGGGTAGGTTCTAGTAATCTCATAAGAAAATGAGCTCAATAAATGGACCCCTAATATGTGTAGTATAATGAAGTTCAAGTGCACATATTGGCGTTGACCGAATGGAAGGATAGAATCAAAGATTTTAATTCTAAGGAAAGGTAGGAACACACCTTAGATAATCAAAGTTGAGTGGGCATTAGGGTGGTGCCACGAAGGGCGATATCTGCCACTAGTGATTCTAACCCTAAGGAAAGGGATTACCTATTCAAAATGAGAAGAAAGGTAGAAGGTAGAATTAGGATGGTGTCATAAGGGCGTTATACACCCCTAGTTATTCTAACCCTAAGGAAAAGAATCACCTATCCTAAAGGAGAAGAAATTTAGAAGGTAGAACTAGGATGGTGTCACAAGGAGTGCTATCCTATACTAGTAATTCTAATCCTAATGAAAGGCATCACCTAACCAAAAGGAAGAGAAAAACATGTAGAACTAGGATGGTGACACAAAGGGCATTATCTACCACTAGTGATTCTAATCTTAAGAGAAGGCATCACCTAACCGAAGGAAAAAAAATGTAGAGGATAGAACTATGATGGTGTCGCAAAGGGCATTATTGACCACTAGTAGGTGCTCATATGATGGGGGAAGGAATTGGCCCATCATAGAGGAACAAGAATGACCATATGATGGGAAAAATAATATGCCCATCATAGAGGGTTAGAGATAAAGTGATGGTGAAAAAAATGATCCAACCACATGATCAAAGCTAGATGATCCTATGACGGGAAAAGTAATGCGCCCATCATAAAGGACCAAGGAAGAACATATGATGGAGAAAGCAATGTGCCCATCATAGAGGGTCAAAGATTAGGTGATGGGAAAATTAATGCGCCCACCACCATGATCAAGGCTGGATGGTCATATGACATGGAAAGTAATACATCCATCATAGAGGACCAAGGATGACCATATGATGGGGAAAATAATGTGCCCATCATAGAGGGTTAGAGATCAGGTGATGGGGAAAGTAATGCACTCACTATCATGATCAAGGCTAGATGGACGTATAATGGGGAATGTAATACACCCATCAAAGAAAACCAAGCATGACCATATGATAGGGAAAGTAATGTGCCCATCATAGAGGGTCAGAGATCAGTTGCTATGGAAAGTAATGCACCCACCACCATGATATAAGCTAGATGGGCATATGATGGGGAAAGTAATATGCCCATCATAGAGGACTAAGGATGACCATATGATGGGGAAAGTAATGTGCCCTTCATAGACGGTCAGAGATTAGGTGATGGGGAAAGTAATGCACCCACAACCATGATTAAGGCTGGATTGAATCTATGATAGTGCCACGGAGGGCATATTCCATGATTAGTGGATCTAATCCCAAGGAAAGGGAGGACCCATTTCTAGTGAAAAGAGAGCTAGAAACTATTGATTTATGATTTTTTTGAATTTGATTTGATTTGATTTCTTTGAATTTGAAGGGATAACTTTGATGTTAAATTGGATACGCATCAGGCATGGTATTTCTTAAAGAACCACCCAAATGAAAGAAAGCATCTGGTGGTATCTTCAGAATTGATCAATTGATATGAACCTCCCTCATAGATTGTATCTAAGGTGGACGATCTAATAAACATTGATTCAAAGCTTTCATTGATCTTTTAAAAGACTAAAATTGGTCTCAAAAGGAATATGACTAAGTCTCCTACTTGGAAAGCCCTAAGGTGACACAATTTATTACGATCTTGAATCATACGTGGCTTACATAATTTCAAATTTTTTTGATTTTTAAAGCAACACTCTTCAAGGCCTTCGAGATCCTCCAATCGGAGTTAGACACTCTACTCAGTTGTGACTCAATTTTGAAAAGCAATTTCCAGCGCTGTAAAACATGCCTCTATATGAGAACAATTTTAGACCCAGTATAGAGTATTATTTTAGGGACTAAATCTTAAAGGAAATGATACCTATGTGTTAGGACTCACATATTTCCCTCAAGAATAAGATTTGGATTCTTATGAGGAGTAGAAGATTCATTCTTTTTTATTGAAAATTTTCTCTTAATCATTTGTACCCTATCAAAGCGAGAAGTGGAAACAAATTCACACGTACAGTGAGAAGTAGAGTGACTTCAGCTAACCCAAAAAAGGCTAAGGGTTTAGATTCAGCTAACCCAGATCAAGTTTCATAAAAACTAAACTAGATTCTCCCTTGTACAAATTGTAAATTAAAATTAATTAAAAAAAGGTTTAAGTTGGATAGAGAACTTTGATCTTTTTAATTCCCTTGCATAAAATTTTCTATCTGATAGACCGTCTATGCACTACAATAAATCTAGAATCAAGATTTTTCAAAGTTAAGTTATTAAAGAAGATCGGGCTCTTTGAGATTTAAGGATTAAAAAGAAGGAAGCCCCTTTCACTTTTTTTATGGTGCACATTGCGTATATTTTGATTTCTTAGTGCACTTTATTCATCTTTTAATTTTTTCTTTTTTGACAAGAGGCTTCATCTCCTTTAAAAAAAACCTTTAAATGATTGCTTTTTACTAGGATTATATCACAAGCATAAGAGAGGAAAGTTCACTCTCTCATGCAAGGAAGAATAATCCCCAAATTTGACCCAATCTTATGATAAGAAAATATCAACTTGACTAAGAAAATCATTGAATAGATTTAAAGCATGTAAGAGACATCTGTTAAGATAAAAAATTGTGAGAGGACTGAGAAGATTGTCATTTCTAAAATCAACTCAAGTATGACACATATTTTAATTCAAAAATTAAATCAATCGATAGAAGAGGTGGGAGGGAGGGGCCTTTAAAGATCCAGTGGATTTAGCCACAACTCCCTCCTATTTTTAATTTAAAGTAGAGGTCAACTTCCTTAAAAACAGTTGAATCAACTATCTTGAAAATTCGGAACTAGTACACTTGAGAAGTAACATATTTTCCTTCAAAATTACAAGTCTAAGTGGCAAGACCCTATTAATATGGAATTATATTTCTACAATCTCTTAGGGGTAAGAGACTATTATGGGGTATGCACTATCCTTAGATAATGCTGCATCATCTCAATCTAAGGATCTATCATAATAGGACCTCTTTTAGAAGTTAAATTCAAATGTTTCACTATTTGATAAGATCTCAGATCCATCATTATTCCACTTCCTAATTACTAGCAACCTATAAATTATGAAAGTTGCACCACAGGTAGTTTCTACATCTCCTCCTCTATATATGATATAGTGGGGCACGTGTAGTAATGTGACCAAACATCATCTAGTAGAGTGGATGGACATAACCCTTAATTGGGGGCCTATGGTCTATTCCTGGTGATTTCTTATTTTTGGTTTAGTAGATATTTTTTGTGCAGTAGTCAAAAGGGCATGGTGGAGATTATGCTGTTCTTCTCACGACCTCCCTCCCTTGGGTAGCAAGAAGAGGGTGGAAGTGGCTTCCACCCAAGAGGGGGTTTGTGAGAGGAGCAATCAATTCTCTATTGGCCTCAAATTTTACTTACTTTTTAAGTCTTCTGATTCAACAATCTTTCTAGCCTTAATGATTTACTTTTGACACTACACTTGTGGTCCTTCTATAATGAGAAGGTAAGTTTTCCAGCCATTTGAGTATGTTTGATTTCCTGGAATTAAAGAAAGGTTATTTAAATCAATTAATTTTGAAATATAATTTGAATCTTGAAATTAATTGATTTTCTTAAAATTTTAGAACTCAAAATGTTGAGTTTTCACCCAACATGAATGTTCACAAAATTGATAAGAAAATCTTAAAAGTTGGGCTCAACTCTCTCATTCCACGAATCAACATGGGGTGAAATTTCAAAGCCTAGATTTGATTGAGAATATTTGAATTTTAGAATTAAAAATAATAGATCTTCTTCAAACTCTTAAACTCAACCTATTGAATTTCATTTGAATATGTAGGTTTATAGAATTACCCGAAGGTATGGCTTGACGCTTTCGCTCTGCTAATTAACTTGGGGGCAAAAATGTCAAACCCTGGAGTTGTTAGTGGGAGACTTGAATTTTGATTTTGAGACTAAAGGGTCTTCTGTAGAATGTGAAACTTAGCATACTTTTGATTTAATTAGATATGCAAGTTTACAACATTTAATAAGACCTTAAAGAATTTGACTTGACCCTTTTGCTATGCTAATTAACTTGGAGGTAAGATATCAAAGCCTGACTTAGACAAATGTTTTCTCGCTCACCTCTCTTTTTGATGTTGGCCACACTCACCAAAGAGAGAAATGGGTAGATAGACCAATGAAAGAAGGGTAGTCAAAGCTACCGATGCAACAAAAATTATGTTATTATTAAAGATGGAGAAAGAAATTTGTCCCACCGGGCGTGCCATTTTTTGTTGTTGAAATTTTTAAAAAGAATGATTTATCTTGCAAGGAGCACAACAAATATTAATTAATTTTCTTTGGAGAATTTGGAAATTAAATTTAAATTTAATTATGAAGTCGAATAAACCATTAGTGATGATAGACCGCCTCGAAAGGTAGATATAAAATCTCCTAATGGATTCAGACCTAAAATTGTGAATTTTCTCTTGGTTACCATAAGTTGATTTAAGATAGAACCACATATGATCATGGAGGATCAAAATGAAGTTCAATCAAATATTTGAATATGATAATCAAGATAAGTGATCGTTAATTTCATATTCAAATTTATGTTAACACATGATATATCTCCCTAGAGATAGAAAATATCAGTCGTGAGCAATCATTCGACTACGATGATGACGATCATTATAAATTTGATTTCTCAAAAGAAATATTAATTGAATTTTAAAAAAATGATATGGGTTCTAAATCTCTTATGAGCGCAAGCCCTCATAGTTAATACATAGTAGGAGACCGGAGTCTAGTACGAATACTCCCGATGAAAATAACGGTAGAAATTTTATTTAGAGATTTTCTAGGAGTGATACCAAAGGAGGTAAAAATGGAATTTCAAATGGGATTGGAGCAAGATTGAGTAGTTATTACTAGGATTAAAGGAAGAAGAGTAGGGGACACTTTGAGATTCTAGAATAATCCAAAAGTGTTCCAACCTAATATAAGTGTTGGACTTTAAGTTTTAGATTGAAAGAAGATTTAGTTTAAGTTGAGCATTTTATTAGAAATTTTGGATTATATTCCTGAAGGTTGGGGTCTTATGATTCCAAATTCGTCCTGAATCCTAAATCCAGCTAACCGCCTAGTCAATTTTCACTATATGAGTCTGATCATTTTATGAAAGAGTGGCAGGGACATTTTTATTAAAGTTTTGAAGTGCTGGGACTTATGTCTAGAGATTTTTCTAAGTGGGCCCTTGATTTATGCTTGGTCATAATGCTAAAGACAAATGCAATTAAAATTTGGACTCTTTTAAATATGTTTCTAATATAATGCATACTAGTCAAAATACACAAATCATGCATGCTTGAAATTTTAAAAAGGCTTAAAACTAGTTTTGTAGACGACTAGGCCTCTCAAGGTTCAGCACCTCATCCTCATAGGTCAAATTATTTGAACTCTACCCGCAGGCGAGAAAGTGTCTTAAAAGAAGGAAAGAAGATGCATTAATATTCATGATATCATGGGGGCGATACCCACCTTATTCCCAAGATTCATTATATTTCTATATTATTTAAGTTCTAAAATTTTAAATTTTTTAGCACGACTAGAAGAATTTTTACACCCTCATGATCCTCAAGTATCCAGGCTAAACTAAAAACGGTACACGAATGCCAAAAGAATAAGGAAAAGCATGCAAAATTCTAATTACAATCACATTAACAAATCAAATATAATCAAATGAATTAATAAATATCCATTTGCAAATTACCCTGCTTATTACAACTCAAAAATGTAGAAATTAAAATGGTCGGGCACAACTAACTACAAACCAAATTCTAATCCTAGTACAGATGCAAGTGACTTTAAGTGGGATACTCTTTATCTTCAATTTTTTAATCTTCTCTCCTTGGAGCTCCTTGGAATCTTCGTAGTTGGCTACCCAAATGGAAAACATAACTCTTCCCTCGAGGGGAAGGTTATCATTTCAACTTTAGGTATGAAAAATGATCCAAATTTAGACTTTCAAATAGGAAAAGACTATCCCCAAAGGGATATCTTTTCCTCTTTGGAATCCAAGCTTTGGATCTGTGTATCCCAACTCAAATGTGCACATTCACAACTCAACATCTCAAATAAATTACATATATATGAAAACAAAAATTCTAGACTCTCCTGTAAGGTTATCCTAAGCACTTAATAAATCAAATTCATTCTCAAGCAATTATATTTATATGAGTAGAAAAATAAACACACTTGGCCACGCTCCTTTTTATTTGAGGGCTACGCAGTAGAAGCACCTGTAGTAATTATATTTATTATTTATTTAGCCTCCTTTATTGTCCTACATAAGCACGACCACCTGTAGAAAACTCAGTGAGCATCCAAATCATTCCTTACATAAATATAATCTATTTGCCAATCACATTATCAATCCATAGAGTTCAAGAAAAATAAATAGTCTCACCAAGTAATTTCAATCACAACATACAATGAAATCTCAAAAAACTGGCACACAATAGAAAAGTAAGGATCGACCTAGCCTAGAGTCGGTTGTCCTAACAAACCATCTAAAGTATGTGTATTAGGTCGTATGGCTGGGGTAGATCCTAAACTGGATAGTTTGTTTGAGTTGTCTAATATTTGAGTTTGTTAAAGTTTGAAGGAGAACTTTATATTTGAGTTTAAGTATTAAAGTGTTAAAGTTTTATTTAGGTGTTTTTTAATTACTAAATTATTATTATCTTTGTTGTACACCAAGGCCGTGAAGTTTATTTCATCTTCCTTGGAGCTAAGTTAATAAGCGTTCCTTGGGGCTAAGTTAATAGGTGTATTTAAATTATTGTTACCTTTGGGGATGCTATTTATAGACCAAGAAGTGTTGGGGGATTGGGAATTCACTCTGCAATCCACATAATAGGTCCTCTTAGAGATAGGTTGGCATGGAATGCTATCAATAATCCATATTCATTACTTCATAGAAATTTGATTTTGACATGTGGTGATAATATTTTGAATGGGGAATGTAAGAAGAACGCTTCTAGTGCATGGCAGATTCTTGTAGATGGAGGTAAACATCTTAAGCACATTGTCAAATGGAAAGTGGGTAATGGAAATAAAATCAATGTACTGAAGGACATATGTTTACTTGACAAATGTTTAAACATGTGGCCAACATTTACCAACTGTGGGAATTGGATGGAATAATGCTGAGCTACTTTATAAATATGGATGGTAGTTGGAATGATATGGAGTTGCAACAATTTTTTCATAATGAACTTATAATATTGATTGTGCACATTCATATTGGTTCCACTCACGAGGATGATAAAATGGAAACTATGTTTCAACATTCGGGCTGATCCATATCTGCCTTGGCTTATGAAAAATTTATGGAAGCTAATATCAAGGAAGATGATTGTGGTTATTATAAATGGCTTAGGAAACTAAAACTTAATTCAAGAGTGGAGTTATTTTGGTGGAGGTTGAGTAAAAATGCAATTTCTACAAATTAGTTTCTCAGATATAGAAGGCTAAGGAATGAAGAGTCATGTGGTAGAGGATGTCAGGAGATTGAAAGTTATTCTCATATAGTTGTTCATTGCAAGTATCTAAAAGATGTTATTATAAATCTTAGAGAATGGAGCTTTAGAATTTCGATGTTCTATTCATTGGAAAATTGTTTTAGGGAAATAAGATAGCCATCGTCTCAGTATAACAACGTTGTAAAGATGTATTGTGCAGCTGTTTTTTTATCCTGGAAGAATTAGAATGAGGTGAAGGATGGAAAGTCTTCTTTTTCTTGTTCTTTAGTTGCAGCAACTGTATTACCTATAGCCATGATACAATCAAGTCCAATACTAGATAACTGGGGTGTAATCTCCCAAGGGAGTCTCATGAAACTTGCCACCCTCCACCTTTAGATTGGATTAAAATTAATGTTGATGGTTCTGTTTTGAGTTCAAATTAAGCTAGAATTGGAGGGACTTTAGAGACCATAAAGAAAGGCTGCTTCTTGCATTCAGGAAGGAGTTCATTGGGATGTCGCATAGTTGGAGATGGAGGCAATATTAGCAATAAGGGAGTTCATACAAAGATGGATGGTGGAGAGCAAAGGGGTTACCATTGAAAGTGATAATCTTAACATCATCAAATTCATCCAAGATTCAATGAATATGTCAAAATGGAAATTGGATAATTGGGTGGAAAAGGAGCTATTCTTTCTAAATGATTTCAAAAAAGTCTTTTTTCATCATGTTAATAGAAAGTGTAATAAAGTAGCAAATTTATATGCTACTCTTGCTTTAAAAAATAGTTTTATTTTTGATAGCTTTTCTTTTTAAAACATTCCTCCTTCATTATTTAGATTGTTAAAGGAGGAATGTGATCCCTTTAGTACTTGTATTTAGCTCTTCTTTTTGTTTAATGCAATTTGCAAACTTAAAAAAAGGTTAGTAGCGTCATAGGCCTGGATTACTCAATAGCAATCGGGGTTGATTAAGTTAATTTAGTTCATTAAGAAGTGAATGTTGATTAATATTAAATAATTCAATTAATTACTAATTTTGAGAGTTGAATTATTTTATGTTTTCCATCAATAGGTTCGTGGCATTGTCAACTAGACTCGTGGAACCAGGCCTCCTTAGGACACGTAGCCCCCTTAGGACACGTAGCCCCGCTCTCATAGTAGCCCATCCTAAAAAACTTATTTATGTAGTTTAATTAAGGATGTAATTTTGGTTAATTAATTAAAAGGAAGTTAATTTTGATGTTTAATACTCCATTGAATTCATTTATGGCATTCTGCAACCAGGCTCGAGGAACTGGGCTTCTTTAAGACACATAACCCAGCAGCACGGAGTAGTCCATCCAATAAACTTCATTTCTTGAGTTGTTGTTATGTATTATAATTTTTGTTAAATGATTTTATCAATCAAATTAGAAATTTATTAATTTTTAATGAATTATTGAATTTTTAAGGATTATTAGAATTATCTTACTATCTTAATTAGGGGGGGTTAAAAGTTAACATTAAAATTTTGGGATTTTAAAATTTTTAACAAATATTAGGTCTTATAATGAGTTAGCATGCTCAATTTGGAGTTTTCTACAAAAAATTAAGTTTTTTTTAAGTTTGAGCATAAATTTTAACTTAAGTTTGACCGAATTGTTGACTTTTTGACTTTAACTAATTTTTGAAGTTTTGACATTTTTTAAAAATATTAGATTTTAATTTTGTTGAGGGAGTTGTTACATAACTTTGGATGTTTTACACTCTTGCAACTTCTATATTTTTTATGATTCAAAATATTATTATTTTGATTGTTATTTTCTCCTATCACATTTTGGAATATTTATTTTTTTCTCTTGTGTGTACTAATATTTTAGGGAAATCATACTCTAGATTATTGAAGACTTCAAATTAAGATCTGCTTAGAATGTTTTGTAATATTGGAGTATGTATTTTCTTATTTTATTTAAAGTCTTAAAGAGTGTGATTGTAATTGAGTAACTTAGCACACACACACTGGGGGAGAGCTTTAAATTCACAGTTTTTAAAACTGATCGTACAGTACGAACCCTATTTGTACGGGACGATCTGGTCAGTTAGACTCCTAATCGAGCAATGGAATGAACATAGAGGGAAATTTTTTTTTTTAAGTATAGATCATCCAGAAGATATTTATCGTTCATCCCGAGATGATGCTCTCTTGATGCATTCATTCAAATGATATTTATCGTTCATCCCAGTACAATGCTCTCTGGATGCGTTTGTCCAGCAATATTTATCATTCGTCCCAGGATGATGCTCTCTGGATGCATTCTTTTAAACAATATTTATCCTCCATCCCAGGACGATGCTCTCTATATGCATTTTTCCAAATGATATTTATCGTTTGTTCGAGGACAATGGGCTCTAGATTTGCCAAAATAAACTATTCGTCAGAACGATATTTATGGTTTATCTCTCGATGATTTTCTTTGTTCTGGAAACTTGAAATTCAACCTGCTTTTTTGTACCAACGAACATTGAGAATAACTGTTCGTACTGGAAAAACCAAGTTCGTATCGGATGATGATTGGGTATGAAGGTAGTTCATACCAGTTCACATTAAGTTCGTACAAATAGTTTTTGCATTGTTCGTACGTACGAAATTGGATCGTACGGGACAATCGTGGATGGTAAGAAATTGAAAAATATAATTTTTGGACTGTTTTTCTTATCTTTTCTATAAAAGGTCCAATTTAGACTGTCTTAAAATCTTTTTGTCATTTGGTCTTCGTGCATACTAAAGAAAATTTGACGGAGAGAGTGATAGAGAGTGTTTAAAGGAGATTTCTTACTATTGGAGTGTGAATGGATCATTTAGTTACTCAATGATAAGGATCTCTGTTTCTAATTTATGATAACTTCACTCTTTTCTCTTGTCATTCTAGATTACTCGTGAGAAGATCTTTCAAGAAGATCCGGTTCTCTGCCGACACTTGAGGAGTGTGAACAGCCGAAGGTTCTCTGCCTACACTTCAAGAGTGTGAATAGTGGAAGGTTTTCTACCTAAACTTGGAGAGTATAATAGGACGACGGTTCTCTACCGACACATGGAGAGTGTAAATAGTGGGAGTTTCTCTTCCTACACTTGTAGAGTGTAAAAGGATGACAGTTCTCTACCGACATGTGGAGAGTGTGAATAGTGGAAGGTTCTCTGCCTACACTTGGAGAGTATAAAAGGACGACGGTTCTCTACCAACATGTGGAGAGTATGAACAGCGGGAGGTTCTCTGCCTACACTTTGAGAGTATGAATAGCGTGAGGTTATCTGCCGATATTTGGAGAGTGTAAAAGGATGATGGTTCTCTGCCGCACCGAGTAGTGGTGGAAGAGAGTTTTTGTGAAGGCTTCTTCGCCTTACTGTGGGGGCAAAATGAGAGACACTAATGGTAATAGTGCAATACCTGAAGTGGGAGACTTTAGGGAGTGGATGTAGGTCGTGTTTGATAGAACCACTATAAATTTTGTGTCTTTTATTTTTTGCTGCTTTTTTTTTATCTTGCTATTATCTGTGGTTAAAAAATAACTTTTATAATTATAAAAAAATTTCATCAGTTTTAATCTTTCAAAATTAAATAAGAAGAAATTTTTTGAAAATTACTAATTCATCCCCCCTCTTGATTAGCCGTTGGGACAAAAGCTTTGGTCTAACAACCTAACTCATATTTAATAAGTTTTAACAAGTGGTATCAAATCTTAGTTTCAAAATTATAAGTTTAGACTACTTTTTGATAACGACCATGGCTACATTTAGAAACTGAAACACACCTGAAAGTTACTATATAACTAGACATCCCTTATTTGATAATATTCCTTTCAATTTTTGGAAAACATGCATGTCAACATTTTTACAGTCACTAGACTACCATATGTGGATCTTAGTTCAGAAAGGGTATACAAAACCAACTAGATTAGTTGATGGAGTTAGAGTAGAAATTCCCTTTGCAGACTGGACTGTAGAACAACATGAATTAGCACACGTTAATGCTAAATGTTTAAATAGTTTCTTTTGTGCTCTTAAATCTGAAGATTACTTGCTTGGTTCCACTTGTAAAAGTGGAAAGGATATATGGGATAGACTTTGTATAACATATGAAGGGACTAATGAAGTTAAACAATCTAGACTTAATATCTTGTTGCATGACTATGAATTATTTCGTATGAAATCCAATGAATCCATTTCTGACATGTACATAAGATTCACACAAATAGTCACCTCTTTACATGCATTGGGTAGGGAACTAATGAATCTTGAAATGGTTAATAAGATACTTCATTATTTGCGTACTACTTATGATGCTAAAATAACTACAATTATAGAGTCTAAAGATTTAAATGTTTACTCTTTTGACAGCCTTCTTGGATCACTAATTGCTTACGAGTAAGGAATGAGTAAATAAAAGATTGATGCAGGAGAGACACAAAAGGAAAAGAATATTAAACTAAAGGTGGAGGAGTCGGAGAGTGATCTATCTGTACTTGAGGATGAGGATGACATCGCTTTAATGAGTAAACAGCTCAGAAGCTTTCTAAAGAGGAAGCAAAAGAGACGCAAGCAATATAATCGAGGTAAGTTCAATAGAAATGTCAAGGTTTCTAATGATGTAATTTGCTACGAGTGGAGAAAAACCTGGACACATTAAGTCAAGACTGTCCAAAACTCAAAGTTACTCTTAGCAAGGAGAAGATAGAGGAGAAACCAATTATGAAGAAGGGCAAGAAGAAATTCCAAAGAGCTTTCTAGGCGGACTTAGCTTTAGATTCGTTAGAGACTTAAAAGGAAGAGGAAGTCACCAATCTGTGCTTGATGGCTGATAATCTTAATCAGTCAGATCAAGAAAATGTATGTGACTTAACTTATAATAAACTTTTAGAAGTCTCTGAATGCATACATGATGTATATATGAAGTTAAAGAAAAAGCAAGCTAGCCTGAATTTAGAGTTACAAGAACTACAGAGAGAATATAAAATCCTTAGGAAAGATCATGCATTAATTGATAACAACCACATAAAATTACTTGATGAGTTCAATGATTTGAATAAGTCTAATGAAAATTTAAAAGCATCCTATACAAAATTTGAAGAAGAGTTTAAAGATTTAAATGATGAATTAGAGAGAAAAAAATATTGGATGAATTATACAAATCGTATATTGGAAGATATGAATATTTTTCTCAAATTGAAGATAAAAGCTCTCAAGGAAATTAGGATACCCCCAAGACTTGAAGATTTCACGAATCATATTTTGTATCCAAAATTTATACGATCCAAGAATAGATAGAATAATTATAGAAGATTAAGAAATCCATTTCTTGGAGTCAAATGATATAATTGTGGTTTGTTTGGACATATAGCACACACCTGTACATTAGATAGAAAAACTTATTTGGTATGGAAACTGAAGATGCATAAATCTAGACATATCATACATGTGTCTATTTTAAAATTATCAAAAGGAGAACCCAAACTTGTTTGGGTTTTCAGGTCTGACATTTGATATTTTTGTAGGCTCACTCTCACACAAGGCCTTGTGAGAGCATATGGTACCTGGACAGTAATTACTCAAAGCATATGACTGGAGATACTACATAATTCATATCGCTGGAAGCCAGGAGTGGAGGCAGGGTTACACTTAGAGATAACAACACAAGGAAAGTGATTGGATCAAGTATGATAGGGAACTTGAAAAACTTTTTTATAAAAATATTTTGTTACTAGAAGGCTTAAAGTATAATCTTATGAGTATTAGTCAGCTATGTGATAAAGGATATTATGTTAAATTTTTCCCTACTAGCTACATATTAAGCCTGAATGGTAATGATATTTTGCATGGTATACGAGTAAATAATGTTTATATGCTAGATTTGAATTGTATCGAAACTCCTACTACTTTTTATTTAAAAATTATTTTTGATGAGTCATGGCTATGGCATAGGAGCTTTGTCACTCTAGCATGAAAAACATGGGAGGATTACCCAATAGAACTTAGTGAGAGGTATACCAAAACTAGACTTTACTAAGGATCACCTTTTTTTTTTATTGAAACCCACAGAGGGGCTTACGCGTTTATAAAAACAGGTTTACAAAAAGTCCTTAAAGGGACTATAAGCTCAACTAGAAAAAATTAAATACAATCAAAGAAAAGAAAAAACCCTAGAGATCCACAAGTCCTAATCTAGTTACAAAAATAAAAGACAGAAAAAAGCAAACTAAATAGCATCCAGAAGACTAATAAAACCAACACTTGACTCTTCTAAACTTCATTCTTCACTTGACAAAGCCTCCAAACTTCATTCTTCACTCTTCATTCTTCCATACTTTGTCTCCCAATTTGAATCTGCATCCGAAAGAAATAATTTCTGCTTATTCCTGTTCACAGTCTCCATTAAAAAATAAAAAAAACTGCACCAGCAGCCAATTAAATCATTCAAAAAAATAACTATTATCAACCTAAAATGATTAATCACATAATTGGGTATAGAAACCCCTCTATACCAGCAGTCAAGACACCACTACAGCGAAGCACCAGTCCTGACTGAGCACAAAAGGGAATTCCATAATCAATTACAGACAACCACTAACAGCAAGAAACTTATTTCCATAAATAAGGTAAACCGTCTTTATCCAATATGATCAGACCTCTGAGTAAAATAGGAATATTAGAATTATCAAAGCAGGTTAAAGCAGCTAAACTAGCCCCCAACCGAGCTAAGAAATCAGCACAAGCATTTCCTTCTCTCCCAATATGGGAAATCACATAATCCATCTGAGAAAGCATACCTTTAATCTCCCTAAGAGTATAAATTTTTTTAGAATTACCATTATTTTCAGGATTAAGGAAATGTAAAACTAATAAAGCATCTACTTCAATCCAAACCCTTAAAATTCCCATCGACAGAGCAATTTTAAGTGCCTGAAACAAAGCCATAAGCTCAGTGTAAGGGACAGTACAGCAAGAGAGAGGACCAGCAAAACCACAAACCATATTACCTTCAGCATTTCTTAAAATGCCACAACAACCCCATTTATTAGAAGCCACAGAACCATCAGTATTGATTTTAATATCCTTATCTTTAGGCTTAATCCATTTCACGAACTTAGGAACAGCCTCCTCCTTATTCTCCTCACAAATAATACCCAGCTTTTTAATAACCAATTTTAAACCACGAAAATGACTATTTTTAAAAAGATTAGCTTTGTACAGACTATTAATTTTTTCTTTAGTTCTAGAAATAATCCTGTTATGATTCATATCAATATTTCTATACTTAGCATCATTTCTATCCAACCAAATAAACCAAATGATAGTAACAGCCATCACAATTTTAATGTGACCTCTATTGCAATTATGTAAGATAGCAATAAGAAAATGATTAAAAGTATGATGCCCAAAAAAGTAATTGGTATAAAAATTATCATACCAATTCCAAACCTTAGCATCAATAGCCCCATTGATGAAAACATGATTGAGACTTTCAATATGAAAACAACAATGGCATTTAGAAGGAAGATTAAAACCCTTTCTCCAAAGAATACTATCAACATGAATGTATTTTCTAAGAATTCTCCAAACAAGAACCGAATAAGAAATAGGAATATTATTGCTTCAGATCCTATCATAAACAACCGAAACATCACCTTTTTCCCTGATAAAATGCCAAACATTTTTAAAAATAAAAGAACCAATGAAAGACAGATTAAATAAAATATGATCCTCAAGATTAGTATCAAAACTAGCATCTTTAATTTTGTTACCAATCTCGGCAGGGACTAAATTAAGTATAGTATTCATGTTCCAACCCTCCTTACTAAAAATTTTATTCACTTTCTCAATAGAAATAAAAGAAGTAGAAAGAATATTATCAAGCGATTCCTTACCCAGCCATCTATCTTTCCAGAAAAAAGAATGACCGGAATTTAAGCCTCAAGAAATAAGGGGTTCCATATTATGCTTAATAGCACACATTCTTTTCCAAATAACAGAGTCACCCTGTTTATAAGAACAACAAGAAACATGCTTATCTTTACAATACTTGAAATTCATAAATCTAGCCCACAAGCTTTCATTCTTTCTAAGGTTCCACCACATTTTAAAAGAAGATGCAGTAATGGAATCCTCAATGTTTTTGCACCCCAAACCTCCATTTAAAGGCCCACAAAGCTTAATCCAAGTAGACCAATGCATTCTATGAATGTTCTCACGGGAGCCCCAAAAAAATTTGTTTAAAATTCTTTCCAATCTCCTAACAGTAGAAATATTGGGTTTAATAACTTGCAATAAATGGAATGCCATAGAATTTAAAGTGCTCTTGAGAATAGTTAACCTACCACCATAAGAAAGAAAGTGATATTCCCAAGAGGAAATCTTACCTTGAATCTTCTTAATGATCTCATCAAACAAATGAGATTTCTTGAGCCCTCTAAAGATAGGAGCCCCTAAGTACTTAAAAGGAAAAGAATTATGCTCAAACTGAGTGTAAGCAATGATTCTATTAATATTAGTTCTAGTAATCCATTTGGAAGTGAAAAAAGCACATTTAGAAGTATTAAAAG
The DNA here is from genome assembly GCA_022539455.1 of Dendrobium nobile. Classification (NCBI taxonomy): domain Eukaryota; kingdom Viridiplantae; phylum Streptophyta; class Magnoliopsida; order Asparagales; family Orchidaceae; genus Dendrobium; species Dendrobium nobile. The sequence goes on along the minus strand of CM039722.1, from coordinate 34,064,451 downwards.
CGAGACCACTTTCTAAAGAAAAAAGATCCAAAAAATTCTTAAATCTTTTAACATGATTAAAACTACCATTAGCAAAAATGATGAAATCATCCGAAAAACTAAGATGGGAGATTTGGAGACCCTTTTTAGATCTATAATACATACTAGGATAATTTTCAAAAAGAGCATTAATACTTCTAGAAAAATAATCCATAGCAATGATGAAAAGGGAAGGAGACAAGGGATCACCTTGTCTAATCCCTTGAAAGGAATGAAAAACCCATTATTAAGGATCACCTTTATGATGCTTGTCAATTAGGAAAATAGGTGAAGTCATCTTTTCAGTCCAATAAGGATCTTATAACTAGTAAATCATTAGAGATTTTGCATATGGATCTTTTTAGACTAGTAAGAATTGTAAGTCTAGGAGGGAATGTATATGGATTTTTGATTGTGGATGATTTCTCTAGATTCACTTGGGTTAGAATTCTATATCATAAGAGTGAATCATTTGAGGAGTTTAGAGATTTTTTGACTTGAATTTAGAGGAAACTAGGATGTGAGATTTTGACAATTCAAAGTGATCATGCAGGAGAATTTAAAAATAAAAAATTTGAGGATTTTTATTAGGAAAAATAAATTGATCATAATTTCTATACACCTAGAACCCCTCAGCAGAATGGGATAGTAGAAAAGAAAAATAGAACTTTAATAGAAGTCGCTTGAGCCATGCTGGCAGAATATTCACTTCCTAAATATTTTTGAGTTGAAGCAATTAGCAGTACATGTTATGTTCAGAATAGGGTGAACATCGGATCGAGTTTGAATAAAATACCCTATGAGTTATCTAAAGGGAAAACACTTTCTTTATCACATTTATATGTCTTTGGATATAAGGTGATCATACAAAACAATAGAAAATACGCCTTTGGAAAATTTGATCCAAAATCAGATGAAGGAATTTTTCTAGGATACTCTAGTGTTGGAAAATCTTATTGAGTATTTAATAAAAGAACTTTGGTAATTGAAGAGACTACACATGTTATATTTGATGAATCTGGTATTTTGAAAGAGCCGGTTGTTGAAGAGGATGAGATTAAAATTGACACCCAAAAGATTGAGAAAATAAATTTAGATGAAAATTTGGAGATTAAAAAACCGTTGTCTAGAGATTTGAGAATTTCTAAAAATCACCTAAAGGAATTGATTATAGGTGAACCTAGTGAGAGTGTTAGGACTTGGTATGGACTGAGCAAAGAAGTCAATCATTTAGCCTTTATTTCTACCATGGAACCCACAAATATTGATCAAGCACTTTCGAATGAATTTTGAATTTTGGCAATGCAAGAAGAATTAAATTAATTTGTAAGAAATGAACTATGAGAATTAATTACAAGGCCAAATGTTCAAAGTGTAGTTGGGACTAAGTGGGTATTTAAGAATAAAATGAAAGACTCAGGAGTAGTCATTAAAAATAAGGTTAGATTGGTGGCTAAGGGGTATAATCAGATTGAAGGGATTGATTTTGAAGAGACTTTTGCCCCTATAATAGACTTGAAGTAATTAGGGGTTTATTAGCCTTTACATGTTTTAGAGAATTTAAGTTGTATTAAATGGATGTTAAAAGTACCTTTTTAAATGGGTTAATCTAAGAGGATGTGTTTGTAGAACAACCTCTAGGATTTGAAAATTCAAAATACCCAAATCATGTATTTAAGTTGAAAAAGGCATTGTACGGATTGAAATAGGCACATAGGGCTTGGTATGAGAGATTGAGCACCTCCCTACTTGAGAAATCTTTTAAAAAAGGAAGTGTGGGCTCAACTCTCTTTTTAAAGAAATTGGGAGAAGATATACTCATTGTATAAATTTATGTTGATGACATCATATTTGGATCTACTAATAAAAATTTTTGTGATGAATTCTCTAAAATAATGAGTAGTGATTTTGAGATGAGCCTAATAGGAGATTTAAGTTACTTTTTAGGCTTTAATATTAAGCAAATTGAGGAAGTTATATTTCTTAGTCAGCCAAAAATATGTTAAGGACATCCTCAAAAAGTATGAAATAGATAATTCTAAACCTGTTGTACACATATGAGTTCCTCTGTTTAGTTGGTTAAGGACCCAAAAGGAAAATCTGTTAATCAAAAGAAATTTAGGTGAATTATTGGATCTTTGCTTTACCTAATAGCTAGCTGACCCGATATTATATTTAGTGTTTATTTATGTGCTAGATTTCAATCAGATCTAAAAAAATCACATTTCACAATAGTGAAAAGAATTTTGAGATATCTCTTGGGAACTCAGAACTTAGGGATTTGGTATCCTAAGTTTAGCTCTTCATTTGAAATTATTAGATATTTTGATTCAGACTTTGCAGGTTATAGGGTTGATAGAAAGAGTACTTCTAGAACATGTCAATTTATTGGAAATTCTTTAGTCTCTTGGTCCAATAAAAAATAGAATTTGATAGCCCTATATACTGCTGAAGTTGAATATATAGCATTAGGAAGCTGTGTTGCACAAGTACTTTAGTTGAAATAATAGTTGATTGATTTAGGATTAACAATAGACACATATCTCATTTATTATGATAATACTAATGTCATTTATATTTCTAAAAATCCTATTCAACATTCAAGGACCAAACATATAGACATCAGGCATCATTTCATAAGGGATCATGTATCCAAAGGAGAAATTAAACTCAATCATGTTTCAACTGAAAATTAACTTATAAATATTTTTACAAAATAAATAGCCTTTGATACTTTTAGTACATTAAAAACAAAGCTTGGTGTGATTGATTTGAATGATTAATTAAATATTTCTGCAACCTTGATATGTATTTTTGTAAGTTTGTTTTTGGTATTGTGATTTTTCTTGTGTGCTTTTCTTTTTTTTTATGCATGTTTATTTTTGTCTTTTTATCTTTTAATTTTTTTATTTGTTTTATTTTGTGTGTTTTTCAAAACCTCTTCACATTTAATTTCATGTTCATTAAGAAATCATACGAAATTTCCTAGTGTGAAATTTGTCTGTACAAAATTAATTTCGTATTGGATGAATCCTGTAGCGTATTGATTGTTTGGGTAGATTAGATTATGTAATCATTTTTAGTTTTTAATATAGTTCATTTGTATGATCATCACGATCATCTGGACGATGTGTATTCAATTGTATGTATGCATCTAAACGGTTATACGAACAGAAGCAGTTATTATTCTTGATCAAACGTACGAACCTGGCATTCGAGCATACAAACCACGTGTCATTATATAAAGGGGATGATTCAAACCATCATAAAAATAATCTTAAATAACTAATCATCCTGGACAAACACCTGCTCGTTTGTACGATCATTTGGTTAAAAAGTCTGTACGAAAGGATGCCTCGTAACTCATATGATTATGAAAAGTCATTTCATTTTAACCGCATTCTTTCGTACATATGAAATGTTGTTTCGTATATACGAACCCATGCATCGTATGGGACAAACCCAATTTCTTCTGTACAAAATATCATTTTTCTTTAAATTGAAAGTGTTTATAACTAAAACTTCATTCACTTTAAAACCCTTTTCAACCTTCTATTCCCTTGGATCTTTCTATGGTGAGCTCAAGCAAGAGGGTTAGACACGCTAATGAACTAACTAGAGGACCTTCCTTTAGTAATATCAATGAAAACTTCTTTTCCAAAGCAAATGAGGAATCCTTTCCTAGGTTTGTATCCGCAAAAATAACCCCTTCTAAAGTTCTGATTCAGGATAATACAATCTATCAGATACTACCACTCTTCGCCTCTACCCAATTTGAGTTTATCCTTGCTCTTATTTACTTCTTCAACATATCTACATTTCATTATTTCCTAGCAAATATGACCTTTAACTCTGATCAAGATAGGATTAGATCCTATATTCTAGGGAAGAATGTAGAAATAACCAAGGGGGATCTAGGAGTTTTCTTAAACTTAAGGACTGAAGGAATAAGAGCCCACACTTTGAATTTTGCTTCAAATTTTGATTGGACTGAGATAAATTGGGTACTTAGAGGGATTAGACAAGAATATCATTTGCCCAAGGTAAACACTCTACACCAAGATACTAGAATCATCCAGCATGTGCTTAGAACTTCGATCATTCTAAAAGCTGGTGATAGAATTAATATCACTCCTCTTCTTTTCACTGTCACTTATCTGATCATTACTGGTCAACCCATTGATGAAGCCCAACTCATTCTTGATTACCTTTATGGGCTTTTTGAAATTGGCCATGTATCCCATAAGAGAAAGAAGAACATAGTTTTAGGACACCTTATGACATATATTCTTAAGAAGAAGTATGAATTAGTTCATCGTGATGTGTCTCATCTAGAAGAGGGTTTGTACTACAATGATGGTTCATTCCAAGCTATATTTGCAAAACATGATGAAGGTGCTGACACTGAGGGAGAGGAGAGAGGACTTGCACCTGCGCCTGCTAGTGGACCAAATCTTTAGGAGTTGGTTTATCACTTTGATCGTCTTGAGAGTCACTTTGATCGTGTCTTTGATTAAATTGAGACTCTTCTATAGCAGCAGGATATGGGCTGAATAAGAGGTTAATTCGACTTTGTGAGCTCAAATATGGCTATGATGAGTAGCTATTTTAACTTCTTCAACCAGCCACCTCTTCCAGATCAGGGCCCCTCTAAATGATGATTGTACTTCTTTTATGATTCCCTTTACTAATGGTGATGTGATGTGATGTGAAGTGTTGTTAGTTTTTTATGTCTTTATATTTTATATTTTTTATATCTTTATGTTTTATATCTTTATGAAATCTATGTGTATTGATATCTATCATGCTCAATGTATTATCATTCACCATGATATCAATAAAAATTATCCTGTCATGTTATAGTTACTTTTGATCTCTTTTAGAAATGTTTATTAGCCTATATGATTATCCTGACTAATTTATCTAACAAGTGGTATACTTTGAAATGCAATATAAAAATTTAAATTCATTAGAAAATATAATTTTTCAAAAATTTAAGTTGTGTTATAACTCGATCAAGTTAAGGATATCAAACTCATGTCTCTTGTTAGACTAACATAATTTAATATTATTACTGCAGTTTGATGTTTTCTTATTTTTTATTTATTTCTCTTTTCAATATAAATATCTTTATACTTAGAGAAATTATCAATTTTAAAAAGATCAATTAAAAACTTGGAAAATGTATAAATGTAAAAAAATCAAAAGTATGCGCAATTGTTCACAAATTGGTAAAGAGGCACAAAATTAGCCCACGATACAAAAGGATGCACAAAGTGTGTCACAAATATTAAATAGATGCGCAAAGCGCCACAAGTATATGTTCTTTCCTTTATCTTTTAGTCTTTAAATTCAAATAAATCTTCTGTTCAATTTTATTTTTTATTGAAATTTGAAATACATAAATTTTCATTTCATCTATATTGCAATAATTTTTCTTATCTCATAGTCTACACTAAGTCATGACCCTGATAAATCTTTTTATTATCTATGTTATATTTATACTTAAATCATATGAATTCTTTTTTTCTCTAATGACATTTATCTTTTTTATTGCAAATATAACTCAATCTCTTTCAGGATCAATTATCAAAGGCTTCTCATATGACTTCTTGCATTTTTGTGTTTGTTCGTTTCTTCTTCTCTTTTTACTATTTCAAAAAGGGGGAGAAATATTGTTTGACATTTGATTTTGTTGTTCATATTTTTTTGGTTTTTTTTTTGACGTTTTTGTGTCCTTTTTTTGTTGTGTGTGATTATTTTTGTGTGTTGAAAAACTTTAAAATTAAAAATTTGATTTGTTCAAAATAAATGCCCCTTTTTCTCACATGCTTATTCATTTAGGGGGAGTCTAAGAGAAACTTAGGACTTTCAAATATATACAAAAAATAATTATTTTTTCATCATAAAAAAAGGGGAGATTGTTGACGGAGTTGCTACTTAGCTTTGCATGTTTTACACTCTTACAACTTGTATATTTTTTATGATTCCAAATATTATCATTTTGATTATTATTTTCTCCTAACATATTTTGGAATATTTATTTTTTGCTCTTGTGTGTACTAATATTTCAGGGAAATCATACTCTAGATAATTGAAGACTTCAAATCAAGATCTGCTTGGAATGTTTTGTAATATTGGAGTTTGTATTTCTCATTTCTTTTAAAGTCTAAGAGAGTGTGATTGTAATTGAGTAACTTAGCACACACACACTGGGGGAGAGATTTAAAATTCATAATTTTTAAAGCTTATCGTATAGTACGAACCATGTTCGTACGGACGATCTGGTCAGTTATACTCCCAAACAAGCAATTGAATGAATATAGAGGGATTTTTTTTTCTATGTATAGATCATCAAGATGATATTTATCGTTCATCCCAGGATGATGCTCTCTAGATGCATTCATTCAAATGATATTAATCGTTCATCCCAGAATGATGCTCTCTGGATGCATTCATCCAGATGATATTTATCATTCATCCCAAGACGATGCTCTCTGGAAGCATTCGTTCAAACGATATTTATCATTCGTTCAAGAATGATGCTCTCTGGATGCGTTCATCCAGACGATATTTATCATCTATCCCAAGATGATGGGCTCTAAATTTGTCAAAATAAACTATTCATCCAGATGATATTTTTGGTTCGTCCCAGGATTATCTTCTCTATTCTAGAAACTTGAAATTCATCCTATTTTTTCATACCAACAAACTTTGAGAATAAATGTTCGTACTGAACGAACCAAGTTTATACGGGACGATGATCAGGTACGAAGGTAGTTCGTACCATTTCACATTAAGTTCATACACAAAAATTTTTACACTGTTCGTATGTATGAAATTAGATCGTACAGGAGAATCGTGGATGGTCAGAAATTGAAAAATGCAATTTTTGGATGATTTTTTATGTCTTTTCTATAAAAGATCCAGTTTAGACTGTCTTAAAATCTTTTTTCATTTGGTCTTCGTGCATATCAAAGAAAATTTAAAGGAGAGAGTGAGAGAGAGTGTTTGAAGGAGATTTCTTACTATTGGAGTGTGAAGGGTTCACTTAGTTACTCAAAGGTAAGAATCTCTATTTATAATTTGTGATTACTTCACTCTTTGCTCTTGTCCTTCTAGATTTCTCATGAGAAGATCTTTCAAGAAGATCCGGCTCTCTACCGATGCTCGAGGAGTGTGAACAGTCGAAGATTCTCTGTCTACACTTGGAGAGTGTGAACAGTGGAAGGTTCTTTTCCTACACTTGGAGAGTGTAAAAGGATGACAGTTTGCTCTCGACACGTGGAGAGTGTGAACAGCGGAAGGTTCTCTGCCTACACTTAGAGAGTGTAAAAGGATGATGGCTCTCTATCGACACATGGACAGTGTGAACAGCGAAAGGTTCTCTTCTACCTTCACTTGGAGAGTGTAAAAGGACAACGGTTCTCTGCCGATATGTGGAGAGTGTGAACAGTGAGTGGTTCTCTGCCTATAGTTGGAGAGTGTAAAAGGGGGATGACGGTTCTCTGTCAATACGTGGAGAGTGTGAATAGCGGGAGGTTCTCTGCTTACACTTGGAGAGTGTAAAGGACGATGATTCTCTGCCACACCGGATAGTGGTGGAAGAGAGTTTTTGTGAAGGCTTCTCCGTATTGCTGTGGGGGCAAAATGAGAGACACTAGTGGTAATAGTGCGTGCAATACCTTAAGTGGGAGGCTTCAGGGAGTGGATGTAGGTCGTGTTTGACTGAACCGCTACCAATCTTGTGTCTTTTATTTTCTGTTGCTTTTTATGTTTCTGTCTTGCTATTATCTGTAGTTGAAAAATAGTTTTTATAATTACAAAAATAATTTTATCAGTTTTAATCTTTCAAAATTAAAATAAGAGGAAAATTTTTAAAATTACCAATTCACCCCCCCCCCCCTCTTAGTTAGCCATTGGACAAAAGCTTAGGTCTAACAACCTAACTCATATTTAAAAAGTTTCAACAAATTTTAGTTGAATTCCTTTGAGTTTGGTCAATTTAGAATTTTTTAGAATTAGTTTTAATTTTATAAAATTTATGTATTTATTGAATTTTTTAATTTTTTTAATTAAAAGCCCTTTTAATAATTTGAATCTAAATAAACTCTAAACTTCTTGAAATCACCTTAAAAGATAAAAAATAATCTAAGGAGATATCAAAAAGTGATTGAGAAATTTATTGGGATTTTTAAATATTTTTAATTAATTAAATTAATTAAACTATGATTTCTGATTAAAATTAAATTATTCTTATATCTATTTAAAAAATTAAAATGGATTTAATTTTCACTGATTAAGGGGTTAATTATGATCAGTTAGAGGTGTTATATGTATTTTTTAAAATTAATCTTGATTTATTAGAATTTTTTAGAAGTCTAGCAGGTTAATTAAGAACTTAAACCTAAGTAAATTAATTAGGCTCCTAATGACTTCAAAAATCAATGAAAACATTTCTATTGGTAGGCAATGTCACTATGTTTATATGTTTAAAATTTCAAGTCAAGGAAATATGCATCCTAATTATTAGAATTTTTTAATTTTCTAAATAAATCCTTAATTATTATCCTTAATGATGTCACTAAGTTATATAGGATCAAATCAATGTTACTAACCTTTGGACATCATTACCACCAACCACATCATGCAAAATATTAATAATTGACATGTGACCTAAAACTAGGTGCTCAAAAGGATGAACTTCCAAGTGTATAGGTTAAACCATAACATATGCACTTACAAGTTCACCTAAAAAATATCTCCCAATGATATGCTCTTTACATGCCATGACAAATGAGGCATTCGTAAAGGATTCCATCAATCAAATACAAGTGAAAAACAAATGCCTAACTATAAATAATAAAAGAACTATACGCATATGACCTAGGGAATTACACTTGCTTTGTTTGATCAAAATCCTTAAACAAGCTCCCTTTAAAAAAAGTAACAAGTATCAAAATCGTTGAAAGAAAGGGAAATGTGATCATAATGAAATTTCATAAACTAAAAATCACATCATGACCTATAGTTAGGAAATTCATTAACTAATTACATTTACCTCAAATGGTCCCAAAAAAATAAGAGGATGTCAAGGATAGGATCCCAACATCCCTTGCCAAATTTTGGGTTAAAAAGATTAATACATATTTAAATAAAATTAAGATAATATTTTTAAAGAAAATTAAATAACTATCAAAATGGGGGTTAAAACATTTTGATTTTACTTTTAAAATACTCTAGTCATTTTTCTGAATACATAGAGCTAAAAATCCTAAAAATCCATTAAGAAATGAATTTATTATGATTTTTTTTGAACTTCTCTCAATTAAAAGGTTTTAAAAAATAATTAAAATCAATTAAAATGAAGTTAGTGGCAGTGGAAGCCTCGCCATCCAATATTTTCCCTGCTCTCTAAAAAGTAAAAACCCCACCTATCACTTTTTATAAAAAAGCCGCTCTCCGTTCTAGGGTTTCCCTCTTAACCCTAGATTGCTTCCTTTTGCGCCGCCTCCTCCGGCCAGGGGGCTTCTTCCCCTATGGCCGCTTCCGTTTATCCGCCTCTTTCATCCACTGCAACTTCCTCGCCCACTCGCTCCTCTGTTCTTCCCCTTTGGAAGAATCTCCTCACCACCACCCCTCAAATATCCACTAACTTTTCTCACTCGCTCTCCTTCGTTCCCACCAATAATTTTACCGCCAACTTCACCTCAGACCAATTTGTTGCTGGAGCTCCGGAATGGGCTTTATCGTTGGTAGGATACTCCATCGGTAAGCGGCCTTTCTACGAAGCCCTTCTAGCGACGATTAAAAAGACTTGGCAGCTCAAGGGTGAACTGTCTCTTCTCACCATGGATGATGGGTTCTTTTTGCTAAAGTTCACTGCCCTAGAAGACTACGAGCATGCTTGGACAGGGGGTCCCTGGTTTTTCTTTGGGAAGCCGTTTATTTTGCAGAAATGGAGTCCTGATTTCGTTCCCAAGCGTGAGGAATTTCCTTCCATACCAATCTGGATTAAAATCTTAAACTTGCCGCTCTCTCTCTGGACTCCGGAAGGTATTTCTAAACTAGCTAGTTGCATTGGAATTCCTATAGCTGTAGATGCTCTTACTGCGGCAAAAACGCGCCTCACTTTTGCGCGTGTATGTGTGCAAGTTACTAGCTCTTCCCCTTTACCTGAAGAAATCTTCTACTCTGTTGATGGCAAAGTCTCTCCGCTTCGTGTGGCCTATGATTGGAAACCCGAACATTGCTCACAGTGCGGTTCTATTATGCACCCTCCCACGCTCTGTCCAAAAGATCCCATTTCAAAACCTCCTGTCAACACCCAGCCCAGAGGTCGAAGCTCCAGTCGGAAGCCTAGACCCTCTCCCCCGCCCAGACTCAATATACCAAAGCCCATTCAACCACTCAAGGTGAACAGCTCGGTCACCACTCTCATCCCTACCCAAATCCTTACCAGCAACAATAATACTGGACCGATACTACCCAATCTGAACTCTCCTTCCGGTGATGTACTGGAGAACAATGAACCTTCCTTTAAAACCAAAGATCCCGGTCCCATAAACACAGCCAACAAATTCCAATCCTTAATAGACCTTGACAAAACAGAGGAAGTCCAACCTCAAAGCTCAACACAAGACCCAAATCTCAACAACACGACAAGTCCCAATATTGAAAGCACCAACCTCATTCTCAACCACAACAGCCCACCCCATACATCCCCCCGCAACCATCAACCTAACATCCCTACAACTTCAAATGATTCAAGCAGCTCCACTTCAAATACACCAAAAACACAACCTGCCAGCAATCAAAACCAAAAACAAACTAGAGGCAAGACTGGAAAAAAAGCCTCTACCCCCAACAACAAAGTCCAATGACCTTTCCCAACATTGCAGCATGGAATATACGCGGGTTTAACAACCTTGTCAAAGTAAAAAGCTGCAAAAATCTTGTCCAAACCCACAAACTTGATCTCCTATTTATCCTTGAAGCCAAAATTACCCCTAATAACCTCCACAATGATTGGTTTATGGCCAATCATCAAATTTTCTCAATAGAAGGCAACTGTGACAATTTTCAGGTTTCCAATCCGGGCCGTATCTGGGTTAAGTGGAATATGGATGCTGTAAACTTTAGCCCTCTTCTTGTGACCAGTCAACTCATTCATGGTACAATTGTTTCTAATGCTAATGCTCCCTGTATGGTTACAGTAGTTTATGCCAGCAACTCTTTTTCTGAAAGGCAATCTTTATGGAAAGATATCCAAAACTTGGCTGGCACTATCAATTCCCCTTGGGCGGTTTTGGGGGATTTTAACTGTTGTCGTGAGCTGGAAGACAAAATTGGGGGCACTCCTATGACAGTTTCTAAAATGGGAGATTTCAATAACATGGTATTTAATGCTGGCATCCATGAATTATCCTCTGTTGGGCACTACTTCACTTGGCACAATCAGCAGCCTCAAAACCCAATCCATATTAAACTAGATCGAGTTCTAGTCAATGACAACTGGCTAGATCAATTTCCCAATTCTTACTACAAAATTGAGGACCCGGATTGCTCAGATCACTCCCCTCTCATATTAGTATGCTCTACTGAAAACAAACGTGGCCATCGATTCTTATATAAAAACTATTGCACAAGGTTCCCTGAATTTTGGTCTTGCCTTTTGGAGATTTTTTCTCAACCCAATGAGAGTAGCCCTCTGAGCTCTTTCAACTTCAAGCTCAAATCCCTTAAGAATGTTATGAAACACAAAAGCTGGTCCAACGCCAATCAGATACAAAGAGACATTGACAATTTAAAAAATCTCCAACACTCTGTCATCTCTCAAATCCAAAACAATCCCCTCGATTTAGGCCTGAATGACAGGCTTAGTCAAATCAATACAAACCTTGCGTTTTATCAAGATGCCCTCTCTAAATGGATTATTCAAAGAGCCAAGATTAAGTGGATGACCCATGGTGAAGAAGATCTCAAATTTCTCTATTCCAAAGTCAACATCACCAACAACTACAACAGGATCAAGGCTATTTCTAATGATCAGGGTACCTTTACCAAGCATGAGGATATTGCCAATGTTTTTATTAACCACTTTAAGAATCTCTTCAATTCCCCAGCCACCAACCATCTTGCTTTTGACATCCCTGCTGGGAGGCGGATTCCTTTTCACCTCACATCCTCCCTCATTGCCCCGGTTACTATGGAGGAGATTAAAAACACTGTTTTCTCTGGAAATCCTAACACTGCCCCTGGTCCTGACGGATTTACTTTCGATTTTTATAGATCAACTTGGAATGTCCTACAGCACCAACTTTGTAGAGCTGTCAATTCATTCTTTACCACTGGGTTCATGCCTAATCAAATTAAAGCTACGGCTATTGCCCTCATTCCTAAGCAAGCTCATGCTTCCAATGTCAAGGACTATAGACCCATTTCCTTGTGCAATGTCATATACAAAATCATTGCAAAGATCATTGCAAATAGAATGAAGCTGGTCATGCCGCATATTATCCACCCTAGTCAAGGTGGTTTCATACACAAGAGAATCATTTCTGACCATATCATTCTGGCCACTGACATCCTTGGACGGTTTAATCTTAAAGCCAATCACAAATACCTATGTGCCAAATTTGACATCACTAAGGCATTTGACATGGTGTCTAGAGATTTTCTTTACAAAAGATTAGAAGATAAAGGCTTTCCTAGTTTGTTTATCTCTTGGATCAAAGCTTGCACCTCCAACGTTCATTTTTCTATCTGCATGAATGGGGTGCTTGAAGGCTTTTTTAACTCCTCTTCGGGTATCAGGCAAGGCTGCCCTCTATCACCCTACCTTTTTTCTATTATCATGGATGGTTTATCCTCAATTTTTGAAGATGCTACTGCTAACAACACCCTTCAAGCTATCAAAGTGGGCAGGTGTGAGGTTTCTCATCTTATGTTTGCAGACGATCTTTTAGTGTTTTGCAAGGCCACTGTGAGGAATGCTCACACCATTAATTCCATTCTTAAAGAATTTGGTACTGTCACTGGTCTTAATGTGAATCCGCAGAAAAGTTCTATCCTGCTTTCTAAAAACACCCAGGCTGCTGATGACATCTGTAACATCCTTAATGTTCAACAATCCATTACGCCCATTAAGTACCTGGGACTTCCTATTTTCTACAGGAAACTTAGACTTTGTGATTTTAATCCTTTGATCCAAAGGATCACTTCTCAGCTCGAGGGCTGGAAAGCTAAACTTCTATCTATGGCTGGGCGCGTGCAGTTCATTAAATTCACTATTTCTAACACTTTGGCATATTGGATTCGCGGCTCCATCATACCCAAAGGTTGCAGTAAGAATATTTCTAAGCTATGTTCTAGATTCACTTTCTCTGGCAATATTCAAGAGAGGAAACTTGTCACTATTTCCTGGAAGAAAACTTGCTGCCCCAAACCCCATGGGGGCCTGGGTATTCCCTCTATCAATTCTCTCAATCATAGCTACGCTTGCTCTATCATATGGAGATTCTTACATGATGATTCCCTGCTCTTCTCCTGGTGGAGAGCTAATTATCAATCTCTTTGGAAGCCTCAGACCAAAAGCAACTCTCATTATTGGAATTACCTATGTGCTAAAGCTAATGAGATAAAAAACAGTCTTGCTCTTTCTGTTAATGCCTCAAGCAATCTATCTTTCCTCTGGGACCCTTGGTGCAGGGGAATTTCTGTGGCTGACCATTTGTTGAGCATAAATAACACTCTCAGTATTAACTCCCTCTATGACTGTACTGTCTCTCAATTTATTTTAGATGATAATTGGGATCTACCTAACTGCTTGGGTAGCCAAATGGCCACTATTATCCAATCGGTCCCTATAGACTCTTATCAAGAGAACCACCTCTGGAACAGCAAGCATAATCCCACTTTTAAGGATTTCAATTCTCAGTTCTATGATAACTTGAATGTGGTTTCTTGGCATAAGTACATTTGGCATAAGCACCATGCCCTACGTTTCTCGGTTTATGCTTGGATGATGTTTAATGGAGGATTAAAAACTGCGGATGTTCTTGCTACCCGCGGCATTATGGTTCCTAATACCTGCTGTTTTTGCCACAATGATAGGGAGACTATTACCCACTTATTCTATGAATGTTGTTACAGTTTCGAAATCGTTAGAGCTTTATTCCCCTGGACGCATAATCTTTTCATGAGGCCTAATTATCACCAGGTATATGAGAGCATTTGTGAGCAAGGTTTTATTGCCAAGATAAAAAACTATTATCTTCTCTTGGCTGCTGCCTCGATATACTTTATATGGAGAGCTAGGAATGATAGATTATTTGGTGGCATTATTGACAGCAAAGAGACCATTTTAGCAAAAATCAAGAAAGCTGTGTTTTTAAAAAATCTGAGAAGGAAAAAATAACTTTTGGTTTGGTATCTGGGATGTTTCTGTGGCTCCGGACTACTCTCAGCAATCTTTTTCTTCTGATGTCTGGACAGTGGTTCCAAATGACTATACTGATGCTGTTCCTTATGCTGACTGCTGGAGGTTGAAGTTTTTTGATCGGACGATGATGATTGCTGAACCTGCTTCAGCTGCCCCTTGGATGGTCCTTTGGGCAACCAGGGGCTATGCTCATTTCCTGACCCATCCGAGCTTTTGACCATTTCGAGTTTTTGAGCATTTTTCTGAGTCCTTGGGCTTCTGCCCAGCTGATTTTTGCTTCTTCATTTTGTTGAACTGTATTTTCATTTCTTTAGAATCCTTAATCTCTTTTTGTTGTTCGAGATTTTGGATTATAGTTTTTGATTACTTTTCTTACTTGTAATCTTCTTTAGCAATGAGATGGGCTTCTAGCCCCAAAATTTCCCAAAAAAAAGTTAGTGGCAGTGGCCATTAAGGTGAGCCACGTGGCTTTATCCCGAGAGTCAGGGCGATACTGCGATAAAAAATGTGCGATGTGGCGCAATCTTAACAGCTGGATCAATTCCACATTTACATAGAGGAAATTATTACCAATGATTGCCCTATAATAATCATTTCCAATCATTGCGGGAGTTGGCGACGTGGCGCTACATGCCACTTATCCAATTCAGTGAGACTCGTACGCCGTAGGATCCTCCGGGGTTTGGTGCAACGGCCTCGATGAAGCCGGACAGGTAATACACCCACTGGAGAAAATACGTGATTGAACTGCTCTATTAAACAATGAAATCAAAGCCATTAATATTAAGATCAATGGCCCGAGAAACGTACATGCATGCTTAGGCTGTGAAAACCCTTGGAAATAACAAAGTGATCGATTCTCACAAAATACAGGACCAAATGAAATAAAATTTTAAATAGAGCTATAATACGTGAAAAGCATCAATGGGGATGCATTTGATTAGATCAAAAGTAACTTTTTGAAAAGCTATTTTGACCCAAGTATTTAAAGCTAGGGTTTGAGTTTAAAAAAGATTTTACTGATAGATTTAGGAGATTTTAGATTTGTTGCACTTGAAGATTGTCCACATATCCTTCTCTAGAAGAAATTAATGATCCAAAATGTCTAAATCGCAAGCAATGAGCTTAGGATGGAGTTTTTGCTCAGTTTGACCGGAAGTTCACTGGTGGCGGCCTCTGACCAGTGGCCTTAAACTTGGAGAAGGTGGAGCAAGTTGATGGGAGCTTGAACAAAATGAGGGTACGCTCTGGGGAGGCCTGGAGGCAAGGATTAGTTGGGATGATCCAAATGAAGCCCCCTACCTCATTTCACCTCTAGGGTTCGAAATCAAGGGCCCTGATGCATCAGAGAGCTCTCTTAGATATAAGACATGTGTCCCAAGCCATTTGGCCATAGGGGTACGGGCTGGAATGTCCTCATTACCATTGGATTCTTTTGAGAAGGAGGGGACTACTTCTTCTCTTTATGGTTAAAACAGAGCTTGGGCTTGGTTTGGAGGGTATTTAGAGAGCTTTAGCTCTCATTTAGAAACCCTACCCAGCTAGCTTTAAAAGGGACTTGCATAGGCTAGAAGGGTTGGCCATTTGAATGGATTTTGAGTGTTTATTGACCACTTTGACTAGCCAACTAGTTAAAGTGGGGTGAGGTGGCAAGGGAGGAGTATGGAATACTGGTTGAATGAAGTTCAAAGCTTAGAGATGATGTGGTTAGAGTTTATAGATGGAGTTGGCCATTTTAAAGTAAATTCAAATGCTCAAGTTGGCCATTTAACTAGTTAAAAGGTTGTGTTGACTGGTGAGGTGAATTGAAGGGAGTGTAGGTGTTGTTGAGTTAAGTAGAGGGGACCAAAGTGTTTAGAATCAATGCATGGACAAAAGCACAAAGGCTTTAGCTAAGAGCTCAAACATGACTTGATCAAAGTCAAGGGGTTTTGAGTCTCCTCATGAATAAAACATGCCCAAGCCATGGAATGAAACAAGTTTAAAGGCTTGGTGAGGTCTAGATGGGTCTTGTTTGAATGAATGGGAGATTTGGCCCAAATAAGACCATTTTAACCAGACTTTGATTAAGTTGACCAAATCAACAATTTAGTGGACCAACATGTCCAATCAAGTCCAAACTACTAGGAAATATGCCTGGTATAGTTTGGATGAGTGTGGAACTTATTTGGAGCTGAATAGAACGTAAAATAAGGTTTATGTTTATTCGGTCAACTTGGGTTGACTTGGTCAACCAAGTTGACCTAGGACAAGGAGTTGGGCTCAATAGGTTTGGATTGATCAAAAGAGTCCGCTAGAGATGATTTCAAGGACTAGGTAGGTCACTTCAATCAAAATGAATGCTTTGACCTTTCAGGGGCTTTTGGGTTAACCTAAGTTGACTTGATCAACCAGGTTGATCTAGGGTTTGGGTTTCAGTCTAATGTATTCCTAAGGATATTTAGGATCCATTGGAGAGGTTTAAGGATTTGTGAGGGAAAGCCATGCTGGATTTTGGGGAAAAGACCAAAAACCCCTTAAAGGGTATTTTTGTCATTTTGATCCCCTAATCAACACATGGTCAAACTAGAGGTAGTAAAGTATAGATTTGTGGTCAAGAGGTCTTAATAAAGGCCATGGGTGTGGTTGGAAGGTTTGAAAGGGGTTGCTAATGTCGAATTCCATTAGGTGGCATGTTTAGTAGCATAGGTTGTAAATATTTAAATGTTTTGTAGCCTTTAGAGTTTGACCTGATTTATGGGATTAGAAACCTCCAAATGATCTCAAATTTGGATTTTTGACACAAGAGATATGTCATATCAATATTTAGTTGATAAAACGTGAATCAGATACCTATTAACTAGGTTTAAGGAGATAGAAAACCCACCTAGAAGGTGTTTCAAGACCTAGGTCCTTAACCCAAAGATTTGGTTTGGAAACTTTAGTTTGGATTGGATTTGGACTTAAGTGGTTGAGTTTAAATTATCCATAACAAAGATGATCAAATGAGTTAGTTAAATTGATTGTATATGATTTGAAAGTTGATTGAAAGTTAGTAGAAGACTGGACCAGAGATTGGATTGAAGTGTATAACTAGATTTGATTAGACTGGTGTTTGGTTTTGATTGGGACCCATATGATTGGGGAGTGGACATATCCTAGTGATCAGGGCACTAGAGAGGAACCTAGGAAGGTCCCAGTAACCTCATATAAAAATGAGATCAACACATGTATAGAACGGGCCAATGATAGTCTGTTGGAGAAAACTAAACACGAATGAGATATTTAGGTGTTGCGTACATGAATGGTTTGAAGATGATGATCATGAACTTTAGGTCCTGCATATTGAGGTAATGAGGGAAAAATTATGTAGAATGATAGATTTTTTAAATGATACAGGATGAAATTCTTGAAAGAAAATGACTATTCGGTAAGTCCTCATTAGTTATAAATGCAATATCATGAGATGAGACGTGAGAGCTGAAAGTTCGTTAGGGATGTTAAGCCCTTATGAACTAGCCCAAAGCTAACCAAGAGGGAGGCGGAGGTGAATTGGTATTTTTAAAAAATTCTTTAAATTAAAAAAAATAAACCAAAGTTCACCACAATGAAAAAAAAGAGTACAAAAATAATAAAGGAAAGAACAGTAGTAAACACACACAAAGATTTATAATGGTTTGGTCAACTCGACCTACATCCACTCCCTGTAGGCGCCCTCTGGGTATTGCACTAAGTACAGTGAGTTTCTCTATGCTCCCATAGTAAGGCGGAGAAGCCCTCCTTTCCACCGAAACCAGCGAGGTAGAGAGCCCAACTCCTTTTGCTTCCTCCTGAAGCAGGCAGAGAACCTTGATCAATCGCTGAAGAAGACCTCCCTTGAACTCCCAAGGATAAGGGATGATGATCGGAGAAGATGACTTGGGAATTTGCTTGGAGAAACCTTTGTGAAACCCCTCACAAAGGCCCCCTCACAAGTTCCTCCCTCTCTCTCCCTCTCCTCTAGGCTTTCTCAGGTCAAGACAATAGCAAAAGATAATCTAAACGGTATAACAAGAGCTCTTAAATAGAAGAGCTTCGAAATAGCTCATTAATTACAACTTGCTGACTTTATCATCCAAGATGTTATAAGTATCGTCCTGAACGATCAGTGCAATTTAAGCCTAATTAGCCGGGACGATGTGAGACAATCAGTGGAAATTTGTTCATATCATCCAGGATGATGGTATATTATCCTAGACGATTAGTTCAAATTACATAATTTCATCCAAATGATTGCACTGGTTGGGAGTTTTGGACGATGCAAAATTGACTTGATCATTCGGGCTGATCTCATGATCGTCCTAGACGATTAGTTCAAATATGTGAAAATTGTGCAGAACATCTCCCTGAATAGACACTATTCGATATGTAATTGGCCAGGAATAACTAAGGTTTTTGAACTGATCATCCCGGACAATCCTGCAATCATCCATGCGATCGTCCAGGATGATGTGATCGTATCAATCAAGCCTTAATTATTTTCCTTAATTTTCAAATTAATTTAGGCATAATTATGGTACATCATCCAGAAAAATGCCTTGGACGATGTCCAAAAATAAATAATACCTAAATAGATCTGGCAGTTGATTCTTTCTGATTTGAGCATATCGTCCAGGATGATACAAAAATCATCCAAGATGATGTGCTTAATAACGACTTCCTTAATAAGGATGCCCTAATTAGGATTTTTAATTTTAGTTTGATCATCCAGGATGATATGGGGATCATCCTGGGTGATATAATCAAAATAGAGAACTCTAAGTTTAGATAGAAAATATTCCCCCAAGTGTGTGTGTGCAAGATTACTTAGCAACAGGAACTATATTTATTACAAAATTGACTCAAGAACAAAAAAGGTTTACAAACTAACTCAGAGTCCACCCAATCTTGAGGTGGTTCAAATTGCAGTCTTGATCCTGTGGTCTTGAAATGTCAGTAAGCAAGGCAGTCGTAGTAAAACAGAAGCATTTGCAATCATCAAATTTCTATTTTTGAAAATAGATATGCAATAATCTCCCCCTTTTTGATGATGGCAAACACAACAAAAAATTCCAAGCAGAGACAATATAAAGAAAAAATACAAATCAACTAAATAATAGAATTAAAGTACTAAGAAAATCAGTACAGCAAACCACTCCCCCTTTTGACATCACAAAAAGGAGATGGACAGTGGAACAAAAATAAGACAGAAACTAAAAAAATAAAAATAAACTACAATGAAAAAAAAAAACATCAAAAAATAGTAAAACGACAGCCCCTGATTATCGGAAGGAGGAGATGGTGGTGGTGGTTGCTGAAGGTAGCTAGATAGTGTAGCGAACTGTGCTCCAAACTAGTCCATGTCTTGGTCGTGCTGCTACTGCTGATGTGCAATGTAGGCGTCGAAGTGGGCTAAGTCCTCAGCATGTTAATGCTCTTATGCAACAACGAAAGTGTCAAAATGTCCTAAGTCCTCAGCATGTTACTGTTCTTGTGTTGCAATGTAAGTGACAAAATGGGCTTCCCACTAGTCAAAATGCTCCACCAGCTCATCTAGCTGAGAGTGCTAGCAAAGCGGAGCAGGTGCAAGAACAGGTGGGGGAGCTGCCTCGGCTTCCTCGTTCCCCGGGTGGAGACAAGTACTATGAAGAACATGGAATGAATTGTTGGAATAGAAGGCTGGCTGAAAATTTGGAGGAGCAGGATATTGGAGCTTGTATTTGGATTCTAAGACAAAAGCAATGATATGTCCTAGGGCTAGATTTGGCTTTCTCCTTTGTCCGGGGTCACGAATAGTGGTCAAATGCTCAATGTAATGAAAATCAAGTCAGTAGCATTGAATTTACGATGGAGTAAAATAAAAGGTGGTGATCGAAAGAAGAGGAGTAATGTGGATGCGATCACCAGCATTTTGAAGAATTAGAGTGCGAAGGACATGTTGGACGGTCCTAGCATCTTTGGGCAAGATGCTAGTCTTGCCCATATGAAATTGAGCATTTGAATTTCTAAGAAAATAGTTGGCTGGAGCCTAGTCATAATCATGGTCAAAACATAGGGTGTGAAGTTTATCCCATGTGGTGGAAAGTTGTAAATATTCTGCGTAATCCTGGTATGTGATCTCAACAGGGCATCGATTTACATACGATCTAAGGGAAGTAAAGGCAGAGTTTATACGTAGACTTGTAAAAACACTCAAAGAGTAACTCGGAGTTGAACAATACAGAAAGAGTAAGAATAAAATACAGGGAGGTGTGAGAAAAAAGATTGAGTACCAGATAAGACAGAATGTTCGGGTTGACGGATTGAGAGACAGTAATTCTACCCATCTTGTAGAATTGGCAGGTGGTTTGATCGTCCGCCCCAAGGAATTGAGGGTCCAGAGTTTCCCTCAAGGAACTTTCAGTAGGGTGGAGAGCGCGCTTGCCTCCTTCCATGATCATGAATAGAAAGAAAAGACGAAGTAGAAAGCTAATAGGAAGAGATGTTGTGAGAAAAATGGCTGGAGGAGTTCTGAATTTAAAAAATAGGCCAGATCGTCCAGGATAATCTAGTGGAATAATTGCATTTGGAAGATTGGTCAAAAAAGCAGTGATATCATTTGGGATGATCAGATATCGTCCAGAACAATAAAACACAGGCGATCATCCCAAGGCAACAATCCAGATGACTGTTGAAAAAGAATATCATCCAGGACGATTAGGTGGATTATCCTGGATGATGTCGAATAAAGGATCTTACCGATCAAATTTAAAACATTTAAAATGCATGTCACGTGTATCTTTCAGGACAAATAGATGGATCGTCCGGGATGATCACCAATAATGGATCGTATTAGCTAAATTCAAGGCTTTTAAACGTATTTCCATGTGTATCGACCAAGACAAATAGTGGATTGTACGGGACGATTACAAATAATTGAAAGCATCATCCAGGATGAAAAATTATAGGCCAGGTTGTTCACAGATGATTGAAGTAGTTGTCGATCAGATCATCCAGGACGATAATGCATCGTCTAGTATGATAAAGAGCAGAGAGTTAGAAATAATCAGTAGATGGGTTTTTATAAGAGAATTGAACAAATCATCCAGAATGATATGAATATCATCCGGGATGATGTGACAAAAATTGAGAACAGAGGATGGATGGAGATGATCAGAGAAGACCCAAAAATATACGAGAGACTCCACTTTTCTAGAGAGAGAGAAGCTTTCGAAAATTTGAATATTTTGTTTCCCGCATCTTTCTCTCGCCTCTGATGGCGGTAGAGGTACGCCGAAATTCATCCGGCACCAGTGGCTGTCGTATTCCTGCTACAACGACATTGAAGATCCTTTCTCGCAACTACCAGGGTGTTTCACCTCCGGCTTTTGGCGATGCGAACAATCTGTTTGAACGTGAGATGAAGATGAGGTTTAAATCTGCTAAACCTCTAATGATCAGGGAGGAGGTCTCTTTTCTCCTAAAATCCGTTCTGATTGTATTGGCAAAGGGAAAAATGTATTGTTTGATGATACAAACAAGTCTTGTAACGAGGATTCATCAATTTGCAGAAACAGAGATTATTAAGAAACTGGAATTATTCTGGAATCAGTTAAGAATTCTTCTTCTGAAGTGGTTAAGTTGAAGGAAAATATTGAATCATCACAAACAGTTGCTACTAAAAATATATCTGAGAAAATCAGAAAAGAAGATGCTATTGTTCAAACTCAAATGGAGAAGGATGATCTGGAAAATGTCAGGATTTGTGAGTCAGCAATGCAGGGTAATTGCAATTCCAATGAAGGAAAGGAGCTATTTATGGCTAATCATTGGGACAAACCAGTAGTAAATGCATGGAAATTGAAGCCTAATTTCAAAACAGTTGTTTTTGATTATGGAAAGGATTTTTCTAAAGATGGGATTATGAAGCTGCATAATCAAAATGAATTGGAAAACTCTGACAGATTAAGGAAAGCTCTAATAGTTAAAGTGTTTCGGGATTTCGTTCCATACCATGTCATTAGTATGGAATTGAGGAAGCAATGGAACCAGTTTGGTAGGTTCCATATGACGCTACTTGGCAGTGGATGGGTATTATGTGCCTTTGAAGAACAAGAGGCTATGGAGGTAGTTTTGAAGAATGGTCCATGGTTCGTAAGTGGAAGCATTATTGGTTTGGACAAATGGTCTCCTGATTTCAATCCTTCATCTTTGAAAGGATTAACTGCTCCAATATGGATTAGGCTTCCTAACCGACCTTTGCAATGCTGGGATAAGATCAATGTTTGTAGGATAGCTTCAAAGGTTGGTGTTCCTTTCCTTATCGATGAAAATATGTTTCAATGGGGGCGGCGGGAATATGCCAGAGTTTGTGTAAGGCTTAATCTTGAAGGCCAACTTCCTTTAGGAGTATGGGTTGAAGGAGAATTGGGAAAATTTTATCAAAAAATATGTTATGAGAAGCTACCATCATTTTGCTTTAAATGTGGAAGGATTGGCCATGTGGAGAAATTTTGTCAGGTATGCAAGGAGGAACCTGTATATACTTCAAAAGATTTTGAAGAAATGCTAGTTAATAGAATTTATAATTCTACAAGAATAGAAGTTGTAGAGGGATCAGAAGATAAAGAGAATTTCAAAATCAAGGATGGTGATAATAAAGGTGTATATGGGCCATGGGTTCACGTGGATTATGGGAGGAAAAATGGGAGAAATGGAAAGATTGGGAATTTCAAATTCCAGAACAAACCAAGGCAAGTATTTACAGTTAAAAATAAATCTGATGTGAAAGAAGGAGATCATTCAAAGATTCAGAATTTTGTTGATTCAAATGTTGCTGGTAAAAGTAAAGATGAAAAGATTTCAGTAAATGCAGAGGAGCCTAATAGCAAGAGTAATGAAGATCTGGTAGAAACTGGCAGGAATTGTTTAATTATTCAAAAAAATGAAGGGTGCAATCTCAACAAGTTTAATGTTCTACTCAATCTGAGAGAAGAAGGAGAAATTGTTGAAGTAGTAGATGATATATCTATAGCAATCTCGGCTACAGATTTAATTCCAATTTCTAATGTAAACAAAGATGAGATCAATGATAGCAATTTGGAAGTCCAAACTAGCAAGACAGAGGCAGGTTCAAGCAAATCAAAGAAAAAAGGTTCTAAGTAATTAAAAAGCTTAGGTCCTATAAGAATTAATCCAAGGAGCAGGAATGGGGACAGTGAAATCAAAACCAGGGAGGGGAACCTCTTCCCCTTAGACAATTAATGTCTTCAACCGGTTTTTGGAATTGTGGAGGAGCAAAGAAATCTAAAGCTTCTCTATTTGCAAAGGATTTCATTAAGGAGTTTGGGTTATTTTTTCTTGGTTTAGTTGAAACTAAATTGATGGTGGTGGATAAAAATATTGTGAATTCCATTGTAGGGGATGGATGGGACTTTTATCATGTTCCTTCAGAAGGCCTATCTGGAGGTATTTTAGTTATCTGGAGACATAGTTTGGCAACTTTTAAATTGCTGGAAGCTTCAACTCAAATGCTAATTGGAGATTTGGAAATTATTAATTAAGGCACTTGGAGAATTGCTACCATTTATGGGAACAGAGATGTTTACAAGAGAAGGATTCTATGGGAGAGTTTGATTGAAGACCTCCCTATGGTGATAGGGGGGGATTTTAATTGTCTTTTATCCAAGGAAGAAAAAAAGGGAGGAAGAGACTTTGTATTTGGCTTAGGACCTAAAGAGATGAAGTCTTTTATCATGGGAAATGATTTGCATGAAGTGGCATATGTGGGGCCAAAGTTTACTTGGTGTAACAACAAGAAGGGAGCTGAGAAAATTCTTGAGAAATTGGATAGATGCCTAGTCAATTCTAAAGCCTTTTCTTCAAATAGATTGGTTGTGAGGCATTTGGCAAGAATGGCATCGGATCACTGTGCGATCTTGTTGAACTTGCTGGATCTTATAACAACAAAGAAGAAACCTTTACGGTTTGAAGAAATGTGGACTACAATACCTTCTTCAATAGCAATAGTAAAGAATTCATGGGAAAGGAAAGCTTCAGGAAATCCATCTCAAGTTTTAAATCAAAAGCTTAAGAGAACTTTGAAGAACCTTCATTATTGGAGTAAAGCAAAATTCAAATCTTTGAATTTATCAGAAGATGAACTTAAAACAGATATATTAAAACTGCAGGAGATGGAATCAGCAGATGGATTCATCCCGGATCAAATTCAGTGGGAGCTTAAAGTCAAGTTGGAAGAACTTAATTCTGTAATGGCTCGACTAGATTCCTGGTGAAAACAACGTTCTAAAATCAAGTGGTGGGTGGAAGGAGACACAAATTCCAAATTCTTTCAAACGTATGCTAGTGGAAGAAGAAATATCAACTTCATCCATAAATCCAGAAATGAACAAGGCATTTTGGTAGAAGAACAAAAAGACATTGAAGAGGTGCTGTTTCAATATTTCAGCAAGAAATGGGAAAAAAAGAAATGTGATCTGGAGAATTGGCCGGCTTCAATATCTACCTTGAACAGTGAAGTAGAGAATTGTTGAGCAAGGAGTTTACTTTTAATGAATTGGAGGGTGTTATCAAGATGCTAGGGAAGAACATTGCTCCGGGTCAAGATGGTATGCCATACTCTTTTTTAAAACACTATTGGCATATTATAAAAATGGACATGTGGGAAGCAGTTAATCATTTCTTTAAATATGGTAAGATGGATGAATCTTGGAAAGCCACCAATATTGTTTTGATTCCTAAAGTCAAAGCTCCTATATCTCCTTCAAACTATAGACCAATTAGCCTATGTAATTCGGTTTATAAGATAGTGGCTAAAATGCTCCTCAATAGAATTTTATTGGTCATTCCAAAAACTATTTAGGTAGAACAAGTGGCTTTCTTGAAAGGGAGATCACTCTTGGACCATGTTCTAGTGGCACAAGAAATATTTCACAGGTTTAGACATTCTAAATCCTCCAAAGGAATGGTAGCATTCAAGATAGATATGGAGCAAGCATATGATTCTATGGGGTGGCAAACCTTGGTTAAAATTCTTGATTACTTTAAATTCCCTATCAATTTTGCTAACTTGATTATTGAATGTGTCATGGAGCCCAAATTTTCTATTCTCATCAATGGATCTCCAAGAAGATTGAAGCAAAATGTGGATTTCATCAAGGTTGTCCTCTTTCTCCCTTTTTATTTGTTATGTATACACAACTTCTCTCCAATGCATTCTTTCTTAATGGAAATACTATTGGTATTGGAATTTCTCCAAATGGACCAAAAGTTTCTCATCTTTTGTACGCCAATGACATTATTGTCTTTTCTAATGCACAATTAAAATCTATCAAAATTGTTAAAAAGATTCTTATGGATTTCTGTGGTTGGACGGGGAAAAGAATGAATTTACAGAAATCTTGTATTCTTTTTGGACTTTCTATGAAGACAAGGTTGAAGAAAAAGATTTGTAAAAAAATGAAATTCAGAGAAATAAAGGAGTTCATGTATTTGGGAATCAAAGTGATGCTAAGAAGGATTTCTAAATATGATTATCAATTTCTTATTGATAAAGTGATGAGCATGCTTGGTGTTTGGGGAGGTAAACTCATCTCTCTTGCTGGAAGAATATCTTTGGTTAAATCAGTGCTTTTATCTTATCCTACTTTTCATTCTACAAACTCATTGGTTCCCAAACAATTGCTGTTAGAAATTGACAAACTATGTAGAGGATATATATGGAACAAATGTGATGGAAATGCAGGCCTTCACTATGTTAATTGGGATATTTTGTGCAAACCTAAAAGATATGGAGGTATGGGCATTAGTTCTTGTTCTAATAAAGCCGGACCGTTGAGATCTAAGCTTGCATGGAGATATATTCAAGAGAAAGAATCTTTACTACATAAAGTTTTATTTCCGAAATATGGGAGTATTATGGCAGAGGATTCTGGGAGAGGAAATGTCTCGGTTTCATGGAAAATACTTTGCAATGGGTTCAAATACTTGAAGCCAATTATCAGAAGAACAGTAGGAGATGGAAAAACAATAAATGTATATGAAGATGTTTGGGTTGTGGATAAAAGCTTCCAGCTTTGGCCTACTTTTATCAAACCAACGGAATGTAATAATTTAATGGTGGAGAATTTTATAAAGAATGGAGCATGGAACATTCAGAAGATGAAAGAATATTTTGGAGATGATATAATTAATCTGATAACCTCTACTGTTTTATGTAACGATGAGGATAATTTTGAGCTCATCTACAAGCTATCAGGGAAAACTATTTCTACACTAGCTTCTGAAATAATGAATGCTGAAAAAATAGAAAATGTTATGTGGATACGATTTGAGAAAATGAAGATCAATCCAAGGGTGAAGGTTTTTTGGTGGAAATTGATCAACAATGCAATTCCAACTTATCATTTTCTTTGCTACAAGAGGATGCAAGGTTATGATGAATGTCCTAGAGATGTGATGAAGTGGAGAACAATGAGCACATCATATTCCGTTGCAAGAAGATAAAAGAAGTTGTGGCTGTTTTAAACAAATGGGGTTTTGGGATTCCATATTTTAGCTCCATGGAAGATTGTTTCTTATGGCTGGATTTGCAAAATTCATGGATGAAAACTCTGTTTTGTAATTCTATATTCCAATCTTGGAAGGCAAGGAATATTTATATTCATGAAGGAAGAAAAATCAGCGCGGTAATGACTGCTTCTCAAGCAGTGTGTAATTCAGCAGTTTTCAGCAATAATGGCTGCGCAAATTCAAGTATAGAGAGTGCTAATCAACCACATTGGTTGCTGAATTCTTGGCATTCTCCTCCACTTGATTGGATTAAAGTGAATATAGATGCTGCTCTTTACAATTCTTACAAGGCCGGAGTAGGAGGGGTCTTTAGAGATCTATCATGGGAGATTTTTATTGGCTTTCGGAGAGCCTATGATTCATTGGGATGCTTCTGCTGTTGAACTTCAATCTATCCTTGCTCTTAAACTAATATTTAAGGATTGGATGACAAACTATAAAGGACTTATCGTGGAAGGAGACAACATGAATGTGATCAACTTCATCAAGGATTTCGTGAATAAAGGAGGTAACGAAGAAATTGACATTTCGTTATTTAAAGCTTTTGATTATGTTATTTTTAAACAAGTTAATAGGGAAAGTAATAAGTTAGCGGATCTTTGTGCTAACTATGCTTGCTTTGGTTCTTTTTTGTGGAATGATTTGAGCTTGAGTGATGTCCCTCCTTATTTCATCAAATTGTTGAAAAAGGAGTCGGATGATTGTAGTAGGTAGTTCCTTTCTTTCCTTTTTTCAATAAAGCTTTATTGCTTAGTCTTAAAAAAAAAAACTAAAAACAATAAAGATAAAATACAAAAAAAGACATAAAAACTAACAAAAAAACAAAAGTTTTTTTTTATTAAGGTATGAATATGATATAATCTCCACGTGATTGGTTTTAAAAACTTGTAAGTCAATGAGTTAATAATGTCAAAAAACTAATAAATGGTAAAAATATCCGATCATGTTAACCCTTAGCTCGGACTTCTTTCAGGGAAAAATCGTCTTTTGAATTCAAAGGAACTAACTCAGAAAAACTAATTGGATAAGAAAAAGAGATCCATTCAAGACTTGGTTTCAGAAAAATATCTTATAGTTCAATATATCAAAGTAGTTTTTTCATAATCACAAAATTCGAAATCAAGTCTTTGAAAATCTTAAGTGATGCATGAATTCTTCTAAGTTTTAAGAGTTAGAAAAGAGAAGAGAGCTTGCTTTTGATGGGCTTATTTTATACCTCTTGTCCATTGAATGGTGCACTTTATGCATCTTTCTAATTTTTTGATACACTTTGTGTATATTTTTCAAGTTGGTGTCATTGCGCATCTTTTGTTTTTGGCATCATTGGCTACTATTTTTTTTTTGCAAGCTACATTCTCTTTCAAAAACTCTTAAATATTCTTAGTTGTGAGTATATCTTATAGATATTATAGAATAAAAAAAAACTCACTCTCTAATGTAGGAAAGAACTCAGCACAAAACAGAATAAAAAATCATATGAGAAATGCAATGACAAGATAACGAGAAATCTTAAAGTAACATAAAGACTTTGATCATTATAAATATAAGCTAGATTACTGTAGCAAAGTAAAAAAAATCTCAATTATAAAATCCAATTGTTAATTTGAGATAGACATTTATTTAGAAAAGAAAATTACACCACTAAAATAAGTTAAAGAAAGAGGCACAATCAACAGCGTTTTTACCTTTTAACAGATTAAGAGATGTAAAATATTGACTACACATTTTCAAAAATAGAAACATGGCATAAGATATCAATTTAGCGATGATTAGAAAGAACATACAAATTAAAGCATACGAAAAAAAATAAAGCACCAAAAACAAAAACAACTACAAAAATAAATAAATAAAAACTACAAAAATAAAGCAACAAAAGTGAAAAATAAGCAGCAGATAATAGATCAGAAATCGGTAGAAATTAAGTTCATGCATTTATGTCAATCACACCCAATCTAGTCCTTAAGGTGCTGAAAGTGTCAAAGGCCATGATTTAGTAAAAATTTTTGCAAGTTGATTTTTATTTGCCATATGATGTAACTCAATGTCTCCCTTGGTCAAATGATCTCTAATAAAGTGATGCCTTATGTCAATACACTTAGTCCTTAAATGTTGGATAGGATTATTTGAAATACAGATGGCACTAGTGTTATCACAAAGAATTGAGATCGTGCCTATAGGTAATCCTAAATCCAGTACCTGCTATTTTAACCAAAGGACTTGGGCTACACAACTTTTTAAAGTAATGTACTTAGCTTCAGCAGTGGAAAGTACAACATAGTTTTTCTTTCTATTAGACGAGGAGACTAAAGACTATCCTATGAATTGGCATGTTCTAGAAGTGCTTTTTCTATCCACCTTACATCCTACATAATCAAAATCATAATATCCAATAATCTAAAAAGAAGTGCTGTGCCTAGGGTACCAGATTCCTAAGTTTTGGATCCCTAAAAGGTATATAAGAATTCTCTTAACTGCAGTCAGGTGGGATTCCTTAGGATCAGCTTGTAATCTAGCACAGAGACAAACACTAAACATTATATCAGGTCAGCTAGTAGTAGGATAAAGTAAAGATCCAATCATCCCTCTGTACTTCTTTTGATCAATAGACTTTCCATTTGGGTCCTTATCCAACTAAATACTGGAGGTCATAGGAGTATTATTAGCTTGGTTTTATCCATTTCATACTTATTTAAGATGTCCTTTATGTACTTTGATTAATTTAAAAAGGTTCCATCATCTAATTTCCTTATGCTAAACCCTAAAATATAAGACAACTCTCCCATCATACTCATCTCAAACTCTCTACTCATTATTTTAAAAAATTCATCACATAGCCTCTTATCAAAAGATTCAAAAAGTATATCATAAATGTAGATCCGAACAATGAGTAAATCATTTCCTACTTTCCTTAGAAAAAGGGTGATTTCTACGCTCCCCTTAACAAACTCCCTTTCTAATAAGAATGTGCTAAGCCTCTCATACCAAGCTCAGGGTGCCTACTTTAATCTATATAAGGCCTTTTATAATTTGAAAACATAATTTGGAAATTAAGAACTCTCAAAACCTGGGGGTTGTTCTACAAACACATCCTCTTTTATTATCCCATTTAAAAAGGCACTCTTAACATCCATTTGGAAAAGCTTAAACCCATTATAACAGGCAAAGGCTAATAGCACTCTAATGGCTTCCAATCTAGCTACAGGGGCAAAGGTCTCCTCAAAATATAACCCTTTTATTTGGTTGTACCCCTTAGCCACCAATCTTTCCTTATTCCTAACCACCACACCAGAATAGTTCACCTTATTCTTAAAGCCCCACTTGGTTCCAACTACACTTTATCACTTAGGTTTTTTTATAAGCTCCCAAACATCATTCATAATAAATTGGTTCAACTCCTCCTGCATGGCTAAGATTCAAAACTCATCAAAAAGGGTTTGATTGATGTTTGTGGGTTCAGTCATTGAGATAAAGGCAGAGTGGTTTACTTTCTTCATAAGTCCATGCCTAGTCCTACACCTTCAGAAGAGTCTCCTAAGATCAGATCTTTAGGGTGACTTAAAGAGTATCTCTAATCTCTAGGCAAGGTGTGTGTAGGTTCAAACCTTTCCTCCAGATCTATATTTTCTTCTCCTTGAGTAATCTCACCTACTCCTTCAGTATTTTGGGCTCTACCCTCTTCTCTAAATTTTTAACTCCAATGGTAATCTCTTAAACTTCATCTTTATCTTCAACTCTTGGCTTCCTAGGACTAGATACATCAAACACTACATGATTAGTCTCCTCCACCACCAATGTCCTCTTATTAAACACCCTAAAAGACTTCCCAACACTAAAATATCCTAAGAACACTCCTTCATTAGATTTTGGGTCAAATTTTCTTAAGCGAGACTTCCCATTATTGTGAATGAAAATTTTACAACCAAAGACATGAAGGTGGGAAAGATTGGGTGTTCTACCCTTAAGGATCTCATAGGATGTCTTATCTAATTTGGCTCTAACATTTACCCTATTTAACACATAACAAGCTGGGTTTATCACTTTAGCCCAAAAGTATTTTAGAAGTGAGTACTCGACAAGTATGGCTCTAGCGGCTTCCACTAAGGTCTGATTCTTTCTTTCAGCTACCCCATTCTGCTGAGGGGTCCTAGGAGCTGAGAAGTTGTGGATATTCCCCTTATCCTCACAAAAATCTCTAAATCTCTCATTTTCAAACTCTACCCCATTGTCACTATGGATGATCAAGATCTCATAACTAGCTTTTTCTGAATACAAGTAAAGAAGGATCTAAACTCATCAAAAGACTCATTTTTATGTGATAGAAATCTAATCCAAGTAAATATCGAGTAGTCATCGATAATGCCAAAACCATAGACTTTTCCCCCTAAGCTGGTAGTGCTAATGGGTCCAAATAAATCCATGTGAAGGACTTCTAAAGGTCTGGTGGTGCTAATTTCCTTAATGGAGTGAAAAGTGGAATGCACTTACTTTCTTAATTGACAGGCATCACAAAGGTGGTCTTTTGAGAACTTAAGCTTGGGGATACCTCTAACTAGGTCTTTTTGGGTCACTTTTCTAAGGGTTTTCATACTGGCATAACATAATCTCCTGTACCCAAACCATGAATCATCAACAGTAAATTTTAAGCCAAAAGAAGCAGCACATTTAATATTATTTAAATCAAGCATATAAATATTATTGATACGCTTTCCCTACAAAACAATAATGTTATTTAAGTTGATAATGTATAAATTTCCCAAAAAATTTATGATGAAGCCCTTATTGCCAAATTGACTGATACTGAGCAAGTTGTATTTCAGTCTATCTACAAGCAAAACATTTTCAATCAAAAGGTTCTTGGAATTTCCAATTATACCTGAGCCCACCACTTTTCTTGTGGTGTTGTCTCCAAGAGTAACATTTCCTCCTGTCCTGGTCTCCAGCAAAATAAATTGATTGGCATCACCAGTCATATGTCAAGAGCATCTGCTGTTGAAGTACCACATGCTCTCATGAGGCTTTTTGTGAGAGCTAGCCTACGAAATCATCAAACATCAGATTTAGGAACCCAAATAAGTTTGGGTCCTTTCTTATGAAAAGTAGAATGTAATGCATGTGTGTTATGCTATGAATCATACAATTTGAGTCTTCATACCCAATGTGTACTATGGTGAATGGTGCAAGTGTGTGCAATGTGTCCTAACATGCCACATGAAAAATATGTAACTCCAGGAAAAGGATGTACTAATATACTAATGTGGTGATGCTTTTTATATGATGCATATAATGATGGTTTTTTACTTTCAAAAACTATGAAATTTTCTAATTTTTTAAACTCTTTTTCTAGCTCAATATGGGATGACTTTAACAAATCATGTGCATTAGATAATTCAATATACTTTTTGTTTAATGCATCAAACTCATCAAATAGAGACATGTGATTGCTATCAATTGTAGAATAATCTTTAAAATAATTTCATGCTCTTTTTGTAATTTTAAAAACTCCAATTTTAAGCTAGCATGTATTTTCTT
Source organism: Dendrobium nobile (assembly GCA_022539455.1). NCBI lineage: Eukaryota > Viridiplantae > Streptophyta > Magnoliopsida > Asparagales > Orchidaceae > Dendrobium > Dendrobium nobile. The sequence continues at coordinate 34,031,894 of CM039722.1, read as the reverse complement.
AAGTTTCATATATGATGCATGAATTTGTTTATAAACTTCAAGTAGTTACTCATAGGTTAGTTCACATACCTCTCATATTGACCAAGATCATCGGCTACCATAAAGCATAAGTTTGTTGTCTCCTCTTCAGGTTCAGTCTCAGTGGAGTCCGATGCAGAGTCCGCCCAGAATGCCTTTTGAAACCTCTCCTTATCCTTTTTAAACTTGGGTTTCTCCTCACCCTTCTTCTTGTTAGGATGCGTTTTAAGTATAGGGCAATTAGCTTTAACATGTCCTAGTTTCCTGCATTCAAAGCAAACAATATCATTAAAATTCTTAAAAAAAAATTTCCCTTTCCTTTATTCCACTTTTGATGATTCTTTTTCTTCTTCCTTAGAAAGCTTTTGAATTGCCTTGTGATTAAGGCAACATCATCGCTTTTAGACTTAAAAGAATCAGTGTCCGTGTTGTTGGCCTTCAGTGCCATAGCTTTCTCCATCCTTTTCTCACCTACATCAAGATTTCTTTGATTCACCCCTTGCTCATAAGCAATGTGTGATCCAAGTAAGTTATTAATTGAATAAGTATTAAAATCTTTGGATTCAGTAATTGTAGTAATCTTAGCATCAAAAGAGGAAGGCAAGCATCTCAAAATTTTATTCACTTTTTCATAGTTAATGAGTTCTCTTCCTAAGGCATGCAAAGAAGTTATAATTTGAGTAAACCTTGTATATATTTCAGAAATTGATTTAGAAGATTTCATCAAAAAAGTTCGTAATCATGCAATAAAATATTCAGTCGAGATTTCTTAACTTCATTTTTTCCTTCATAAGTAATACACAATTTTTCCCAAATCTTTTTACTAGTAGTGCAAGTTGAAACATACATATAATTTTTAGATTTTAAAGCACGAAAAAAATAGTTCAAGCATTTTGCATTAAGTTATACTAAATCTCTTTCATCAAAAGTCCATTTAATAAAAAGAACTTCAATTTTAATTCCATTAAGTGCACGAGAAGGTGGTGTATAACCTTCTTAACAAGCATCCACATGCGATAGTCAATTGATTATAAAAATGTAGAGATATAATTTTTTCAAAAATTAAAAGGAATATTGTCAAATAAAGGTGGTCTGGTAATAGAATACTCTTTCGCAGTATTACAATTACCGTAGTTAGCCATGGATCAAAATTTAAAAAGTTTTCAAACTTTGTTTTTATGAATCCCGCTCTGATACCACTTGAAAGTTCGTTAAAGATTTTAAGCCCTTATGAACTAGCCCAAAGCTAACCAAGAGGGGGGTGAATTGGTATTTTTAATAAATTTTAAATTAAAACAAACAAACCAAAGTTCACCACAATAAAAATAAAGAGTGCAGAAATAATAAAGGAAAGAATAGTATTAAAAGTACATAGAGATTTAGAGTGATTCGGTCAACTTGACCTACGTCCACTCCCTGTAGACGCCCCTCCGGGTATTGCACTAAACACAATGACTATCCTTTTGCTCCCACAGCAAGGTGAAGAAGCCCTTACAAAAACTCCTTTCCACCGACACCAGCGAGGCAAGAACCCGACTTATTTTGCTTCCTCTTAAAACAGGCAGAGAACCTTGATCGATCACTGAAGAAGACCTCCCTTTAACCCCCATGGACAAGGGACGATGATCGGAGAAGATGGCTTGGAACCCTGCTTGCAGCAACCTTTATGAAACCCCTAAAAAACTTCCCCTCACAAGTTCCTCCCTCTCCTCTAAGCTCTCTCAGGTCAAGACAACAGTAAAAGATAATCTAAAGAGTAGAAAAAGAGCTCTTAAATATAAGAGCTTCAGAATAGCTCATTAATTGCAACTTGCCGACTTTATCATCCTAGACGATCAGTGCAATTTAAGCCTAATCAGCTGGGATGATCTGAGACGATCAGAGGAAATTTATTCATATCATCTAGGATGATTTATTCATATCATCTAGGATGATGGTATATCGTCCTCGATGATTAGTTCAAATTATAGAATTTCTTCTAGACCATCACACTGGTTGGGAGTTCTAGACTATACAAAATTGACTTAATAATCATCCAGGTCGATCTCACAATCATCCCGGATGATTAGTTCAAATTCATGAAAATCATCCAGAACATCGCCCTAAATAGACACTGCCTGATATGTAATTAGCCAGGAACAATTAAGGTTTTTGAACTGATCATCCTAGAAGATCCTGTGAACGTCCAGGATGATGTGATCGTATCAATCATGCCTTAATTATTTTCTTTAATTATCATATTAATTAAGGCATAATTATGTTACATTGTCTAGGATGATGGATTATAAGATGTCAGAAAATAAATAATACTTAAATAGATCTAGTGGCTGATTCTTTTTTATTTGAGCATGTCATCCAGGATGATACAAAAATCATCCAGAATGATGTGCTTAATGACGTCTACTTTAATAAGGATGCCCTAATTAGGATTTATGTTTTTAGTCTGATCATCCAGGATGATATGGGGATCATCCTAGATGATATACTCAAAACATAGAACTCTAAGTTTAGACAAAAATAATTCCCCTAAGTATGTGTGTGCAAGGTTACTTAGCATCAGGAACCACATTTATTACAAAATCGACTCAAGAAAGAAAAATGCTTACAAATTGACTCAGATTTAGTCTTCCTAATATTGAGTTGGTTCAAATTGAAGTCTTGATCCTGTGGTCTTGAAATTTTAGTAGGCAAGACAGTCGTAGTAAAACAGAACTATTTGCAATCATCAAAATTCTATTTCTAAAAATAGATATGCAGCAAGAGAGAGAGTGGTTATTTACTACATGTTGATTGCAACAACCTTTACACCGAGTATGTGATTTTATATTATAAATGACATTCTAATTTTTACCAGTTCATATTAGATTCCTATAACGATCAGATGAAGGAACCATTTTATGAAGGTAAGCCTAAAAAGTTTTTATGGTTAGGACTAACAAGACCTTTTGTATGAGTTCGAGTTTAATCTCAAGTGCTGACTAAACCAAACCCAACTACAATCCCGTCTGCATATGTTTCTTAGAAAATAATAAAACTATTTCATACTATGAATGTTATGACATGTTGTATTTTTTATTTCTTTTGAATGCTTAGTAATGTCTTTATTAAAGTAGAGTTCCATTTTGTATTTGGATTGTACTTCCAAACTTTTAAAATGAAGTTATATATTAATATATAAGTTCATTTATATTCTCTTGTATTTTTTAAATGTGTTAGTGTATTTTAGTGTGGTATATAAAAGCCACTTATGATTACTCATAATTAGTATTTTATCTATATTATTTTCTTCTTTTAATATTATTAGATATCTGCAATAAACTAAAACATATAAGGATGAAATAAACTGAGATATATATTTATAATACATTGTTACATATAAGCTGATGAAATAAAATAAAATGTTATCTCCTTTGTCTGTTATGAGGAATTCCATTAGTACCCGAGGTAAATCTTGTTGTAGCTTATATTGAGATTGTTGTAATTTAGTTTTTTGATTGTTTAGATTATTATAACATATGTGTTTTTGATGATTTCAAATATTATTATTTTAATTATAGTTTCTTCTAATTTATATTTTGGATATATTACTTTTGTTATTTATGTGTACTAACATTTTGTAGAAATCATACCCTAGATTGTTGAAGACTTCAAATTAGATAGATTAGGGTTCATTGTAATTGAAGTATGTATTTTTTATTTATTGAGTCTAAAAGAATGTGATTGCAATTGAATAACTATGCAGACACACACTAGGAGAGTGATTAAAATGTATAATTTTTTAAATTAATTGTACTGCACAAATTCATTTTGTACGAGATGATTTGTTTAGTTATTTTCTCCTACAAGTAGTTAGAAGAATGAGAGAAGAAAATTTTTCTAAGTGCCGATCATATTATACAAAGTGTTCTTCGTACAGACAATATCTAGAGTACTTTAAGAATTGGTACCTTTTCATCTCCCGATGAATTTAAATCTTTTTTTTGAACTAATCATACTGTACGATATGTTTTTCATACAAACGATATCCAGAGTATGAATTTGGTGGGTCCCCTTTCATCCCTATGTATCCCAAAGTTTTTTAAACTGGTCGTACTATATGGATGACGGTACTCTACCGACACTTGGAGGTTGTGAAAGGATGATGGTACTCTGCTGACACTTGGAGAGTGTGAAAGGATGACGTTACTCTGTCTCACTGGGGATAGGTGGAAAAGAGAAAAATTGTAAAGGCTTCTCCACCTTGTTGTGGGAGCAAAATGAAAGTCAATTTTGGTAATAATGTAATACCTGAAGAGGGAGTCTTCAGGGAGTGGATGTAAGTCTTATTGGACTGAACCACTATAAATCCTTATGTTCTTTTTATTTCTGCATTTAAATTTTTAGTATTTAATCTTTGTGGTTGAAAAGTTTATTTAAAAAAAATTATCAAATTTAGAAAATTATTAAATCAATTTTATTTTTAAAAATCTAAGGGAATTTTCAAATTACTAATTCACCCCTCCCCCCCCGTGAGACAATGGCATAGGTTTAGCAACCAATATTGATTTTAACAACTTGTCATACTCACCTTTGCAAGGGTGGCTGCACATCTGCATCCTCTTCCCCCTTCCCATGATGGTACTCCTGAGAAGGTTGTCCTTAAGAGTAAATCTTGCTTTATTGGTGATGATGGTAAGCCCATAGGTGTCATCCAATGAGGTATAGACACGTTAAATGATAAATAGAAGGTGTATGTTAGGATTGACTGCCATAATGGAGATCTATAGGATAGCCGACTTGTGCATCATATGTGCTAAACTACTGCATAGGCATCGATGATTTCCCTACATCATATGTAGATGTCACACATTAATCCCTTGTGTTAATATACATTGAATATCTTGGTGGATCCATACTCTGGCTTTGGGCATGTGATTGCCTGCTATATGCCCTATGGATGTAGAGGGTGTATTCGAGGAAGAATGTCTGGAACCCTGAACTTCTTGTTCTTTGTACTGGGGTTGCTCATCTGTACTGGTGTCAAAAGTATTACAATCAACCTAGGCTAATCTCTGTACTCCATCTGCTAACTCCACAACATGATCAACAACCAACTATAGTGAGCTTGCATTTTCCCCGTGTCCACCACTCAGCGGTTCTAGCAAGTCATAACTACGTATGAAGTAGTCATCATGTTGTGTTTGTTCACCAAAAAATTATTATTTTACAAATAAAATCTAGAAATTTTAAGAATAGTAAGTATGAAAGGATAACTACCACCAGCTGTTCTTTGGTAGATCTTGTGAAAATAATTTATGGAGGCAAAGTTTGCGGCTTCAATAAGTAAATGGATGCCCAACACCGGTACCATCATAGGTATGTCCCGAACTCTTGATTACCACTACCTTTCAGTTGAATCACTTGAATAGGATATGCATGTATATTATTCCACTTCTGAATGTGAGTCTTCTACTTAACTATCTAGTCCATTTGAACCCTCCCTTAACCATCTATCTTTTTGAACCCTCTCTCTCTCTCCATAGGCTCCAAATCGATGAACTGTACACCTCCAAATTACCTCATCACTCGATCATGGAGGTTCCACTCTGCATGTTTCTAGCTTATTATTAGGACCCATGCTGTCCATAACTCCCTTGACACACGACAATGCTCAGGTAATGAAGCAAGAACTGCATCCGTGTATGGCGTCATCTTAACATATAACATGTGAATGTGTTAAATGTATTCCACATGATAACTTAAATATTTATGTATCAATTTAAAGGTAATTTAACAAACCTTGCTAAGCGTTTGAGGTTAAAATTGTGATATACTTTTCAAGGTGTAAAATAAATCTAATTAAATTTATTTAGAAAAATTATGAATCATATTTAAATTTTAATTCTAAAGTCGAATAGACTATAAGGGATAATATACCGCCTCAGAAGGTGGGGATAAAATATCTTAATGGCTTCATATCAAAAATTATAGATTTTCTCTTGAATGTTGTAGCTTGATTTAAGAGAGAACCATATGTGCCCTCGGAGAGTCAAGATGGCGTTCAATCAAATATCTGACTACAATAATCAAGAGGAGTGATCAATAATTTCATAATCGAATTTATTTTAGCAAATGATGTATCTCCCCAAGGGGAGAAAATGTCATTAGTTAGCAATTATTTGATTATGACAATGATGATCATTATAAATTTGATTTCCCAAAAGAAATATTAATTGAGTTTTTAAAAATTGATATGGGTTCTAAATCTCCTACGAGCATAAGCCCTCATAATTAATTACATTGTAGGAATTAGGATTCTCTTATGAATACTCTTGATTAAAATAACGGTAAAAATTTTATTTAGAGATTTTCTAGGAGTAATATCAAAGAATGTGAATTTGGAATTTAAAAAGTTATTAGATAATATTTTGAACACTTATTATCGAAGTCAATGGAGGAGGGGTAGGAGATACTTTGAGATTCTGAAATAATTCAGAAGTGCCCCAGCCTAAGCTAAGTGTTAGGCTTTAAATTTTAGACATAGAGAACTTTTGATTTGAGTTGAATAATATATCAGAATTTTGAGATTATATTCTCAGAGGTTGAAATTTTATGATTTAAAATCTACCTTGAATCCTAAATCTAAATTAGGGACTGGACCATAGTAAACCAAACCTAGCTAATGCAATGCAAAATATAGGCTTACCCCAACTTAGGTTAGGGAGCAAGCTAACAACCTAGTTAATTAAACTCCATGGCCTCGATCATTTTTATAAAAGTGGTAGGGATATTATTGTTAAAGTTTTTGAGAATTTGGACCGACATCTAGAGTGGATCCTAATTGGTCCCTTGACTTATATTAGGTGAAAAATGCTTGAATCAAATACAATTAAAATTTTAGACTCATTTAATTAATTTATAATACAATGCATGTTGATCGATACAATTAAATGCATAAAATATAAATGAAGCAATTTTAAAAAGGCTTGAAAATTATTTTTCCCTAGAGATTGCACAACATTCCCTTGACAGATTTGCACCATCAAAGGTCGGGTGGTCTGTGAAAACTCGTAGGCAGGGAGGTGCCTAACAAGAAGAAGAAAGTAAAAATATGATTATGCTGACTCCCGATGGTCCCTGGCTTACTTCTTAGATCGTTAGAATTTCTATGTTAGCCTAAATATTTTAATTAGTTTTAAGTAGAAAAAGTTTTTAGCATACTCTCACGAGCCTCTTCATATCGAGGCAAAAATTAAAAAAAAAATGTGATCACAAAAAACTAGAAAAAATAGGCAATCTTAATCGCAATCAAAATAAATCAACCACAATAATTAATCAAATCAACTAAATAAATGTCCATGGAAAAATTACATGTTTATTATAACCCAGAATTTATATAAATTAAAAGTGATCGAACAATAATAACCATAAACTTGGATTATAATCCCAAGATCGATGTAAGTTGACCTTGAGTGGAATAATCTTTATCTTCAACTCCTCGTCCTCCTCTTCTTCAGGCTCCTTGGATTCATCGTATCTAGGTATCCAATTGAAAAAAAAAAATCCCCCCCCAAGGAGAGGTTATTATTTTCTCTTTGGGTACTAAAATTATTCAAATTTGGGCTTCCAAATACAAAAGGACTATCCCCATAAGGGATATCTTTTTCTCTTTCGAATTCAATTTTAGATACATATATCCCAAGTCAAATGTCTAACTTTTACAACTCTTAACTTTAAAAAAATTACATCCATATCAAAATGAAAAATATAGATTCTATTGCAAGGTTATCCAAAACATTTAAAATCAAATCAATCCCTAGCAGTTTATATATGTGTACATTAAAAAGTAAATCACAATTAGTCACACTCCTATTTATTTGGTGGCTAAGAAGCAAAAGCACATGTATCATTTATATTTATTATTAATTTAGCCCCATTTTATTGCCCTGCTCAAGCATGACCACCCGAAGAAAATCCTATGGGCAACCAGATCGGTCATAGCCTAAGGGTAAACTATTGCCCATCACATCAACTAACAGATTGCAGTTAAAGTAAGTAAACCCCACATCAATCAATTTTTAATCATAACATGCAATAATAACTAAAAAAATATGGCATACAACAGTAAAAAGTAAACACCGGCTTAGTCTAGACTAGAGTTGGTTGTTCTATCAAACCATCTAAAATATATGAGGCTGGCAGTGTGGCTTGGGTAGGTCCTAAATTGGGTAATTTGTTGGAATTTTTTAATATTCATGTTGGTCAAAGGTTAAAGGGAAAATTTTATGTTTGAATTTAAATATTAATATATTAAAGCTTAATTTAAATATATTTTCTAGTGATCATGTTGTTACCCCTCCCCTTCTTCACTTCATTCTATGCTCAAAACCCCAACCTTCCTACTTCCAAGCCGATCAAACCAGTTGTGACGTCCAATCTTCGACTCCACTTCACACATATCCCCTGTGCCACCAAACTTTTGAACTCCATGACAAACCATCAGCCCATATACAACCGAAGCAGCCATCCGACCTCCAGTCATCATCCTCCCTAAGCACGTCGGACCTGCAAGCCTTCGAACCCCACTCCTGCCCTAGCTGACACCTTTCTCTAGCCGAACCTCCTTCCATGACATTCCCTTCCTCCGAGTCAGAATTTACAACATTTGATCGGAAGCAACGAAGGGAGTTCGCTGGTTGTGAAGGTAACTTTCTCGCTTACGTTCACTTCTTCAGCCAAATCCTATAGATCTACTAAACCGAGAAGAAGGAAACCGAGGATTTAATTAGTCGTGGGATTAAACCATTCTTTAAAGCCTGTTTACAAAGGATATAACATCAACCCCGTTCAAATCTGCATAAATCCTATTTCCCGACAGTCAAATCCTACTTAAATCTTGCTGTTTAAATGGGATTTAGTTCAAATCCTACTCTTCAAATAGGATTTCACATAATTCTTGCATAATCCTTTAACATGACAGCTCCTTCTGCTAATCCTGTATAAATTCTATTTTAGTTAATTATATTTAATCATTATAAATTAGTCATTATTAGTTAAATTTAATTACAATCAATACTTTTAATTATAATTAATTATTATTAATCATAAATTAATCATAATTAATTATATTTAATCATGATTGAATATGTTTAATTGAAATTAATTATTAATTAATCCTATATAAGTTATAATTAATTTAACATAATTAGAATTAATTATTTTTAATCATGATTAACTATTATTAATTATAATTAATTTTTAAAATTAAATTAATTATTTAAAAAAAAAAGAGAAGAAATGCACTTCTGTCATCTCGATCTATGTGCCAACAACACCGATGTTCCTTGGCAAAGGTATAAAGTTCTAAACCCGAAAACCAATCCTCAACACTTATAGCAAGGCGAACAACCACCTATGCATGCTTCTCTTAGCACGGTGGGAGAAAGTTTGTCGTTATGCTTGTGGCGAGACAAATAATCTCCAAAAAAATCATATTTTTGTTATTTGTGGTGCGCCAAGAGAGCCTCTATGCACGTTTTTTATCGTGGTGGGAGGGAACTTCTACGGCCTTAAGACAAGACAGGCAATCCTTTTACACCCTTTCTTAGCATGGCGGGGCAAAAATATAAGTATCCATATGTGGGAAAATTTTTTTTCAAACATGTGCTTTTGAAGCTCTTGCACGTCTTTCTTAGCATGGTGAGGATGAAGACTACGGTCCTTATGTCCTTCGACACTATTCATGCACGTCTTTTTTGAAATGGTGTGCATGTTATGACTCATGTAGATTCCCCTAAATGGGGAAACGTTGTGAGGCTTCCGAAATTCTTGTGTACAGGGGACATAGAACTTGAACTTGCTACTTCGAAAATAGAAGACTTGAATCAATTTTGGACAGCAGGGAACCTATGTTGAACTTAAACAGACATTGAATAAATGAATTTATTTGACTTGGAATTTTATGCATCTCTTTCCTTTTAAGATCATTATTAGGCCACAGTTTGATACTAAACTTATCTACTTTAGCCACAAGTGTCTTTTGGTTTATTATCTTTCATGCGGAATTTACTTAAAATCTTATCAATATAGCTCTTTTGTGGCAACTTAAGGATACCTTGAGAGCTAAGGTCATTTAGAAACTTTTCTAGAATTAAAAAAAAAAAAAACCTTGAGAACAATCTCTTAGGATCTGAATTCTTAATGTAAATGATGTGTTATCAAAATCTTTCATTTTGAATTCATTTATTTGAAAATTCTTAGTTTCATCTAGAAAGCCTATATTGATAATAGCGAGGAGAATTACATTGATATATAAACCAGGAAGGTATATATGTTCCCATTAAACATATAATATACACAGTTATCAACGACATTCACATCAAAACCGTACAAACATTGACAGGAAGGTTATTTGAAATCATTAATAGTTTTTTTTTTTTTTTGGGGGGGTGGGGGGGGGGGGGAATTTGGGCTTAGCCAGTCTATAAAATAGTTAAAAAGATTACAAGTGGATATAACAAAACTGCCTCATATAAAAAACAAGAAAGAAAGATGGAAGCTCAAAAAGAGCACAAAACAGAAGCACTACCAAAACATAATTACATCTAAAAACAAGAGCTGCAATGCCAAAAAAAGCCTGGACTCAGGGTAAAAAAGGAACTCATCACAGAAACTCAGACCCCCAGTTGCCCGAAGACCGTCCAGAGGGGAGCAAGAAGGTGGTTAGTTGGAGCCTCATCATTGTCTCAGGCATGACAAAACCTCCAGAAAACCCAGTAGTCAACTACCCATAGCACCAACAACAACTCTGGAAAAAACAAACTAGAAACTTCACCAAATAAGCAAAACTGTGACAAAGGTGAAAACGTAAAGTCCAATAAGCATCGGGACACAACAAAAGTCCCAGAACCAGCATTTCAAAGCAGTAACCATAGATAAACCAGACACTAAAAACTAGCACCCAGCTATAACATATCCATATATTTTGAAGAATTCCTCCACTTGATAATTTTCTCAAAAACTACTTTTTTAATGCATAAAGCAGTAGTGGTGCTGCTACTAAATTTATTCCCAAACCTCCTAGAGTTCCTTTCTCTCGAAATATAGTAAACACAATAGCATGAAATGAGAAAGAAAAAGTTTTCTTCCCCCAGTTGTGTACTATGCTCACCATCAATCCTTTCAAACAACTAAAAAATAGTGGGTCGAAGAAGCAAACCCTTGCTGCCAAGAATAAGTTCCGAGAGGATAACAAATGAATAGGAGCACTCAAAAAATAGATGAGCAACACTTTCAGCGTAATTATGGCATAAACTAAAGATTATAGGGACAAAAATGTTTCTTTTGTGTTGTTCATCCTCAATTTTCAAACCCCCAGTAATTGCTAGCCAAGTGTAGCACAAAAATCTCATAGCATTTTTAGTCCGCCAAACCAAATTAAACCAAAGACAGCTAGATTGATTTGAGTAAAACTCATTGATAAAATATGCATGCTTGCTTTTGGATTGATTTCCCCACAAAAGACAATTGCAAGAGTATTCCTTAATAATAATATTCGGAATTGCATTCTTAACAGAGGGAGGAATAGAATTCAGTAAGACCTAGTTGTTGCCATTAATATAGTCTCTAACTAAAGAGTCAGAATTTGTAGCATACAGAAGATGATGCCCATCAGAAAAATCCTCTAGCTTACCATTATAGCACCAATGATCCCAATGCATGGACATGGGAGCTTTAGTAGTAATTCTAAATGAAAATTTTCCTTTTGTAACAACAGCTGTGGAGCAAACAGCTTTCCAAAGGAGGTAGCTAAAGAGGGAATCGGGTGCCAAGGTGAGATATATCTACTAGATAACCAAGCAGACAATGGGGAATCATTGTTGTATATTCTAAGGATGACTGAGCAATTAAATGAAAATTGAATAGCTTGCCATGATGGCAAACCCAAACCTCCGAATTGTTTGGGTTTATAAACCGAATCCCAAGAGATCATGTGAATTTGTTAACTAGAAGAGGAATCCCCATAAAAAAAGAATTTAGAGAAAACTTTCTTAAAGAGTTTAAGAACAGCTTTTGGCAAGATAGCACCACGAATCCAGTATGCAATGGACTTCAAGATAGTATATTTTAGAAATTGCAAATGGCCCGTAAAAGATAAAAGATTAGCTTTCAAACCTGACAGCTTTTTATTGATACTATCAATGAGAGGGAGAAAATCTGCAACTTTTAATCTATACAAAGACAGAGGAATCCCAAGATAAGTAAACTTTTGAGAAATATTGTGTATAGAAAGCACTTGACAAAGTTCTTCCTGATTGTGCACATTCTTTGAAAACATGATAGAGTTTTTATCAAGATTCACATGAAGGCCAGTAGCATTAGAGAAAGTTGTGAGAATATTGTTTAATTTATTACAGTTCTCCAAAAATGCTTATCTAAAAATTAGCAGATCATCCACATACAAAAGATGAGACAAACAATACCCATCCATATTAATCCTTCTAAATCCGCCATTATCCAGCAGAGAGGAAAAAGCATCTATAACCAAGCAAAATAGGTATGGACTAAGGGGACACCATTGTATTAAGCAAGCAGAAGAGGTGAAGTAACCTTCTAAAGCACCATCAACCAAAATGGCAAGATTACATCAGGTATACATGCTTTAATCTAGCTCACAAAAGTGTTAGGAGAACCTATTTGTATCATCCTAGAGATACAAAAATCTCTAGATACAGTGTCAAAGGCTTTACGAATGTCTAGTTTGGCACAAAAATATTTAATTCCCCCTCTTTATGAGCGATGTCCAGAATTTTATTAGCAAGAAGAATGTTATCCGTGGAGACTCTGGACTTCACAAAACCCGATTGATTATGCTTGATGATCATAGGCATAATAGGCCTCATCGTATTTGCAATGGTTTTTGCAATGATTTTATAAAGAGTATTGCATAAAGCAATCAATCTAAAATAAAAAATGGACTCCGCATTCTTGTGTTTAGGAATATGTGCAATTACTGTAGCTTTTACACCACTTGAAATGTAACCTTTGGAGAAGAAAGATTTTACAGCTTTACAAACCAAAGGTCTTATAATATGCCAACTCTATTTGTAAAAATGAAAGTTAAAGCCATCAGGGCCAAGGGTTGAAGAGGAAGATCTCGAAAAAATAGCTTTCCTAATTTCCAATTCAGTGACATTATGAGAGATAACTTCAGAATAAAAATGTGGAAAGACCATACCAATTGAAAATAGGTTAACATCCATATTAGCAGGGGGGAAGGGCTATACAGCTCTTGAAAGTGGTGAATGATATTACTTATCGCATTACTTTTTTCCATGCCAGGATAAGAAGCAATTAAATTAACAACCATTTTACTACTCCCATGTCTACCTTTAATTTTTGCAAAAAGAAATTGTAGATCTTCTTCACCATGTCTTAGCCACTTCACTTTGGCTCTTTAAATCAACCAAGAAGCGATATTGCTAGAATATTCAGAGACTTTGAGATTGATGTCTTTCAGTGGTTCTTCTCCAAACAATCATTTTGGTTCTTAAGTAACTCATCAAGGTGGATGTTAATAGTAGAGGAATTGGCCCATAATTCCTTCCTAATACTAGATTTAAGTTGTTTGAGTGTATGGCACAGATAAGATAATGTATTACCAAAAGTAGGCTTAGAAAAAGCCCCAAGAAGAAGAGCCCAATACTTGTCATTTTTTTTCCAGAAGTTTTTAAAAAGAAATCTATACATAAAGTTAATAGTAACACCTGAGCGCAAAATGAGGGGGCAATGATCAGATGTAGGACAGACTTTGAATAGAACAATAAGAGCTTGGGAAAATGTTCAGCCAAGCATTATTTACCATGCCCCTATCAAGTTTGATGTGAATTAGATTGCCCATTTGCTGGTTATACCAAGTGAAAGAACAGCCAACAGAATGTAGATCCCTAAGACCATAGACCCTTGCGATAGAGTCATACCCACCCCCCCCCCCCCCCCCCCCCCCCCCCCCCACCCCCCCCCTCTTTTTTGAAGCATAACATCAACAATCGAAGTCACCCATGAGAAACCAAAGGACATTATGGGTTGTTGCAATTTGTGAAATATGTTTCCAAAGATCTTTTCTATTAGAACTATTATTAGAAGCATATATGACTGTAATTTGGAAAGGGGGGTTAGATCCAATAGAAACTGAACCAGTTATTAACTAAGGCAAAACATGAGCAGGAGCAAAATTAATCTTACTGGCATTCCATTTGACCCAAATCCTACCCGAAGAAGATTGGTCAAAGTTATTACAACTATGTTTATTAGGAAAAATAGAATGGACAGAATCAAAGAAAGGGTCCAGAAGAGCTGCAGAATGTATTCTAGTTTCCAACATACATAACATATCCAGTTTAAATGATGCCATCAAACGTTTGCAATACATGAATTTATCAGGATGATTGAAACCCCTAACATTCTAAGCTGCAATAGAGGGTAAAAGCATCATTATAAAGAGTGAGAATGGGTTTTTTTTGTTTGCTTACCCCTGGCAAACTTTTTTGTCACATTTGAACTTGAAGGTTGTTGTGACTTTTGTGACTTATTATTTTTTTAAACCTTATCTTCACATACAGAAAAAACCTTTTCATCACAGACCAAGTTTTCAATAGACTTGGCCAACTCCACATGAGAATTAAGGATGTCAAACTTATTTGGAGATATAACTCCACAAGGTAAGGTGACCTCAAAACTTATAGAGGCACTAGTCGAAGAGGTAGGTTTCTATTCCATGGGAGAATTTAAATTGGGAATATTAGCTTGCCCAGGATCCAAGGCAGTAGGAGGGGTTAAGCCTGAAGGATCAAATTGTGTCTCAGTTTGAGGTTTATGTATAGCTAGAGATTGGTTGAAGTTTTGATGTAGAAGAGGTGGTGAGTGCGGCTGGTAATATAGTGATTTTGCCCAATGGAACTGATAACATTAACTTGATCCAAGGTAGAATTCAAGGAGCTCGGGATAATTCCAGTATAATGCGTGATTTCAACATTAGTTAGAGTTTGCTGTTTTGGTAGCAGATGAGTGTATGTATCTAAGTTAGTATCCAAGGAGCTCATGCTGGTTTTAATAGTAGGTGTAATTTTAGCAGAAGTTAAAGATTATTGTTTAGGGAGTATATTAGTGGGAATGATAGTAGAATTTGTGTTCTTAGGAGGTTACGAAGAAGGGTGCCTCTTCATGGGATTTCGACTGTGGCTTCTACCTCTCAGAAGGAGTTTTTTTGAGACTTCATTAGTGAGATTGTTAATCTCTTTAGTCTGAGGTTATGAAGGGCAGAAGGAAGAAACATGTACAAGGGACTTTCATTGGTCACACAGAGATGGCCTCCACTCATATCATACCTTTAATCCAACAACATCTCCATCTTGCAAAACTTTAATCTAACCTGGGTATGTCGCATTAGAATCCACCAACACGCAACCCCTAGAAAAATTGAGACAAGTTTTTTTACTGTGAGAGAATCAGCCGCTAGGGGAACACCAACCTTGCTCTCAATCCTTGGGATGCCCTTAGAATTCTAACATGCAAGGGGCAGGTCGTGGATTTTGACCCATATGGGAACATAGGAGAAATTATCCCTTTTCGGCTTGAACTTAGGGTGCCACATTTGTAGAATAAATAGCTTGCCAAGGAGAAACCAGAATCCTTTGGTCCACACCATGTCCAGATCTTCCGAACAGGAAAACCGAAACAAGCAAAAACCATCACTTAGAGAAAGCATCTGCAATGAACCTTTCATACTCCAAGTTTTTTTATTAGCACCAAGCAATGCTTCATAATAAGGCCTTCGGCTAATGGAATACCCGACCAAACATAAACTCTAATCTTCAGCACCTTTGACAATTTGGCACCAGAGAAATGAACTATTTCAGGCTCTTGTGGGAAGTGGGACAAATGAAGATCATCTGATGAGGCATCTTCAACACAAAAGCTGCTTTCCAGTTGTGGTCTAGCCACCAATAGAAGATAAAGGTGGAAATTTAGAGAGGGAAAGTAAAGGATCCATGAAATAAAGGAAGAGGGCCTCCGGTAGAGCCGGAGGGGGAGGAGAAGCTTGCAGCACAAAGCAACTAGAGCGTTGGAAAAAAAACCTTAGCATAGCTCATTTTAGACCGTCACATTAATATTAATAGATTTTTTTAACTTGAAAACCATAGACTTTATAAATCACAAGACAGTTCTTTGGATTTATCATATAAATCATATTGTCAATGTCTCTATTGAGAAACATTATCTTAACATCAATTTAATGTATCTCTAGATCAAAATGAGTCATCACTATCATTATAGGTCTTAAAGAGTCTTTTGAAAGAAAAATTATTTTGTGCGGACGACGAATGCCGTCCGGAGATCAATCAGAATGTGCTACTTAACTCCTTCGCTCAGTACCGCAGCTCGGTATTGCTCTATATCTCTGACGTGGCTGAAATTGATTCGCCTTTGGACGTAGACCTTCATCTGGCATCCGCACAGTATAATTTCTCCTTTTGAAGAGACTTGACCGATATCCTATATAATCTATCTGCCTTTTAAGAAAAGCTTTTAACAATTAGGCATGCTTTATATCTATTGACATTACTTTTAAACCCTTCTTAATTTTAAATATTCATTTAGAACCAACATGCTTCACACCTTTAGGCAATTCAATGATATCCCAAAAGTCATTATTTTTCATAGACTCTGTCGTCTTTCATAACATCAATCCACTTCTGAGAGTTTGAACTACACATAGCTTGATAGAAGGTTATCGTGTCATCCTCTATTAAACCAACAACATTCTCATTTCTCAATTTTCTAGTAGATGTCCTTTTTTGAAATTCTTAAAATTATAGAGTTAGTTTTAACAGTTGGTGCTTGTGGAAGAATCTCATTGCTGTATTGTTCTAGAACAATGCCAAGAATAGGAGCATGAGCATTATTATCTGATGTTGGAACTATCTTTAACATCAATAGGTATAAAACCCTATTCACTGTCAATAATAAATTCTACTTTAAAGATTATTCTTAGATATAAGGATGCTCAGATGGATGAGTGGATTTACCCTTAGAGATAGGATACAAAATGAGCATATACAAGAAAAGGTTGGAGTAGCTCCAGTAGAAGATAAGATTAGAGAGAGTCTCCTTAGATGGTTTAGTCACGTAAAATGGCGGCCTTCCAATGACCCGGCTAGGAGAGTAGAGGTATAAAATTTGACTTATTTTAAGAAAGGTAGAGACAGACCTAAAAATACTTGGTTAGAAAATATTAGGAATGACCTTTATTTATTAGATTTAAATGAGAATTTGACCTTTAATAGGACACAATGGAGAAAAAGGATTCATGTAGCCGACCCCACGTAGTGGGATAAAGGCTTGATGTTGTTGTTGTTTTTGTAAAGATTATTCTTTATGAATAAGGAATCTTACATTTTAAATTCAAAAAATTATATTAATGTGAGATTACAAAATTTGTAGCCCCAAGAGTGTTCAACATAACCAACAAAATATCAACCAACCATTCTTGAGTTCAATTTTCTTTTATATGGTCTATAATTATGGTCATGCCACAACTAGAGAATCCCAAATATGCGAGTACCTAATGCTTGGTTTTTTATCGGTCCAAAGCTCATGGGGGTTTCAACAATTGCTTTATTTGATACTCATTTAAGAATTTATATGACTATCTTTTAAAATTCTCCTCAAAGTGACTCGAAAAGGAGGAATAACTAATCACACTCTTTGCCATAAGCTTAATTGTTTGCCCAACATTATATATTGTAAAAAAATTCACATTCTTTGAGAAAAATGGCATAGGGCACTAGACATTGTTCATATGATCCATCACACCTCCCACAGTACTCACCATAGTGGTCCAAATTGAAGGACTTAATTGTTTTTCAATCCCAAGTTCAACTTCAGCTATGAAAGATTTGAAAAGATCTAAGGATTTTGGGTTTTCATGGATCAAATATAGAAAACTGAACCTTGATAAACATAAGGTATTGTTGTTTATTCCATGAAGTTGTAGGAAATGGACCACACATATTAGAATGCGTGAGTAATAAGACATCTATAGCTCGATCAATTTCTAATTTTTCTGATATTTGTCAATTTTCCCTTAATACACTCACAAACCTTAATTTTCGCTGTGAACCATGCAAATTTCTTTGCATTATTTTGTTATAGAAACTAAGAATATCAAGCATATTAGATTATCAATTAAACAATCAGAACCAACAAAATTTGAATTTTAATAGAGGCTACTTTTATTATTTCCAAAAGAATTGAAAAAATTCTGTTTGTTCAAACTAGAAATAAGAATTAAAAACAACCTTAAAGACGTTACGACAAACGTCTAAAAAAAATTCAAATAAAATCTAATTTTTATTTGTAATATGAACATCTCAATAGCCTCAACCAAAATTTTATTTTCATCATTAGCAAAGATGAATCTTTCAACATCATTTGGCGAGGAATTTCATAGATAACATTGCACATATGTGAGTAACAATTCTACAATCTACTCACCTAGTATCCTTCAGTACAAAAGCTAAATAAACTTCATAACAAACCATGATTAAAAGTATACCTTCCTTTAAGTGTACTTGGGACACTTCATCATGTGTCACATCTTGCAAAAAATAGCTAGTGAATTTCTCAATATGCATTTTTCTTATATTGTTATAAGATCATTTCATGAGAACGTGTTGCAGGCCAGTTGGTCGACGGAAGAAAAATTCCTCCCTATTTCGCCCGCACTCGAATCCCCTAATATGTCAATATCTCAGAAAAAAGAAAACCTGTACAAACCATACCTTTCTTCTTTTTCCCAATTTGAGTTCTCTTAGTCTTATACATTTATTCTTTCTTCTTCTTACACAGTGAGATATAAGCTAATAAAAGGATCATTTGTCCTTTCAAGCGTTATAATTCAATTTGAATTGCCCAAAGTAAATAGAAAGAGAAATCAAAACTAAGGGCATGAGTAAGTCCTCAAACAACTCAAGTGACTTGAGCTTTGATATGAGATGAGAGGTCTCCATAATGAATTTTTATTGCCTCAGGTTACCTGACGTAGAGATACATCAGGTAGCCTATAATATATCGCCACGTGCTCTTATTCTTTACCGCGCGGCCCGACGACCCAACCCGGAACAAATATGCTCGGTATGTGCTCGGTTTTGCTAGGTACTACTCGGTATTTGCGGCGTTTCGTCGCTTGAGTTCGGGACGGAGCTTCAGATGCGAGTCTCGCCAGGCAGCGTGAGAAGCCGGTGGAGAGGAGTTTGGGAGTTGGCGTCGTTGATGAAAATACCGAGCAAATACCGAATAGTACCTAGCAATACCGAGCAAATATCGAGCAAATACCGAGTAGTACCTAGCAATACCGAGAAAATATCGAGCAAATACCGAGTAGTACCTAGCAATACCGAGCAAATACCGAGCAATACGCGAACATAGTAATCCCGGATTTGTTCCGGGTTGGGTCGTCAGGCCGTGCGGTAAAGAGTAAGAGCACGTGGCGATATATTATATGCTACCGGATGTATCTCTACGTCAAGTAATC
Source organism: Dendrobium nobile (assembly GCA_022539455.1). Lineage (NCBI taxonomy): Eukaryota > Viridiplantae > Streptophyta > Magnoliopsida > Asparagales > Orchidaceae > Dendrobium > Dendrobium nobile. Next base: position 34,012,303 of record CM039722.1, on the reverse strand, counting down.
TGAGGCAATTAAAATTCCTCCATAATATACTACCTTATGTTTTGTTTGTCTTTATATTTCATGGAGACGAGTTTAGCCAAACGATTACTCGCCTCCGACATTTCATTCTTAGCAAAAGATTGCTCAATTGCTTCCAATAACTTCTTCCTGCTCTTGCTTTTAGAAATAAAGCCCCAAAAGTTTCTGGAATAGATGTGTTACATGATCATTACACACATTCAGTTAAATTAAACCATCCTTTTAATTTTAGGTTTTGTTTGGGATGATTTTCTTTACTGATTTCTCAAGCAGCTCTCTACGAAAAAAATTTGGACCAAAATTCTTTTTACTAAAAAACTTCTTTATAAAATAATAAAAAAACTGTCCCAAGTGAAGTTTGGGACGGCTTTTTTACTGCTTCTTAAAGAAACTTTTTAGTACAAAAATTTTTATTTTTGTACTAAAAAGTTACTTTAAGAAGAAGTAAGAAAGCCGTCCCAAACGAAACCTTAATTTCTTTGAATTTTCTAGACTAGTTGTTAGTTGATCCAATTGAAACGCAAGATTGAAATCCATGAAGTTGTTAACCCCACATTCAAGTTTCTTATGGTTGTTTTTAGACTTCGAAATTTGTCCCACTAAGCATTAGGATATTACTTGGAAAGATATTTGTAGCAGTAGCAACCGAGATTGTATGCAAAACAAAATAAACAAGTATACTTTAAATTTATTAAGCATGTCATGAAAATACGAACAAATAATTCAAATTGGGGACTAACTCAAAATATCTAACACTACTAATTCCCAGTCTTTCGACAGAAACTAATTGTAAGTGGTACTATCAGTAGACTGAAATCATATAACTATAATAATCTTCTAAACACCATCTAAACTGAATATTTACAAAACCTTAATAATCTAATAACGATGGCTACTCTGATATCACTTGCTAAAGTTACATCATTCTGAAAATAAAAAATAACTCTAAAGGAAAATATGCTAGATTATTAAGATTTGTAAATTCAAGAAATATATGAAAACTATTGAAAATGATTACCTACTGATAAGAAAGGAACATGTGATGCACAAATTTTAGCATTTAATGATTTATATAAAATATTAGATACTAAGAAAGATGATATATATAAAAGTTAGCCAAACAAAGAGTTAGAAGTAAAGATTCAGTTCAAGCAAAATGCATTAAGGATGAAAATCAAAAAAGTACTTTTATTCAAAGAGGATATTCAACAAAGGTGAATGAAATATTTTGCTAAATTTTTCGATGAAGATTGTGAGAATACGATTAATTTTTAGTGACCTTAGCATCCTAAATGAAAAATATATATTTTTGTTTTTATCGGCATATTAGTAAAATCGAAGTTAGAGAGACTTCAAAGAAAATGAAGTATGAAAAATTTGTTGAACTTGATAATATTCCAATAGAGGTGTGAAAATGCTTACGAGATGAATTAATTTCTTGACTTACTAAATTTCTTAACTTACGATTGGAGAATGAGTGTATTGATTCCTATTTTTAAGAATAAAGATGATGCAAAAGATTGTGCGAATTATAGAGGATTTAAGTTAATGTGTCATACATCAAAACTATGGGAGAGAGTTAATGTGTCATACTTTAAAACTATGGGAGAGAATTATGGAGCATAGGCTACGATGTGATATTAATATTTCTCAAAATCAATTTAGATTCATGCCAGGAAGGGTATACTATGGAAGCTATACATTTATTGAGAGGTTTGATGGAGAATTATAGAGAAAGAAGACTTCTAAGCTTATACAATCTTACCGGGAAGATATGTCGGAAAAGAAGGTGTTCGGTAGCGAAGCGTTGGTGCTCTACAAGGTAGGAGGAGGGCGCTTGAGGAGCAGGCCGCTAAGACCATCTCCAACCAAAATTTTCATTTTTCACCTCAAAATGGTCTGAAACTAAAAAAAAATGTCGTGATTCATCCAATAGAACTCCAATTTTACTTAGGTAACGTTCTTTCTTCTTTTCGCGCCTTTCTTCGACAAGTTAGGTAGAGCCAGAAAAATAACTTAGATGAACAGTGCAACACCAATATTGGCGTCACACTGTTTTGTAATATTGGCGTCACACGGTTGGTTGGGCATAAAGGCCTAGGAAATAGGAGATAAGACTAAGATTTTTCACATGAAATAAGTTTTTGGAGATGGAATGTAATGTTTGTGAACTATTATCTATGAAAAGAAGAATACCATCCACATAGATTAAGATATAGATACATGCCTCATTATAATGCTAGATAAGTATAGATAGGTGCTACATAATGTGAATCCTAATTGCTAAAGGTATATAATGAAGGCGTCTCTTGTAAATTTCCTTTTAAAGAAGAAAATTAGAGTTAGGATAGTGGGAGTTGACTAATTAGAATGGCTAGTTCATGTAGATGGTCTCATTGAGATTGTCATGAAAAAATAAATTTGATGCATTAAGATGGATCAACCATCTACAAGTGATGACAACTGTAAACATAACTTGGATGGTTGGAATTTTTGCTGAAAGTCTAAAAGTTATAGTAAAGTCAAGATCATGTTCTTTATTTAAAGCCTTGGGAAAGATGATAAGCTTTGTGACTTGCGAGCATCCCACCCAAGTTCTATTTAGTTTAATAAATCAATTTGCAGCCAAGCAAGTTTTGATTTAGTGATGATAGTAGCAAAGTGCAGTGCCATAGGATTTTGATGCTTAAAACTCATGAGATAGTGTCACGACCCAACCCAACAAAACCCCCACAATAATCACGACCAAGTAAATTAGGTCGAGTACATGACTAAGATATTTCCCATGATCTATTTGAATGGAATTTTTTTTTTAGTTCGTTAGGGATGTTAAGCCCTTATGAACTAGCCCAAGGCTAACTAAGAGGGGGGGGGGGGGGGGGGTGAATTGGAATTTTAAAAATTTCTTTAATCAAAATCACAATCACAAACCAAAGTGCTGAAATTAAATGCGGAAGAATAATAAGAAAAGAATACAGAGATTTATGGTGGTTCGGTCAACTCTACCTATGTCCACTCCCCGGAGGCGCCCTTCGGGTATTGCACTAAACACAATGACTCTCCTTTTGCTCCCACAGCAAGGTGAAGAAGCCCTTATAAAAACTCCTTTCCATCGACACCGGTGAGTCAAAGAACCAGACTCCTTTTGCTTCCTCCTAAAGCAGGCAGAGAGCCTTGATTGATTGTTGAAGTAGACCTCCCTTGAACCCTCCAAGGATAAGGGATGACGATCAGAGAAGACAACATGGAACCTTTCTTGCAGCAACCTTTATGAAACCTCTCACGAACTCCCCCTCACAAGTTTCTCCCTCTCTCTCCCTCTTCTTTAGGCTCTCTCAGGTCAAGACAATAGCAAAAGATATCCTCATGGGTGATATAAGAGAGCTTATAAAGAAGAGCTTTGGAACAATTCTTAATTACGACAAACCAACATTATTGTCAAAGGATGATTTGGAGATCCTCTAGGATGATCAGTGCAATTTTAGCTCAATCAGCCGGGACGATTTGGGACGATCAGAAGAAATTTATTCATATTGTCCATGCTGATAGTATGTCATCCTGGATGATTAGTTTAAATAGTAGAAAATCATCTAGACCATCGCATTGGTTGGGAGTTCTGGATGATGCAAAATTGACTTAATCGTCCTGGCCGATCTCACGATCGTCCTAGATGATTAGTTCAAATCCGTGAAAATCATCCAGAACATTGCCCTGAATAGATACTGTCCGATATGTGATCAGCCAAGAACAACTAAGGTTTTTGAACTGATCATCTCGGACGATCCTGCGATCGTCCAGGATGATGTGATCGTATCAATTAAGCCTGAATTATTTTCCTTAATTGTCAGACTAATTTAGGCATAATTTTGTTACATCATCTAGGATGATCCCTAGATGATGTCCAAAAATAAATAATACCTAAATAAATCTGGTGGTTGATACTTTCTTTATTGAGCATATCGTCCCGGACGATACAAAAATCATCTAGGGCGATGTGCTTACTGATGGCTGCCTTAATAAGGATGCCCTAATTAGGATTTTTATTTTTAGTTTGATCATCCAGGATGATATGGGTATCGTCCTGGATGATGTTCTCAAAATAGAGAACTCTAAGTTAGACAGAAAAAGTCCCCCCAAGTGTGTATGTGTAAGGTTACTTAGCATCAGGGACTACATTTATTACAAATAGACTCAAGAAAGAAAAAATATTTATAAATTGACTCAAACCTAATTTACCCAATCTTCAGCTGGTTCAAATTACATTCTTGATCCTGTGGACCTGAAATATTAGTAGGAAAGATAGTCATAGTAAAACAGCAGTGTTTGCTATCATGAAAATTCTACTTCTGAAAATTAGATACGTAACAATATGCCCTTTTTTGATGATGACAAATACATAAAAAAATCTAAGCAGTTAAGGCAATTTAATGAAAATAGTGTGAAGAAAAAACACATATGAAATATTTAATAATATAATCATTATACAAAGCAAACAGTACAACAGACTACTCCCCCTTTTGACATCACAAAAAAGAGGAGAAAAGTAGAACAGAAACAAAGCAAAAACTAAATAATAAAAAATAGAAAAAAATTACAATAAAAAAAACATAAAAAACTAGTAAAATGATTGCCCCTGATTATCTGAAGGAGGAGGTGGTAGTGGTGGCTACTAAAAGTAGCTAGACAGTGTGATGAACTGTGCACTAAACCAGGCCATGTCCTGGCGTGTTGCTGCTTCTAGTGTGCAATGTAGGTGTCAAAGAGAGCTAAGTCCTCAACATGTTGCTACTCCTGCGCATCAATGTAAGTGTCAAAATGGGCTTCCAACTGGTCAAAACACTCAACTAGCTCATCCAACTGAGAGTGTTGGCAAAGCAGAGTAGGTGCAGGATCAAGTGGGGGAGCCTCGTCCTCCTCAACTGCCTCAGTTTCCTCATGCCCCGGGTGGAGACGAGTACTATAAAGAACATGAAAGGAGGTTTTGGAATAGAAGGTAGTGTAAAAATTTGGAAGAGCAGGATATTGGAGGTTATATTTGGATTTTAAGACAAGCAATGATATGTCTTAGGGCTAGATTTGGCTTCCTCCTATGTCCTGGGTCACGAATGGTGGTCAAATGCTCAATGTAACAAAAAATCAAGTCAATAGCATTGAATTCCCGACAGGCAAAAATATAAAAGGTGGTGATAGTTTGAAGAGGAGTAATATGGATGCGATCACTAGCTTTCGGAAGAATTAAAGTGTGAAGGACATGCTGGACGATCCTAGCAACTTTGAGCAAGGTGTTTGTCTCACCCATGTGAAAGTGAGCATTTAAATTTCTAAGAAAATGGTTGGCCGGAGCCCAATCATAATTGGGGTCAGAACATAGGGTGTGAAGTTTATCCTCTTTGGTGGAAAGTTATAAAAATTCTGCGCAGTTCTGGTATGTGATCTCGACGGGGCGTCGATTCACAAAACATCCAAGAGAAGCAAAGGTAGAATTTATAAGTAGACTTACAAAAAACTCAAAAAGCAACTCAGAGTTGAATGGTATAGAAATAGTAATGAGAAAGCACAAGGAGGTGTGAGCAAATATATTGAGTACCGAATATGACAAAATATTTGGGTTGACGGACCGAGAGACAATAATTCTAGCCTTCTTATATCGTTGGTAGGCAGATTGATCATCCACCTCAAGGAATTGAGGGTCCAGAGTTGCCTTCGAGGAACTTCCAGAAGGGTGGCGAGCTCTCTTGCCTCCTGCCATGATCACGAATAGTAAGAAAAGAGGAAGTAGAAAGCTAATAGAAGGAATGGTGTTAGAAAAATGGCTGGAGGGGCTCTAAATTTAAAGAATAGGATGGATCATTCAGGACGATCATAGGATCATCCAGGACAATCCGATGCAATAATTATGGCTGGATGATTGGTCAAAAAAGCAGTGATATCATCCAAGACAATAAGATATCATCCAGGATGATAAGACACAGGCGATCGTCTTGAGGGGATAATCCGGACGATTGTTAAAAAAGAATATCATCCAGGAAAATTAGGTGGATCATCCAGGATGATGTCCAATAATGGATCGTACCGGCTGAATTTAAAACATTTAAAATGCATTCCATGTGTATCATCCTGGAAGAATAGGTGGATCATCTGGGACAATCACCAATAATGGATCGTACTGGCCGAATTTAAGGCTTTTAAACATATTTCCACATGTATCGTCCAGGACAAATAGTGGATCGTATGGGACGATTACCAATTATTGAAAGCACCGTCCAGGATGATAAAGGATAGGCCAGGATGATCAAAGATTATTGAAGCAGATGTCAATCAGATTGTCCAGGACGATAATGCATCGTCTAGGACGATAAAGAGCAGAAGGGTCAAAACAGTCAGTAGATCAGTTTTTTTAAGAGAATTGAATCGATCGTCCCGGATGATGTGATAAAAAGTGGAAAATAGAGGATGGATGGAGATGATCCGAGAAGGCCCAAAAATAATAAAATCAACTGAAAATGATAAAGATAAAATACAGAAAAGATATAAAAACTAATAAATATAAGGTTTTTATTTTATTAAGGCATTATATATGATATAATCTCCATGTTATTGATTTTAAAGACTTGTAAGTCAATGAGTTAACAGTGTTGAAATCCAAAAAATGATAAAATATCCGATCATGTTAACCCTTAGCTCGGACTTCTTTCAGGGCAAAATCATCTTTTGAAATCAAAAGACCTAACTCAGAAAAACTAATTGGATAAGAAAAAGAGATTCGTTCAAGACTTGGTTTCAAAAAAATATCTTATAAAATAATATATCAAAGTAATTTGTCACAATCGCAAATTCGAAATCAAGTCTTTGAAAATCTCAAGTGATACATGAATTCTTCTAAGATTTAAGAGTTGGAAAAGCGAAGAGTGCTTGCTTTTGATGGGCTCATTTTATGTCTCTTGTCCATTGAGTGGCGCACTTTACGCATCTTTTAATTTTTTGAAACACTTTGTGTATATTTATAAATTTGGCATCATTGTGCATCTTTTATTTTTGTCATCATTGGCCACTTTTTATTTTTATTTTTGCAAGCTAGATTCTCTTTCAAAAACTCTTAAATATTCTTAGTTGTGAGTATATCTTCTAGATATTAGAGAAGAAAAACTCAATCTCAAATATAGGGAAGAACAAACCACAAAACAGAATAAAAAATCATATGAGAAATGCAATGACAAGATAATGAGAAATCTTGAAGTAACATAAAGACTTTGATTATTATAAATATAAGATAGATTACTGTAACAAGATAGAAAATATCTCAATTACAAAATTCATTTATTAATTTGAGATAGACTTTTGTTTAAAAAGAAAAATTATAATACTAAAATAGGTTAGAGAAAGAGACACAATCAACAATGTTTTTACCCTTTAACAAATTATGAGATGTAAAACATTGACTACAAATTTTCAAAAATAAAAATAAGGCATACAAAAAAATAAAGCACCAAAAAGAAAAACAACTACAAAAATAAACAAAGAAAAACTACAAAAATAAAGCAACAGAAGTAAAAAAATAAACAACATATAACAGAACAGAAATCAGTAGAAATCAAATTCATGCATTTATGTCAATCACACCCAATTATGTCCTTAAAGTGCTGAAAGTGTTGAAGGCTAGTGGTTTAGTAAAAATATCAGCTTATTGATTCTCTGCATGGTGTAACTCAATATCTCCCTTGGTCACATGATCTCTAATAAAGTGATTCCTTATGTAAATGTGCTTAGTCCTTGAGTGTTGTATAGGATTCTTAGAAATGCAGATGGCACTACTGTTGTCACAAAGAATTGAGATTGTGCCTACAGGTAATCCTAAATCCAGTACCTGCTGTTTCAACCAAAGGATTTGGGCCACACAACTTCTAAAGTAATATACTCAGCTTCAACAGTAGAAAGTGCAACAGAGTTTTGCTTTCTACTAGATCAGGAGACTAAAGACTATCTTATGAATTGGCAAGTTTCATAAGCGCTTTTTCTATCCACCTTACATCCTGCAAAATCAGAATCAAAATATCCAATAATCTCAAAAAAAGTGTTTTGCTTAGGATACCAGATTCCTAAGTTTTGGATCCCTAAAAGGTATCTAAGAATTCTCTTAACTGCAGTCAGGTGGGATTGCTTAGAACCAGCTTGAAAACTAGCACATAGACAAACACTAAATATTATATCTGGTAAGCTTATAGTCAGGTAAAGTAAAGATCCAATCATCCCTCTGTACTTCTTTTGATCAACAGACTTTCCATTTGGGTTCTTATCCAATTGAACACTGGAGGTCATGGGAGTATTAATTAGCTTGGCTTTATCCATTTCATACTTCTTCAAGATATCCTTTATGTACTTTGATTGATTTAGAAAGGTTTCATCATCTAATTTTCTTATGCTAAACCCTAAAAGGTTTGATAACTCTCCCATCATACTCATCTCAAACTCCTTACTCATTGTTTTAGAAAAATCATTACATAGCCTCTTATCAAAAGATCCAAAAAGTATATCATCGACATAGATCTAAATAATGAGTAAATCATCTCCTACTTTCCTTAGAAAAAGGGTGGCGTCTACGCTCCCCTTAACAAACTCCCTCTCTAGTAAGAATATGCTAAGCCTCTCATACCAAGCTCTGGGTGCCTGCTTTAATCCATATAAGGCCTTTTTTAATTTGAAAGCATGATTTAGAAATTGGGTACTCTCAAAATCTGGGGGTTATTCTACAAACACATCTTCTTTTATTACCCCATTTAAAAAGACACTTTTAATATCCATTTAGAAAAATTTAAATCCCTTATAAAAGGCAAAGGCTAATAGCACTCTAATGGCTTCCAATCTAGCTACAGGGGCAAAGGTCTCCTTAAAATCTATCCCTTCTATTTGGTTGTATTCGTTAGCCACCAATCTTGCCTTATTTCTAACCACCACACCATAATCATTCACCTTATTCTTAAAAACCCACTTCGTTCCAACAACACTTTGTCCCTTAGGTCTTTCTACTTACTCCCAAATATCATTCCTAATAAATTAGTTCAACTCCTCCTATATGGCTAAGATCCAAAATTCATCAGAAAGGGCTTGATTAATGTTGGTGGGTTCAGTCATTGAGATAAAGGGAGATGGATTCACTTCCTTCCTAAGTCCATATCTATTCCTAACTCCTTCAAAAGGGTCTCTTAAGATCAGTTCTTTGGAGTGACTCGAAGAGTATCTCCAATCTCTAGGCAAAGTATATGTAGGTTCAACCCTTTCCCTGAGATCTAAATCTTCTACTCCTTGGGTAATCTCACCTACTCCTATAGTGTTTTGAGGTCTACCCTTTTCTCCAAATTTTCAACTCCAGTGGTAATCTCATCAACTTCATCTTCATTCTCAACTCTAGGCTTCCTAGGATCAGATTCATTAAACACTACACGAGTAGTTTCCACCACCACCAAAGTCTTCATATTAAACACCCTAAAGGACTTCCCAACACTAAAATATCCTAAGAACACTAATTCATCAAATTTTGGGTCAAATTTTCCTAAGTGAGACTTTCCATTATTATGAATGAAAACCTTACAACCAAAGACATGGAGGTGGGAAAGATTGGGTGTCCTACCCTTAAGGATCTCATAGTGTGTCTTATCTAGTTTGGCTCTAACATTTACCCTATTCAACATATAACAAGCTGTGTTTAACGCTTTAGCCCAAAAGTATTTTGAAAGTGAATACTCAGCATGCATTGCTCTAGTGGCTTCCACTAAGGTCCGATTCTTCCTTTCAGCTACCCCATTTTACTAAGGGGCCTAGGAGCTGAGAAGTTGTGGCTAATCCCATTATCTTCATAAAAGTCTCCAAATCTCTTATTTTTAAGCTCTCCCCCATGGTCACTATGGATGGTCAAGATCTCACAACCTAGCTTTATCTGAATCAAAGTGAAGAAGGCTCTAAACTCATCAAAAAACTCATTCTTGTGTGACAGAAATCTAATCCAAGTGAACCTCGAGTAGTCATCGACAATCACTAAACCATAGACTTTCCCCCCTATGCTAGTAGTGCTAATGGGTCCAAACAAATCTATGTGAAGGACTTCTAAAGGTCTAGAGGTGCTAATGTTCTTAATAGAGTGAAAAGTGGAATGGACTTGCTTTCCTAATTGGCAGGCATCACAAAAGTGGTATTTTGAAAACTTAAGCTTGGGGACACCTCTAACTAGGTCTTTCTGGGTCACTCTCCAAAGGGTTTTCATACTGGCATGACATAATCTCCTGTGCCACAATCATGAATCATCAACAATAGTTTTTAAGCAAAATGAAGCAGCACATTCAATATCATTTAAATCAAATATGTAAATGTTGTTGATCCACTTTCCCTGCAAAATAGTATTGTTATTTAAGCTGATAAAGCATGAATTTGCTAATAATTTTATAATGACGCCCTTATCGCAAAGCTGACTGATGCTGAGCAAGTTGTGTTTCACTCCATTTACAAGCAAAATATTTTCAATCAAAAGGTTCTTGGAGTTTCCAATTATTCCTGAGCCCACCACTTTCTGGTGCTGTTATCTCCAAGAGTAACCTTTCCTCCTGTCCTGTTCTCCAGTAAAATGATTTGATTGGCATTACCAATCATATGTCAAAATCATCCGTTGTCTAGGTACCACATGTTCTCATGAGGCCTTTTGTGAGAGCTAGCCCACAAAATCATCAAACGTCAGATTTAGGAACCCAAATAAGTTTGGGTCCCTTTTTATGGAAAGTAGAATGCAATGCATGTGTGCTATGTTTTGAATCATGCAATTTGGTTCTCCACACCCAATGTGTACTACGATGAATGGTGTAAGTATGTGAAATGTGTCCTAACATGCCACATGAAAAACATGTAACTCCAAGAAATGGATGTACTAATCTATGGTGATGCTTCTTTTATGTGATGCATGTAATGATGGTTTTTTATTTTCAAAAGCTTTGAAATTTTCTAATTTTTTAAACTCTTTTTCTAGCTCAGCATGGGATGATTTTAACAAATCACGTGCATCAGATAATTCAGTATGCTTTTTGTTTAATGCATCAAATTCATGAAGTAGAGATATGTGATTGCTATCAATTATAGAATGATCTTTAAGAAGAATTACATGCTCTTTTTGTAAATTCAAAAAAATTTAATTTTAAGCTAGCATGTATTTTCTTAAGTTTCCTATTTGATGCATGAATTTGTTCAGAGATTTCAAGTACTTGAGCATAGGTTAGTTCACATACCTCTTCTTGGTCACTTTGACCAAGATGATCGTCTGCCATCAAGCATAAGTTTGTTGTCTCCACTTTAGGTTCAGTCTCAGAGGAGTCTGATGCAGAATCCGCCTAGAATGCCTTTTGGAATCTCTTCTTGTCCTTCTTGAACTTGGGTTTCTCCTCACCCTTCTTCTTGCTAGGATGAGTTTTAAGTTTAGGGCAATCAGCTTTAACATGTCCTGGCTTCTAGCATTCAAAATAAATCATATCATTAGAATTTTTAAAATTTTTGTTTCCCTTACCTTTATTCCACTTTTGATGGTTATTTTGCATCTTCCTTTGAAAGCTTTTGAATTGCCTTATGATTAATGTAATATCATCACTTTCATACTCAGAAGAATCAGTGTTCACAGTTTTCTCCTTCCTTTTCTCACATACATCAAGATTTCTTTGATTCACCCCTTGCTCGTAAGCAATGAGTGATTCAAGTAAGTTATCAATTGAATAAGTATTCAAATCTTTGGATTCAGTAATTGCAGTAATTTTAGCATCAAAAGAGAAAGGAAAGCATCTCAAAATTTTATTCACTTTTTCATAGTTAGTAAGTTCTCTTCCTAAGGCATGCAAAGAAGTAACAATTTGAGTGAACCTTGTATACATTTTAGAAATTGATTCAAAAGGTTTCATACAAAATTGTTCGTAATCATACAACAAAATATTTAATCGAGATTGCTTAACATCATTCGTTCCTTCATAAGTGATACATAATTTATCCCAAATCTCTTTACTAGTTGTGCAAGTTGAAACACGTATGTAATCTTCAGATTTTAAAGCATAGAAAAAAAAGTTCAAACATTTTGCATTAAGTTGTGCTAAATCCCTATCATCAAGAGTCCACTCAGTAAAAGGAAGTGGAATAGTAATGCCATTAAGTTTACTAGTTGGAGGTGTATAACCATCCTTAAAAGGCATCCACATGTGATAGACAATCGATTATAAAAACATAGATATGTGAGTTTTCCAAAATTCAAAAGGAATATTATCAAACAAAGGTGGTTGGGTAATAGAATACCCTTCCACAGTATTACGATTACCGTAGTTAGCCATGGATCAAAATTCAAAAAGTTTTCAAAATTTATTTTTATGAATCCTACTATGATATCAGATAGGATATTAAGCCCTTATGAACTAGCCCAAGGCTAACCAAGAGGGGGAGGGGGGGGGGATTAGTATTTTAAAAATTTCTTAAATCAAAATCACAATCACAAACCAAAGTTCACCATAATGAAAATCAAAGTAAGGAAATTAAATGTGGGAGAATAAAAAGAAAAGAACATAGAGATTTATAGTGGTTCGGTTAACTTGACCTACATCCACTCTCCTGAGGCGCCCTTCAAGTATTGCACTAAATATAGTAACTCTCCTTTTGCTCTCACAGCAAGGCGAAGAAGCACTTACAAAAACTCCTTTCTACTGACACCGGTGAGGCAGAGAACCCACTCTTTTTGCTTCCTTCTGAAGCAGGCAGAGAACCTTGATCGATTGCTGAAGTAGACATCCCTTGAACCCTCCAAGGAAAAGGGATGATGATCAGAGAAGACGACTTGGAACCTTGCTTGGAGCAACCTTTGTGAAGCCTCTCAAAAACTTCTCGTCATAAGTTCCTCCCTCTCTCTCCCTCTCCTTTAGGATCTCTCAAGTCAAGACAGCAGCAAAAGATACCCTCATGGGTGATATAAAAGAGCTTATAAAGAAGAGCTTCAGAATAGCTCTTAATGGCAACAAACTGACATTATCATTCAGGATAATCTAGAGATCATCTAGGATGATTAGTACAATTTTAGCTCAATCAACCAAAACGGTCTGGGACGATCAGAAAAAATTTGTTCATATCATCCAGGCCGATAGTATATCATCCTGGATGATTAATTCAACTAGTAAAAAATCATCGAGACCATCGCACTGGTTGGGAATTCTAGATGATGCAAAATTGACTTGATCGTTCGGGCCAATCTCACGATCATCCCGAATGATTAATTCAAATCCATGAAAATTGTCAAGAACATCACCCTAAATAGATGCTATCATATATGTGATCGATTAGGAATAATTAAGGTTTTTGAACTGATCATCCTAGACGATTCTGTGATCGTCCAAGATGATGTGATCGTATCAATCAAGCCTTAATTATTTTCCTTAATTGTTAAATTAATTTATGCATAATTATGTTACATTATCCAGGATGATGCCCTCGATGATGTCCAAAAATAAATAATACCTAAATAGATCTGACGGCTGATTCTTTCTAAATTGAGCATATCGTCCCGGATGATACAAAAATTATCCAGGATGCCCTAATTAAGGTTTCTATTTTTAGTCTAATCATCCATGATGATATGGAGATCATCCTAGATGATGTTCTCAAAATAGAGAACTCAAAAAAATTCCTCCAGTGAGTGTGTGCAAGGTTACTAAACATCAAGGACCACAGTTATTACAAATAGACTCAAGAAAGAAAAAAGGTTTACAAATTGACTAAAACCTAGTCTACCTAATCTTGAGCTAGTTCAAATTACAGTCTTGATCCTATGGACCTAAAATGTTAGTAGGCAAGGCAGTCATATTAAAACAGAAGTGTTTTCTATCATCAAAATTCTATTTCTAAAAATCAGATATGCAACAATTTTATCATCTAAATTTACAACATAAAGCAACTAAGCTGTGAATATATAAAATTATAAATAGAAACAATCAACCTTCACGCATATATACATATTAGAACAATTTACTTTCAAAATATCAACATATAATAATAATGACTTCCAATAATTCTAAAAAATTACATTTGCTCCATGATTATAAAATAATCAATGTAAAATTGAAAAGAGTACCTTTAACAACAAACCATGACCTTATTCAATGGGGGCCTTATCCTTCCTTGAAATATGTAAATATAATACATAATAAAAAAAAAACCCAATAGGTTACACAAATCCTATAATCGTATTCAATTCAAGGGAATAAAATAATGTGCATGCTATTAATCAACTGATCATAAATTCTAAACATGTACTAAATATGTAAATTCTATGTCACTTATGTATGTCATGTGCAGTGTAAATATGAACAAAATCATTATTTTAAAATCATGTTATATATGTCATTGTATCATGTCAGAATATTTAAGCACTTCTATTTATCATATAAATAGCATCTCATATTCTATGACACTCCAAAATTTAAATTGGAAGAATTGCATCTTTTTCTATCTATATTTTCTAACCTGATTTTGGAGTGTGTTCAAGATCCTAGATTCTCCTTGTTAATTAATGGAAATTCTTGAAGTTGGATTGATGCTAGAAGCGAATTTTGTCAAGGTTGCCCCTTATCGCCTTTTTTATTAATTCTATGCTCTCAGCTTTTAACCAATGCCTTTAAACAAAAAGTTGATTCAAATTGTGTTCGGGTGAGTTCAAATGGGACTAAAATCTCTAATTTTCTTTACGTAGATGACATTAACATTTTCTCAAAAGCCAATTTGAAGGTTGTTAAGGAGATCAAAGCTATTTTGAATGAATTTTTTATTAAATTGGACAAAAAGTAAATGTGAATAAGTCTTGCATTCATTTTGGGAAATTGTTAAGGAGAAGGAATAAAAAAGCTATTTCTCGTATTATGGGATTCAAAGCTATTAAATAGTTTCATTACTTAGAGTTATGGTAACATTAAGGAGGCTAGTAGAAGCAAATTTTCAATTTATTTTTGATAAGGCTTTGAGAATGATTAATATTTGATAAGGAAAATTTATTTCTTTTGATGGGAAAATAACTCTTGTTAAATCTATTTTGCTCTCTTATATTGTTTTTCATTATACTCATTCTTTGATCCCAAAAGGTGTTCAAGATGAGGTTGATAAGCTTTATAGAAGTTTTATCTGGAACAAGATGAATGGAAATTGTGGTCTTCATTATGTGAATTAGAATTTAATGTGTATGCCTTTGAAATGAGGTGGTCATGTTCTACATTCATGTTCAAATAAAGTTGGGCCCTTGAGAGCTAAGCTTTCTTGAAAGTATATTCGAGATAGATAATCCTTGTTGCATAAGGTATTTTTGTTTGAAAAATGGTTCTTTGTATGTGGACAACTCTTTAAAGAAGGTTGGTTCTATAGCTTGGAAACTTATTTCTAATAGATGGGAATATCTTAATCCTATTGTTAGATGGAGAATTGCTAATGGTGATTTCATTGATGTATTCAAGGATACTTGGATGCTGGATAAAAGTTTGAATAGATGGTCGACATATGTTCTTTCTCAAGGATGCAGTGAACTCACGATTGATAAGTTCATTTTAGATGGTTGTTGGAATGTAGCTGAACTCAGTATGTTTTTAGGAGCTGATATTATGAATCTTATTTGCCAAATTCCAATTTTGCCTGGACTGGAAGATGATAAAATGGAGTTAATCTCTTAAAATTCTTGAAGATCTATTTTGGCATTAGCATATGAAGCTTCTATTCATGTTTTCCCTCAAGTTGAATTCTAGGATTGGATTAAGAAGGCCAGACATAATCCTTGGGTTGAGGTTTTTTGGTGGAGAATTTTCAACAATGCTATTCCTACAAATCATTTCTTATGTTATACGAGATTTCAAAGAGGTAACAGATGTCCTAGAAGCTGCAATGAGCTATAAGATATTGCACATGTTGTTGTCAAGTGTAAGAAGTTGTTAGATGTCTTTCATCATCTTAATAATTGGTGATTTGGGATTCTAGCTTTTGATTATTTTGAAGATTGCAACAAATCGATGTCCTTACAAACTTCTTGGTTAGTTAATTTGTATTGCAATGTTATTTTCTTTTCATGGAAGGTGAGGAACAAGTTAGTTCATGAAGGGAAGGATGAGAGCCCATTGTTCATTGCTTCTAATGTTGTGAGCTATGTTTCAATTTTTGCATCTAAAGTTTGTCTTAACTCAAGTAAATGGGATGCTAATTAGTTTTCTAGGCTATTGGATAATCATTGTCATCCCCCACCATCCAATTGGATCAAAATCAATGTTGATGCTTCATTACTTCCGTCTTATAATGGTGGGATTGGTTGAGTCTTTCATGACTTCAATGGTAGATTTCTTCTGGCATTTGGACAAGCTTGTGTCCATTGGGATGCATCTCGGTTGGAGCTTTTAGCTATTCAATCTGTCAAAGACATTATAAAATATTGGATGTACAATTATAAGGGAATTATCATTGAAGGTGACAATTCTAATATCATTAGATTTCTTCAAGAGGTTTTTTACAAATGGTCATCAAAATATGGAAGATCTATCTTTTATAAAAGACTTTAATCATGTGATTTTTAATTGCATAGATAGGAATTACAATAACTTAGCGGACTTATGTGCTAACTATGCTCTCTTAAGTTCTGATATTTGGGAAGATATTAGTATGAATAAGGTTCCTCTGTTTATTTCTTTGTTAAAGGAGCAATCTGATGTTAGTAGCTAGTATTTTGTAATTCCTTTTTAATATTAATGCAGTTGGTTGCATTTTTCTCCAAAAAAAAAAAATTTTACATGCATCCAAGGACCATAAGATAGCTTATTATCAGATTTAACAACCCCATTATCATTCGGGACTATTCTGACTGAATTTGACACCTTCAAATGATCCTTTCCAACTTTTAACTCCCACTTGTACATTTGGACATATATCATTTTTATGTCCTCTCTTTCCACACTTGAAACAAAATGAAGATATATTTTTGTACTCAATTTTCAGAAAAAATTTTCCACTCATCCCTTCTATCTAAATACCAAGCGGCAATTTAGAATTCAATTTGATTCGAACACAACCTCTAGCAAATTTTCTTGTATCCCTTTGAACATGTTATCATCTAGTAACAATGGGATTCCTAGTCTTGAAACAATATTCATAACATAAACTTCATCCCAACATTATAATGATAAATGTGGCAAACAAATCCAAATTGGTGGAGATAATCCTTCCAATGATAGAGGAGAAAATTTGGGTGTACATTTCTCTATACCAATTATGAATCCACCCACATACCATGGTCCTCCTCTTAAGACTTCCTCCATTGCATCAAAAAATTGAAAAGAACACAAAATCCAATCTAAACCAAAAGAATTTTGATGAAAACTACCATATTTCCCCCATTGACGCCTTAATTCAATGGTACACAGAGAAAAAGGCATGTTTTTATCTTGCACCTTAACAACTAACAAATTTCTTAATACCTGAACATTTGCACATTCCTTCTCCACTTTTAGTTTAACCACATTCACATCCTCAAAATTTTCAGAATCTATTTCCCTACTATTAAATTTAATATGTTGAGTTTTTATCTAAGCATTCCAATTCTTCTGACTCAAGACTTTATCAGACCCTGGTAAATCATTGTAAGGCATAGAGGAATTAAGTTTCTCATTATGAGATTGAATAAATGAACTTCTAACAATTTTTTTCATTAATCAAATGATTGACAAACCAATTAACCTTCAAGTTATAACTCGATGAAGATGATGCTTCATAGTCATTAGCTTTTGGAATAATTCCAGCTTTACTATTCCTTATAGATTTTGAAAAACTAATCACAGAAGATGAATTACCTTTCTTGTGATCATAATCATTTATGACTTCTTCACCTTTTCCTTCAACTGGAACATATTCATGAACAGCTGAAGTACAACCTTCCTTGATTATCAAAGGAGTGTTTTTGAAATAAGAACTCAGAGAACAATCATGATTTACCAAAACTCTACCTTTAGCATCCAAATGAAGGATACCTTCATTAAAACACTTAAAATATAAAGGAGTTGAGGTATTCAGGTCATCATATGATGACCAGTGACCCTTCGCCACCATAAAAGGCCAAACCAGAATTTTAGAACCAAAAAAAATTGAAAATTTCTCTCTATAAATGGGGACTTAAAAATTTTCTATGGCCTTTTTTTTCCTATAAACGTTAGGTTGTATTTAAGTGGCACTTGCCACATGGATTTTACTTTATGTTTTATAAACTTCAATTCTGACTAATTGATTGATGTGATTACAATATGTTAGTTAAAACTCCCACTTTTTTTGACGTTCCTTCACTTGCATATGATTTACTTGTATTATCACTTAGGCCCTTAGAATATGTAAATCTTATCTTTTAAAACACACTTTATATTTTTTTGGTCATTTCATGAATTTTATATTACTACTATTTATATAAAATTCACACACGCCATTAGTAAATGAGCGGTGGCCTATTTAATGCCCCAAAATCTAATTTGAAATAATTATTTTTTCTTTTATCTTTAATAATAATAACAACAATCACTAGAACTAATTAATTTCTTTTATCAACCACCAGAGCTATCAAATAGCAACAAAAATACTTTTTTGATTGAATATATATATATATATATATATATATACACACACACACACACACACCAAAAATTATATATAATAACTAAGAGTTATAAAATCATAACATACAGTCTATATGCTTTTAACTATAAAAGAATAACTAAATAAAATATTTAAAAAACTTGGAGGATCCTATAATTGATCAATCTCACAATCTCAATCCTCTATCATGATCTAAAATCATTTAAACCACATATAGTAATCTAAAAAGCCCAATAGATCACTAAATCCTATAGATTAACTCAAAGCATGATAAAAAAAGTAGTATGCATATCATCAGTAAATTAATTGTAGTAGAAGTAAAATATATGAAATAATAGAATAGTATGGTATAGATTCCAATAAAATAATAAACCTATAAACATATAAATGAATATGGATGCTAAATCAACAAACCAGTCATTATTGCTTCAATATCAAATCCATAAGTAAATCATATGAATCAAGAAAAATGGAAAAATTTATAAAGATGGTTAGAATCATATTTCTGTAGTAAAATTGTATATGAGTATACCCATGATATTGAACTATTCTAAATAAAGATCAATAAATATATTATGTTTCATGCTTAATAATAGGGATCACTTGGAATCATGTGCTCAGTAAGAATAAATAAATAAATAATAATTAGTAGTAGTGTTAGTAATAATCAATAATACTATAAATATTTATAAAACTGATGGCAATAATAACTAAATTAATTAATAAAATAGTAAAATAGTCTAGTAGGAATAGTACAATAATAGTAAATTAATGAAATAATATGCATTCCAATAATCACATAGAATAAGTAAGGGGTTCTTGCTTGCAAAGTATTTTTTAGTTGTTGGAAATTAGTACTCAGTAACTATCGACTCAATAAATAGAGTGTCACTCCTTGCCCACTAACATATTAATAATCCTTATAACTCGCAATCAATGAATCACATGGATCAGTATAACATAACACCAAACACAATATTTAAATGAGAGGCCACTAGGCAACCATCCACTTTAAGTTAGTTAGCCTTCAGCCAATGTTAGTAAAATCACTCTTTACTTGCTCTCGCACATACTATTATTATAGTGTTATAATAATAATAACAACTAGCTATTACCCAATAACATGCTCGTATTCATTCACAATTCTTGTATTACCTATGTGCTTATATTAAAATGTCAAAACTTCTATTCCATGCAAATCTTTCAAAATAAAATAACTTTCAATTTACTTGACAAAATCATTAAATAATCCAATTAAAATATCCAAAATAATTAATACTATAACATATAAAATGTTATGAGTTAAAAGTTTGCTAAATTTAGGGGAAATTGCAATAAATTTACTTAAGAAGAAAATGGATTGTAGAAATCAAAATTTTTAAAAATAGAGATCAGTTAATAGTCACCTACTACGATCAAAGCAATTTTTCATAAAGTAATGAAGTAGATTGGAGAGCAAAATGAGAACTTTTCTTTCCTCCTTCTCTCCCCTTCTCCCTCGATGGTAATTCGATGCTGGTGGCATAAATATATATATATATATATATATATATATATATATATATATATATATTATATATATATATATATATATATAATATATATAATATATATATATATATATATAAATATATATATATATATATATTTGTGTATGTGTGTGTGTGTGTGTGTGTGTGAATTTTAGTGTGTAAGTAGAGCTACATGCTAAATCTAGAATTACTTTAGAATAGAATCTTCAATGTCATTGTGGTAACTTATGGCACCACTGCACTCATAGGCCACCGCTACAATGTTCTAGTTCAAATAGACATTCAAATTTTTAGTTTTTTTTTATTTTCAAAATTTTGGTTGCTATAATTTACGCACCTTAAAAAAATATCCTTTCCGATTTTTCCCTTAAGGATTTGGGCAAAAATATTGATACATAATAAATTCATTCTATGGAAAAATCATTCAAAATCTAAATCAAGTAAAAAATTAAATAAAAAACTCTTTGAAGGATTCACATTAAATCAGTAATCCATATCTATCATACAAACATACACTTCATTCAATCACATGCCATTCAATAGTGCAATGAAATACTATGTAAATCAATTATTCAAAAATGATTTCTTACCATCGAAAACATCATCCTATTAGAAGATAGCATTAACATTAATGTCTTCTTCCAGAATGAATACATTCATTATAGCAGTCGGTAGATGTTGTTGATCCAAATCCCCTTAAATCAATTTATATGTTTTTATTATCTCTAGCACTCTCTTAATCCCTTCTTGATTCATCTCTAGTCCTCTTCTTACTCACCTCATATTGAACCCACGTTACGTGGATGTTGGTACTACAAAATTAATCTCTATCAGTCTATGGCCCACTCCACTAACTCAAAATACCCATGAATCCATAGAGACACTAACAAATGTCTGAATTTCCTTTTTAATCCATATAAAAAAAGTGTAAAATGTTTGTTCAATGATGAGAATCTAACCTAACCATGCAGTATACCCAGCTCCATACTACATCACTATCTTACATCTCTATTCTATTCTTATGAAAGCTTCATGCATCTATCATCGAGATGATGGAGATACGAACCACATCCTGAACATTATAGTGAATTCATCCCAAGTAATCTCTATATTGAACTTTGCATGGAATTTCTCTCGTTGTTGTCCTATCCATCATCTCTTAGTATCTCCATGAAATAGAAATACTGTTAATAGTACCTTTTAATATTATGGGCATTTCATTTTATCAAGATTTTTCTCTTTCCTCATAAACCAATCTTCTATAGCTCGGGGTCTTATGACTCCTTCGAATAATGGGGGTTTTAGATTATGAAATATATATAAATATTTATCCCCCTCTTCTTCCTTACTCACAAATGACTTATTTTGATCACTCATTACCTATTCTAGAACACTAATAATTATATAGTGTTATCTAATGGTATTGGAGCTACAATGAGTAGTTCATTCAGTACATTTTACTATGGCAGATCTATTTAAACTATTCACTTACACAATTTTATCTTATTAATTCACACATATAATCAATTAAGTATGCAAAAATAATGCACCTTAATCTGTAGAATTTTATCTGACTCACAATCAAATTCTTATAACACTGATTTATAATTCAATTTTTCCTATAACTGTTGTGATACCAATTATGATGCCCTAGAATCTAATTTAGAAAAAATATTTTTTCTTTTATCTTTTTATAATAAGAAAAATAACCACCAAAGTAATCTAATTTCTTTTATTAATAACCAGATCTACCTAATAGTAGTGGAAATACTTCTATGAATTTAAATATTAATATATATCTCTATTCATACTCTAAAAATTATTTAAAATAGATAGGAAATATATAATTATAACATACAGTATATCTGCTCTTGACTATAAAAGAATAACTAAATAAAACTTAATAAAATAATTAAAAAAACCTTGAGGATCCTGTAATTTATTAATCTTAGACTTTTCATCCTTTATTGTGACCTGAAATCATTTAAACTATATATAGTAAGCTAAAAAGCCCATCAAGTCACTAAAGTCCACAACTGACTCAAACCATGGTAAAGAAGTAGTATGCAGATCATCAGTCCATTCATAATAGTAGCAACCATAATAATTATGAATCTATGTAGAAATTATTGATAACTTACAATAATTATAAAATTTGTGAAATAGTATAATAATATGGATGCTAGTAAAATAGTAAACTAGTAAACGAATAAATCGAGATGGGTGTCGAATATATAAAGTAGTTTCCATAATTTTACTATTAAATCTATATGAAAATCTTAAGAATTAGTAAAATGGAAGAATCTATAAAGACTATTAGAATTATATATGTTTGGTAAATTTTAGTATTTTATGTCACATTCTTGGTAATAGGAATTACTTGGAATCATGCACTCAGTAATAGTAAATACATAAATAATGAATCATTAATATATCAACAACATCAATAACTTTATCAGTATTCATAAGAATGGTGATAATAATAATAAATTAGTATAATAACTATAACAATAAAATAGTATGATAATAGTCATGTAGTAGTAGTAAATCAATACAATAACATGCATTCCAATAATTACTCTAAACAAGTATGGAGTTTTGACTTTTTTTATGTCTTTCCAGTATTTAGTTATCAGTACTTATTAACCATTGGCTTTATAAACAATGTTGTCACTCCTTGTCCATCGGCATAGTAATAAGCCCTTAAAATGTGAATCAATAGAGGATAACACCAAACCACAATATTTAAAAGAAAGCTCATTGGCCCACCATCTATTACAGGCCAACCAGTCTCCATCTAATGTCAGCTAAGCTAGTCTTTACTTATTCTCACACATACCATTATCATAGTGTTATAATAATAATACCAACAAGCTATTACCCAATTACATACTTATATTCATTTATAATGCTTATATTACCATTATGCTTATATAAAATGTCAAATATTTTGTTATGTTTAAATCATTCAAAATATAATAACTTTCAATTTACTTGGTGAAATTATGAAGTCATATAATCAAAACATCTATAATAATTAATGCTAACATATAAAAAATTACACCATAAAAGTTCACTAAATTTAAGGAAAAACAAAATAAATTCAATTTAGAAGAAGTCAGACAATCGAAATCAAAATATTTGAAATAAGAGATAGGATAACAGTCAACTACCACAATCCAAACAATTTTCATAAAAGCAGTGAAGTATATCGACAAGCAAAATGCCAACTTCTCTTTCCTCTCTCATCCTTCCCTCCCCTTATCCTTCATAGAGAGATATATACACATATATATATATATATATATATATATATATATATATATATATATATATATATATATATATATATATCACAGAAGTAACTATTGGACTTACTAAGTTTACAAGCTAGCACTGTAGCATTCACAAGCTCAACATCGCAGCTCTCTAGTTTAAATATAACTTATTTCTTTTGTAATTTGTTAAAAAAAAAGGTTTTTATAATCTAACCACCCTAGAATAATAACATCCCCAAAATTTCCCTTAAGGATTTAAGGAAAAAAACTAGTACAATATAATTTCATTTTGAAGTAAATCCATTTAAAATCTATATCAAGTTAAAATCAAATAATAAATGTATCAAAGGGTTAACATCAAATCAATAATCCATAAAAACATCATTTTGTTAGAAGGTAGCACTAACTCAAATATCTTCTTCGACAATGAATACATTCAATGTAGCTTCCAGTAAAGGATGTTGATGTAGATCCCATTAAATCACTATATCTACTTGTTTTATCACTAGAACCCTCTCTATCCCTATTTGATTCTTCTCTAGTCCTCTTCTTACTCACCTCATACATGAAACCCATATCATACCTGGATGCCTCATACTACTAAATCAATCTATATCAGACTGACCCACTACACTAACTCAAAAACTTTTGAATACATAAAGGCACTAATCAATGTCTCAATTTCTAATACAATCCTTGTATAAATTAATAAAAAAATTTAATAGTGGGAATCAAATAAGGAGCATACCAAGCCAATGCATTAAACTCGGCTTCATAGTGTATCATTATCTTCCTGTTCCAATTTCATGACAACTTCCAATATCTATCATTATGATAATAGAGGTATGACCACATCCTAAACACTATAGTGAATCCAACCCAAGTAATCAGAGCATTTACCTTCCCTTGGAATTTATCTCACTACCATCATATCCACCATCTCTCAGCCTCTCCTTCAAATAAAAATACAACTAAAAGAAGGTTTCAGTTCTTTGGGCACTGCATACTATCAAAAATATTATATATCTTGTGTAACCAATCTTCTACATCTTAGTATCCTACAGCTTCTTTAAATAGTGGGGGACTTCATATTATGAAATATCAATAAATATTTATCCCCATCTTCTTTGTTACTCCTAAATGCCTTGCTTTATATATCACTCATTAGTTATGGAAGAATACTTGCCAACTATATAATAATGTCTAATGGTACTGAAGCTACGTTATGTTGCTCGTTTGATACATTTTACTCTGGTTGATTCATTTTTACTAATCATTTAAACAATTTTGTATGAATAATTCACACATGTAATCAATTATACAAACAAAAATATGTACCTTAATATACCCAATCTTACCAGACTAACACATATTTCTACAACACTAGTTTAATAATTTAATTCTTCCAACAACAGCTCATATATAGATAATAATGCTTTAAAATCTAATCTAAAAGAACTATTCTTCCTTTTTCTTTTAATAATAACAACAATAACCACTAGAGCTATCTAATTTCTTTTATCAACCACCAAAGCTATTTAATAGTAGTGAAAATACTTCTATTGATCAAAATATCAATATACGTCCATATTCATACTCTAAAAATTATATATAATAGCAAAGAATTTATAAAATTATAATATACAATCCATTTTCTCTTGACTACAAAAGAATAATTAAATATAATTATACAAAATAATAGAAAAAACTTAGAGGATCATGTAACTGATCTCACAGTTCTGATCCATTGCCCAGACTTGAAAACTTTAAACTATGTATAATGAGCTAAAAAGCTTAGTTGGTCACTAAATCCTATAATTAAACTTAAAGCATGATAAAGAAGTAGTATGCATGTCTTCAGTCAATTCATAACATTAACAGCCACTAAGATTATGAATCTATGCAAAAATAATAAATCACATGCACTAGTAAAAAATTAAGAAATAATATAATAGTATGAAATAGATGCTAGTAAAATAATAAACCATTAAACCAATAATAAAATATAGATGTTTAATCGACAGAGTAGACATCATAACAATAGTATCAAATCCAAAAGAAAATAATATAAATTAAGAAAATGGAAGCATCTAAGAAGACTGTCATAATCATATTTATTCAGTAAAATCTTATAAAAGTATACCCATGATATTCAACTATTTTAAAATAGTATCAATAAGTATCTTATATCACATACTCAATAATAAGAGTCACTTAGAATCATGTGCTTTATAATAATAATTTAATAAATAGTAAATCAGTTATAATATCAGTAATAATATCAATATTTATAAAATCAATGGCAGTAATAATAAATCAATATAATAATAATAATAGTAATCAATAGAGTAGTAAAATACTATAATAGATGTAGTGCAGTAATAGTAAGTCAATATAATAATATGTATTCCAGTAATCACACTAAACAAGTAAGGAGTTCTAACTTGGGCAATATTTTTTCAGTAGTTAATAATTAGTACTTAGTAACTATACGCTTGGTAAACATAGTCTTCACTCCTCCCTGTTGGTACAATAATAGATCTTAATTAGTAAATCAAATAAAATAATAGAGTTTAACACCAAATCATAGTATTTAAAAGAAAGTACATTGGCTCACCATCTTATACAAGTTAGTACATCTTTAGCCAATATTAGTAAAACTTGTCTTTACTTGTGTTCACATATATTATTATTATTATTATTATTATTATTATTATTATTATTATTATTATTATTATTATTATTATTATTATTATTATTATTATTATTATTATTATTATTATTATTATTATTATTATAGAATTATAACATAAATAAAAGCTAATTATTACCTAATCACATGATCATATTCATTCGAAAAACTTGTATTGCTAGTATGCTTATATAAAAATTTCAAAATTTCTATTATATGCAAATCATTCAAAATATAATAACTTCTTTATCTAGTGAAATCATGAAATCATCCAATCAAAATGTCTAGAATGATCGATAATGTAACATATAAAAATTCATTCTATAGAACTTCACTAATTCTGGGGGAAAATATAATAAGTTCAATTTAGAAGAAGTTGGTTTGTCAAAATTAAAATCTTGAAAAATAGAGATAGTATAATAGTCACTTATCATAATCTGAGCAAATTTTGTAAAAGCTATGTAGTAGATTGGCAACCAAAACAAATAATTTCTCTTTACTTTCTCCTCCTTCCCTCTTCTTCTCCTTCCATGAAATGAGAGGAGAGAAAATCTATATAAAAGTGAATTTTAGTGTGTATCACTGCATTGCCACAACCAGCACCACAATGATGTATGTTGAATCCAAATTTACTATAAAATAGAGCTTTCAATGTTGTGGTGACAACTTCTGTAACCATTGTGCTCATATGATAACACCATTGCATTCACAAGCTCAGCTCCATAATGCTCTAGTTCAAATTGAAATTCAGATTTTCAATTTTTATTTCATTTTTAAAATTTGTGTTGCTACAGCTTAAGAAGCTAGGCTGAGCCTACTTTCTCTAATGATTTTAAGAGTATTATGCTACTAGTTTTTTTGTAAGAAGCCAATCTTTTCTTTTAATTAATACCATAATCATATTAGATCATTTAAAAGGCTTTGATAATAAGGAAAATATCTTACATGCATTAGCTTGGTGCATAGAAGCCCTACACATTCAAATAAGCCTTAATATCAACTTTTAAACTATATCCCTTCCTCCTTAAATAAATAACAACCTACTTATCTTATATGTCATGGAAACCTAAAGTAATTATTTTAAAATGTTATACAGAGTTTAATTAGCAATCCACTCCCACCAAAATAACAAGTCCAAAAATATATATCATGATTTCTTTGGAATTCTAAGTTTGAAGATATATATGCCCATCCCAAATTTATTCACCACATTACACAAGGTGGTTTGACCAAGTATTTTCCTATTTGGATTGGATTACATCAAGGATCAGTCTTAAGTCCATATCATTTTGCTTTAGTCATGGATGTTCTCACAAGACATTTGCAAGAGGATGTACCTTGGTGTATGCTTTTTGCTAATGATATTCTTCTTGTTGATAAGACTAGAGAGGGAGTTGAAGGTAAAATTGAATTATGGAGGTCAACTTTAAAGTCTAAAGGTTTTCGCTGGAGTTGATCTAAAATAGAATATATGGAGTATAATTTTAGTAGTATTGACCTAGTGAGGGGATTGTGACTTTAGGCGATCAAGTCATTAATAAGAGTACACATTTTAGATATCTTGGATCTATTGTTCAAAGTGATGGTGAAATTGATGGGGATATTATCAGCAGAATTTAAGTTGGATGGTTGAAGTGGAGGAATGCATTGGGATTATTGTTTTATAGAAAAGTTCCCCTCAAACTTAAGGGAAAATTCTATAAGATGGTGGTGGGACCTGCAACGCTTTATGGTGCTGAATGTTGGCCATTAAAAGAGAAGCATAATACTAAGTTAAGTGTTGCAGAGATGAGGATGCTTAGGTGGATGAGTGGCTTGACCCTTAGAGATAGGATACGAAATGAGCATATACGTGAAAAGGTTGGAGTAGCTTCAATGTAAGATAAGATTAGAGAGAATCACCTTAGATGGTTTGGTCACATTAAAAGGAGGCCATCCAATGACACACTTAGGAAAATTGAGGTATTAGATTTGGCTTATGTTAAGAAAGGTAGAGGTAGACTTAAAAAGACTTGGTTAGAAAATATTAGAAATGATCTTTCCTTATTAGATTTAAATGAGAATTTAACTTTTAACCGAACATAATGGCGAAAAAGGATTCATGTAGACGTCTCCACGTAGTGGGACAAAGGCTTGATGTTGTTGTTATATTAGATTATGTTTAATCCATCACTCTATAGTGGATCACCTTAAAGCTCAGATCTGAGGTAGATTCCAAATAATAAGTCCTCATCCTATGAAAATTGAATCTAAAAAATTCTAATTAAAAATCAACTTAAATAATAAACTTCATCATTCTAAAATATTAAAGCCCAACTAAAATAGGTTAGAGTACTTCTGAGCTTCTCAAATTATAATATTTACTAACTCTCATCTTTTGATATTTAGAAGGAACTGTTTAACTTTATGTATATCTCATTCAAGAAATTTTTACTTCTTAAGCCTTACTTGAAACATTAAAATTTAGAAATATTAGTCACTATTGTAATTAAGAGTATTCTCAAGCGTTTTCCTTTTTGATTTAATTAATTATAAAAACTTACCTTTATAGGGAACATGGAACACCATTAATTTTATAATAAAAATAATAATAATAGAATGACATATCTTTCCAAAGAAAGAAAATATCGCTTATTATTAATTATTTAAAAAATGATGATAATGATCATCAAACTTGATTTTCCTAAAGATAATTAATTAAATGTTTGAAAACTTGATTTTGAAAACTTGATATGGGTTTCTAAATCTCCTATAAGTGACCCTAAAACTTAATTACATTGTAGGGTTACGAGAGTTTTTTTATGAACACTCTTGATTAAAATAGCGATACAAATTTTATTTAAGATTTTAAAACTTGATGTCAAAGGAGGTAAGGGTTGGAATTTCAAATAGTATTAGATCAAAGTTGAGCAATTATTTCTAGAGGTCAAAGGAGGAAGGGTAGGAAGCACCTAGGATTATAAAAAAAATATAGAAGTGCCCTAGTCTTTCCTATGTGTTGGGCTTTAATTTGAATTAAAAAAGATTTATGTTTGACTGGTACATTTTATAAGAAAGTAATGATTCAATTCTTTGAGGTTGAGGTCTTATAGCCTAAGTCTACCTCTGAAAATAAGTCTAAATTGAGTAATAAAAATCTATAACCTGAACTTAGATAATGTAATGCAAGATCTGATCTTACCCCAGCCTGGATTGAGGAGCCACTTAAACCACCCAGGACTTTTAAAACTATGAGTCTAGTTATTACTGAAAGAGTGGTACAAATGTTGATTAGATTGAGTTTGAGGAATTGGGGCAGACATCTAGAGTATATTCCTAATTGACCCCTTCAATTTATGTTGGGTATTTGATGCTTAAGTAAATATAATTAAAGTTTTAGACATATTTAAATTTGTTTATAATGCAATGCATGCTAGTTGACTCAATAAATGATTAAATTAAATATGAAGCAATTTTAAAAAGGCTTAAAAATAGATTTTATCTAAGAGATTGCATAAAATTCCCTTGATAGATGTACACCCTTATAGGCTAGGTGGCCTGCCAAAACCCATAAGCAGGGAGGTGCTTAACAAAGAAAAAAAAAATATTGATTTCTTATGTAAACTCCTGGTGATCCCGAGCTTACTTCTTAAAATATTAGATTTCTATGTGAGCATAAAATTTTAATTTTAATTAAAGTATAAATAGTATGTTTGTACCCTCACTAGCCTCCGATCAGGTTTCAGACTAAAACAAATATGGCATGCAAGTAAACAGACTAGAAAAATAGGTAATTCTACTACATAATCAATTAAATAAATCAGTCAAATTAAATGCTCAAATTAAATGTCCATGTGGCAAGTGCCACTTAATGTTATAAACTAGGATTTATAGAAAAGTAAAGTGGTCAGGTACCACTAACAAAAAGCCCAGATTAATAATCCCAAGTCTCAAGTGACTTTGAGAATGGGTATTCTTGTTTTCCCCTTCTTCGTCCTTCTATAGGGATCCTTGGATCGTTGGGTTTGAATATCCAAATGAAAAAAAACTTCCCCTCAAAAAAGTTTTATCTTTTCCTTTTGGATATTTTAAAATCATCCTAATTTGGATCTCCAAATGGATAGGGACTCTCCCCTAAGGGATGTCCCTTCCTCTTTGGATTCCAAATTAGATATTTAATCCCATTCTCAAAGCACTTTAAAATACAACTCAATCAAAATTAAATTACTTTAATTAAAATTAAAAATCTAAACTCTAGTACAATCTATAAGTTTATCCTAATAAATCAATATTTAAAAAATCCTATGTATTTATGTACTTTAAAATTAAATGATAAAATCACAAGCACGATTGGCCATGCTCTTTTAACTTAAAGGGGGACTTAAAATTTTCTGAAGCACCTATAGAAAACATCGTTAATTTAAAGCTTAATTATTTTTTTGCCCCCTTTATTTTTTATACTATGTATGAGCATAACCACATGTATAAGATCAAATTAGTATAAATTGCCCTAACATAAGGGTAATCTATCGCATAATCAATCACATCATGATTGCTTAAAATAAAGTAAACAATCACATCAATATTAATAACCAGCATGCAATAAAAACTTGAAAATCCGGCACACATCATAAAAGTAAATATCGGCCTATCTTAAAATTAGGTAGACTGTGTAGCTTGGATATGTCCTATATAGGGCAATTAGTTAGAGATGTTTGATGATCTTATTGGTTGAAAGGATTAAGAGAATATTTAATAAAATTTTAAATCTTAATGACTTAAGATTAAATTTTAGTTATGTTTTGAAGGATGGGTGATTACTACCTTTATTAAACGAGGGCTATGAAGTTTATTTTATTTTTCTTGTGGCTATATTAAGAGCCTCGTAGGCCCGCGTTACCTGGTAGTAACCGATATAATTAAGTGAATTCAATTGATTAAGGTTTGAAGGTTGATGATCTTCAATTAAAATTGATCGATTGCTAATTTTAAGGATGGATTAAGGTTTTCTAAAATTTTAAGTGATTTTTGATTTTTTGGAAAATTAAAGGGGTCAAATCTTAACTTTTAGATTCAAATAGATTTCTGGAATTTTAATATTTTTTCTAATATTAGACCTTTTGATGAGTAATTAGGCTTTGAGTTTGCTAAAGTTAGATTTTTCTATAATTACTTGTGAATTTTTCAAAGTTTTAACTTAAATTTTGACTTAAGTTTGACCAGATTATTGACTGATTTTTGAAGATTTGATATTTTTTGATAAATATTAGATTATAATTTTAATTAAATGCCTTTAAGTTTAATTAATTTGTATTTTTTTGGAATTAGTTATGATTTTTAAAATTTTGTGTATTTAATTAATTAATTAATTAGTTTAATTAACAAGCATTTATTGATTTTGCTTTAAATGAACTACCAACTTCTTGAAATCAACTCCAAGGGTCAGGAATGACCCAATGAGAGATTTCCAATTGTTTAAGAATTTTCTAGAATTTTAATTTATTTTTAATTAATTAAAATATTTAAATATTTAATTTTAATTAAAAATAAATTAAACTTAAATATTAAATCAAATCATAGAGGTTTTATTTTTCTTAAGTTGGAATTTTAATTTTGTTCAATTTGAGATATAATATGTATTTTTTGGATTTAATTTAGATTTAATAAAACTTTTAGAAAATTTTAATGCTTAAATAAAGAATTAATAAATTAAGTATCTTAATAATTTTTAAAATCATTGAATATTTTTTATGGCCTGTAGATGTTGCTAAGTTTGAATGTTCAAAATCTCATGTCAAAAGGAAGTGCATCCTAATGTCTAAAATTAATCTAAGTTTTCTAGATGAATGTCCTTAATTTTTTTCTTTAATGATTTGACTATGTTTAATGGGCTTGAATCAATGTTCTACTAACCCTTGACCAGTATATGAATACACATAAAATCACAATCAAGTTCCTAAATCTATGAGAGCCTAAGACTAAGAGAGTGTGTGCACCCTAAGCATGTAATTAAAATATAGTAAATTAATTGGAAGACTATTTAATGAGTAATTAGAAAAATAATTACTCATTGATTAATAATCACTCTCCATCAAATCTATTCAATCAAACTCAACCTACGCTTAAAATTTCAAGGGATATCAAGACATTTAAAGATTTAAATGCATATAAATTTCAAATAAATTTTTATATGTATATATATATTTATATATATAAGTTTTGAAATTTAAAATTTAAAATAACATCAAAAGAATTTTTAATATTTTTTTGAGAGATCCACTATTTATTAAAAATAATTTGAAAATAAATTTTAATTTTTTAAATATTTAACATAATATTTATTTAAATATTAATTAACTATTAAAAAAGTTAAATAATTAAAATTATTTAAAATAAATTAAGTTTTAACTTTAAAAATTAATTTGAAATTCTAAATATTTTGATATATTATTTATTTTTTTATAATTTAAATCAAATTTTATTTAAATTTTTAATGTTCTCAAATAATTAAATGCATTTAAAATGATTTTAAAATAATTAATATTTAAAATATTTAAAAAATGAAATGAAATGAAATCTTATGTATTTCTAAAAATTTTAAAACAATTAAAATAATTTCTTAAAGTTTTTCAAAACTATTTGAATTTAAAATAATTTGAATATTAATTAAATATTTAAAGGTTTAATTAATTAAAAATTATTTAAAACATAAAATATATCTTAAATGAATTTTAAATTTCAAATTAATATATTTTAAAAAAATTATTCAATTATTTAAAATGTTTTAATATGAAACTTTAAATTTTAAGAAATATTTAATGTTTAATTAATTAAATATTAATTAATTATTTTAATATTTAAATAATATAATTTAATTTAATTATATTATGTATTTTGACTTAAGCTTTAATTTTAAAATAATAAAAATATGTTTAATAATTTAACTAAAATATTTGAAATCAAAATTTGAATTTTTTAAAATAAATAAATTATTTTTAATTAAATTTAATTAAAAATGTAAAATATTTAACTATTAAAATAATTCAAAATATATAAATTATTTTATATAAAATTTATTTTTCAAATAAAGTATTTTAAATTCTGAGAAATTTGATGTAAAATATTAAGTTTTTAGATTTATATTTAATTTTTAATATTAATTTGAATAAAGTTGGGTTTAAAATAATAAAACTAATTTTTAATTTATTTTAAAAGCTTTGGCGGTGGCTAGGCCATGTGGAGACTTTCGATTTATCCAACCAAGCTGCTACAATGATTACAGACAACGATGCATTTAATAGTAATGATTGCACTACCAGTAATCATTAGTCTTAAATGCGACATAACAGCAGCGACACGTATGCGGTTACTTAACAATATTAGGGTCTTTGCGGGGCCGTTAGATTACCCGCTGTTGCTATGAACGACCCAAATCAATCTGAATGGAGGAATATACCGTGGGTTTTGATTGATAGTTTAGAGAAGCCATAAAATGATGAGATCTCGACTATTGATTAGAAGATCAATGAAAAAATCTCGTACACCTAAAGTAGGCTACCGAAATGCCCTAG
This sequence comes from Dendrobium nobile, assembly GCA_022539455.1. Lineage (NCBI taxonomy): Eukaryota > Viridiplantae > Streptophyta > Magnoliopsida > Asparagales > Orchidaceae > Dendrobium > Dendrobium nobile. The sequence goes on along the minus strand of CM039722.1, from coordinate 33,978,576 downwards.
AACTCATTTTTATTTCGTTCTCCCAAACCAATTATTCAAATTGATTGAAATTTTAAAGTTAAATTAAGTAAATTAATAGAATTAATGGGGACATGATAGAACTTTTTAAAAAGTACTTAATTAAAAACAAATTAACCTAAGTGGCCTAGCCTAGGTTAGAGCTTTTACCTAGATTTAATAGATGAATTTAATTATTTAAATTATCTATGAATTTGTTGTCAGTCCATGCTAATTTTCTCTTCAAAAACTGAGGTCCAAAAAGCTCCTTATCGAATGGTGTAGCCCTTAGATGGATTTGGTTTGTGTTCACTAGAAAGATTATTGTCGACAAGGTTTTGATAGTGGGATTTTGGTTGACAAGTGAGGAAGAGATGATTGAGGGCTCAAATGAGCAGAGAGCTTAGCTAGAGGGGATTGAATCTAGAGAGAGAGGTCTAGGAATAGAATCATGCTTGATTCGAGAGTTTTGACCAATTCAAGTGTCCTTGGATTGAATGGATTACCTTGATTGATCCAGCTGCCTCCCTGATGCTTGACAAGTGGCTTGGAGCTATTACCATTGCAGAGGAATCAAGGACACCAGATTACATCCCATGTGTAAAGGGATTTTTTTCCTTGCAATCATATAGAGATAATCTAGGCCGTTTGATTTTGATTTGATTGCTAAGGATAACTCTAGGAAGGTTCTAGAGAATATTTAAATTGTTGGAATGATTTAGGGATAGAGAGGATTAGTTTAAGATGGGTTTTGACCATCTTTGACCACTCCTAAACCTTGGTTTAATAATTTGATTGGTCCCCATGCCACATGGTCACTGAGGTGGCATAGGAGAGAGGATTTGAGCTGGTTGAGTTGATTAGAGGGCTTGGGTTTGGGCTCAATAGGTTTGAAGTGAAATTTGGAGACTATATAGGCTTGAAGTCTGGGTTTGATTTAAACTTGGATTGATCTAAGATCTAGATTAATCCTAAGGTATAGATAGATCTTGTGTTATGATAGATCTTAGGGTCTAGTTTGATATAGGGTCAGGGTAGATCCTATGGTCTAGGTTAATCTATGGTCTAGATATATCCTAATTATTGGATTTGTTTGGAAGAATCCTAGGGCCTAGATAGATCTTAGAGTCTGGAGTCTAGAAGGATCCTAGGGTCTAGATATTTTATAAGATCTTGATTGGTCTCGAAGAATCCTAGGGTTTAGATAGATCCTAGGGTCTGGATTGGTCTGGAAGAATCCTATGGTCTAGATAAATCTTAGGGTTTGAAGTCTAGGGGTATCCTTGAGTCTAGATTGGTCTGGAGGCTAGATTGATCTCGGGTTAGGATTTATCTAGAGTCTAGGAAAAGTCCTAGTGACCATATAAAAAAATGAGGTCAATAATGATATGAAATGAGTGCAAGAATAAGCAAAATGAATGAATTGATGTGTTATATGAGATGGATGGAATTAATACTGATATAATTGAGAAGATTGATGACTAATATATGATTATTGAGTAGAAAATGATAACTAATGATTGATAAGACTATAATTTATAAGACTGATTATAAATATTATAAGACTAATGATCAATATAATCAATGAATGATATGATAAATAAATGATAGAATAATATATGACAAAAAAGATCAATGATAAATATGATTGATGATAGATGAGAGATATAACTAATGATAAATACGACCGATGATAGATATGATTATTAAAAGATAATATAGTTGATATGTATGAACAATGATGCATAAGATGGGTAATAGATATGACCAATGATAGATAACAAATATGATCAATGAAAGATAAGATTGATGATAAATGATACTGATGAATAATGATTTATAAGGCTGATGACACATGATATATGATATACAATGATTGATTAACTTATGATATTGATTCATTTATTGATGAGAAGGATTAAGTAATTAAAGGATTTATGAAGCACGACTAATATGCGATTGAGTTGATAAGGTACTAATATGATTTCATGCCTCAAGATTTAAAGTGAAAGAATTTTTCCAGTTTTTCCTTTAGTCATATTTATTTTCTTCATATAATTCATTTATTTTCTTATTTTTAATTAACAATCAATATTCATTTAGGACCAGATTATTGATAACTAGAGCTGACTATTTGTATTCACAAAAATATAAAAAAAAACATAACACATTTCAATATTCAATATTTACATTATGTTCTAAAATACAAAGTCCTAAAGTATATAAATAATAGCCACTATAGGCTACAAAAGAACGCATAAAATAGAAAAGCTGATAATAAAACTAAATTATCATCACTATCTAGCCTCATAATACAGAGTCTTTACCTTTACCTATAATTATATAAAAATCACGTAATAAGAATAAAACCCAACAAGTAATTAAAATCTTACTATTAAAATCAATGCATAAAAAGAGAAATATTATGCTTAAATCATATAAGGAAATCAATAAATCAATGTGTATTTTTTGTATCAATCACCTGTATCAATTTACCAGTCTTTTATATATTATATCTAAGTCTATCAATTATATCAATTATATTCCTTATCGTTCTCAATCATATATAGATCTTTATTAGTTAATCAATTAGTCAAACTATCTTTATTATTTAATCACTCTCACTTAATCAGTTAATCTCATCTTTCATTCTATCTTATCATTCAATTAGTTATATTAGTATTTACCAGTCGTATCAGTATTCTTATAACAAATTAGCACTATCTATCATATGTTAGTACTATTATCATTTATCAGATATTCAGATGAGGGTATCTTAATTATAATCTTAGAATTATGACGCTTGCATCAGCCTTTAGATCTCTATGACTCCCAATCAGTAAATCATATGTATCAATCTCTAGCTTTTAATGACTCTCTTATCAATCTCCAACTCCTTATAACTCTCATCAGTAAATCACACGGATCTTGAGGGTATCACATGGGGCTATCATACCATATATCTTATATTAATTAGTAAATCATTTCACCAAACTTTATGGTGTTTCATATCTGCATTTTGGCTTCCCAATAGTGTACACATATACTAAATACATCATTCTATCTTATTAGATTCATACTATAGTATATATCAATAATTTCAATCATTTCAACACATATTATATTTTCTTATTATTATATCAAAGCACATTACATCACTTTCAACCTATTTTCTGTATAAATTTTACTTACTAATTTCACAAAGAAATTCCTATACTCATATGTAATTGGTAAAAGTGCAATAAAATTATATCAAATTATTCAAAATAATTAAATCTATAACATATAAAAGTTATACAATAAAAGCTAACAAAATAAAGATATAAAATATTTTTAATAGATTTATGAGAGATAAAATTCATAGAAATAAAAACCATCAAAAATAAGAATAAAAGCATAGCACTTACAATTAGAGGAATATTTTTTTGTAATAGGAATAATGTACAAAAAATTCTCAAAAGATTTTGTTTATCCTCTCTCTCTCTCTCTCTCTCTCTCTCCTCTCTCTCTCTCTCCCTCTCTCTCACACACACACACTTCATTCTCTTCCCCTCCACGTCTTCTTTCCTTTTCTTTTTAGACAAGGAATAAGAGTGAGGGAGGGAGTGGGTTATGGTAAGGGATATTAGAAAAAATATTTAGAAAATAGTGCCTAGTGCCATGATGCTCCAACCCAGCACCACTGTGTTGGATGCTGAATAAAAAATTATTATATAATAAAGCCTTTAACACCACATAAGTAATTTCTAGCAACGTTGCACTCTCAATCACATTGTCATAGAAATCACAAGAACATCATCGTAATGCTCCAATTAAGATAGAAATTCATTTTTTCATAATTATCAGGCTGTTACATATGATATATAACATATATGATAAGATTCTTTCAGATGATATAGGTTATGAGTGATACATATATATGATAAGACTGATAAGGTTGTTATAATGACAAATGATACATATGAATTACATGATATATATGATACTACTCATATTTATGACTACATGTTTTTATAATTATATGTTTATACTACTTTGAAGTGAGTGATTACATGTTTATAATATCTTTTTATGCATTGATTCCCGTGGTAGATGTTGGTTACTTGCTGGCTATATGCTCGTTATTTAGTTTTTTTTTACATATTTTTATGTAAGAGAAAGAAATTTATAGAGTGATGTTGATCTGAGGAGCATGTTAGGCATTCTTTTTGTATATGCTAGTTTTTTTTTCCTTCTGTAATCATGATGTGCCATTTTATTGATGGATTAATTTTGGCTACATTATGATTATTATGTATGTTATTTTGGTTCTCTCAATTAAGGTGTAAATATTGTATAAATAGAAATGTATCCATAGTTCATGAAATTAGTAAGCTTTTGTTGATATTTAGAAGATAAAAAGATGCAATTCATTTAGTTTAAAATCTGGGGTGTCACAAAATGGTATCGAAGCAATGATTATTAAAAGAATTGAATTGTAGCCAGAGCTATAGGATTGATTATGTGTATGGTAAAAATGGGGTAGTGTAAGGTGTATTGAATTGCATTTATGCATGCATGAACAAGAGTTGCATACATACATATTTATAGCATTGGTAATTGAATATGTATTACGTATGCATTTTGTTAAAGATCTATTTAACTAATCAAGCATAAGAAGATGAATCCAAAATAGAATGAAATTCCAAGTGAATAAGATTCTAGAGTAATTCAAATTACACCTGAGGGTGTATTAAAGTTTAATAATATGATTACACAGATAGTCAACGATAGATCAACTAAGTAAATTGAATAAAAACTTTCTAAGAAAAAATCTCCACTTATTAAGAAAATAAGTTAATGTAGTAAAAATAAGATAATGAAAACACATGTTGAAAGTACTCTATAATATATCTTATGTGGAAGAAAGCATGAAATATAACATTATATAATTACAGAGCTGCATTAAGTGTTATAATTATTGGTATAAAATGATGCATTATACAATGACTAAGTATGAATAAGGTTTTATTAAGGCTGGTTAAGCTACACAAGTAGTAGTTAGACTGAGCCTATGCAATCAAGAGTATCAAATAAACCTCAAGCAGTGTTTACTAGATCCTTTAGTATGACTCTAGATTCTAAATATTGTGCACAATTTTATTATTTTTGCCTGAAATTCATTGCATCACATAATTAATTATATGAATACCTACTAATAAGAGAATGATGATCAATCTTATGATATATAAAAATGTTGATGATAATATTTTTAAGGTGGGGAGAATGTAATCACCCAAAAGTTCATAAATGAACTAATTTGAATAAAAAATAAAAGTTCTAGGCATCAAGGTTGCAATGTTGTTCTTTCAAGCATAATGACGTCGGGAAAGCACAATCTCGGCATTAAAGCATCTATTCTATAATTTCTCTGAATTCAACATACAATGTAGCGTCTTTGTGTTTCATGGAGCCATGGTGCTGGGCACTGAATAATATTTTTAATATATTTAATACAAATATTCCTCACCACCTACGCCATCCCCCCCTCACATTGTTGCCTCTTTGGGGAAGGAAGGAAAGGAAAAGGAGAAGAGAAAGAAATGAGGAGAGGGTAGAAAGGACTTTTGAGGCTTTTTTTTACTGATGCTTATTTTTCAAAAATTATTTTGATTATTATAAGTGACCTTTACTCTACATCTATTTTTAATAATTTTTAGTTCAATATATTTCTCTCTCATGGAATCGATAAAAATGTGATATCTCTCATTTTAGTGAACTTTAACCATGTAATTTTTTATATGTGCTAGATATTATTATTTTGAATAATTTGACTAGTTTATATTAAAATTTTACTGGATGGTTTTTTTATATGGAATTTTAAATGAAATGAGTAGGAAAATGTTTGCACAAAATAATCAAGTGCTAATGTACTAAATCTGGATATGAGATATATGATATGCATATGTTTACGGTTTATTTGGCATGATACATATTTTGGCATAATACATGCATATTGATGAGCATATTGGATGTATGTACATGTTCTGATCATTATATATGATATGTACATGATGTTTGTTATTATGATATATATGATATAAATAAGTGTAAGAAGAAGCAAAATGAATAAATTGATGTGTTATAAAAGATGGATGGAATTGGTACTAATATGATTGAGAAGATTGATGAGATTATTGATGTGTGAAAGTTGATGCCAGATAAGAGTGATAATTAATAATACTAATGACTAATATGATAAGATCGATGACTAATATGATTGATGATAAATGTGATAGATAAATGATTGATAAGATAGCCAAAATCCTACTTGGCTCAAGAGTGAAGAGAGAGAAGGTCCACAAAAATAGGAGGATTTTGAAGAAGAATTTGAAGGTTTTTGGGTGCCAAAGTTGGAGATGAAAGAAGGTAGCCGGTCATCCATGGATGACCGGAACTCCAAATCTTTTCTATCTACCGCGAGTCTAATTATATTGGATTCAAAAGGTAGATTCTCCTTTAATCGCATCTTCCCTCACAATTTTTGGTTTTTGGAATCTCCTCTTGTTATCAAGGAGGGAGATTTGATTGCTAAGCATAAGCCTTTGTCGGTATCTGGTAAAGGGAAAGATGTAATTTTGGTTTTGGATAATAAATCAAATTCACCTTTGTCGGTTATCATCTCTGGAGCAAATGATAAGGAGGCTTCTTCATTAGGTTGCAGATTTATTGATATGTTGAAGAATGATAAGGGTATTGACAATTGTAATGTTAATATCAAAAATCCAATTTCTTCATCAAGATTGGATATTTCTAATGTGTGGATAAAAAAACCACACATTAAAATAAATTTGAGTAAAATACATGATGAAATTGAAGATGCAAATGTTGTCAAACTTGACATGGAAAAGGAAAAAGCTAATATTCAAGTTTTGAGTAATTCATTGGTTGTGAAAATTCTTAGTAAAAACTTACCTTTTCAAAGTGTGCAATTGAATTAAGAAAGCAATGGATGAAATTTGGAGGGTTTCATATAACCTTGCTTGGTTTAGATTGGTACTGTGTTCCTTTCAGTCTCATGAAGCCATGGAGGAAGTTCTTAATGGAGGTCCTTGGTTTGTAGGGGGCTTCATTGTAGGTTTAGACAAATGGTCCCCTAACTTCTCTCCTAATTCCTTGGATGGGATTTCTTCTCCGATTTGGGTTCATCTTCCTCATTTGCCTTTACATTGCTGAGATGAATCCAATATCACTAGAATTCTTTCTAGAATTGGGACTCCTTTATTATTGGATGGTAACATGTTTAGATGGGGGAGAAGGGAATTCTCCAAAGCCTACATTCGGGTTAATTTGAACTCTAAACTCCCTTATGGTATTTGGGTTGAAGGTCTTCATGGTAGATTTTTCAAAAGTTTGAATATGAAAATCTATCATCACTTTGTTTCAAATGTGGGAGAATAGGACATATAGATTCTGTTTGTCCAAATATCTCTCATAATCAGAATCTATTTGTTAAAGATGTCCCTATCAGTTCAGTTCAAACTGAAGATAATTCATATGGACCTTGGATGCATGTGAAGTTCAAAAACAAAAATAGAAAAATTTTTGAGAAAAAGATATTTTATTCCAAGGTTTTTTTAGCTAAGAAGAAATTGGATGCTGTTTGCCAGACTTTCAAAAATGCAGAAATCATGGAAGGAGATGAAGATGATGTTATTGCTGAATCAGAAGTGATGTTTGATCCTTTGGTAGATGAAAATTCTAAAATTGATTTTAACATTTCTCAAAAGCTGGTTGTAGAAGATAATGCTATTTTTTCTGTAAAATATTTGGTGGCCGATCCATTGGATTTTGCAGAAAATAATTGCCAAATTGTAAAAGATGCTGAAATTAAGGAAGGAGATGAAGAAGATGCTGTTAGCCGTGATTCTGATTTGATTGTTGAGCCATTTGTAACTCAAAATTCAAATTTTGAATTCAATCCTTCACAAGCTTTGGATGCTGAAAATAATGTTGTTAATGCTGATACCATTTTGGTGATTGATCCATCAGAGACTGCTGTAATTTCCATGGATCAAGCATTGATTGTTGAAGATTTGGAAATTCAAAATTCAAATTTTGAAATTCCACAAATTCTGGAGGAATAAAAGGAAGCTGATAATTCTAAACAAAATCAATTACTGAACAAACTTCAAACCATTTCGTGAGTAAGTCAAAGTTTGTTGAGGTGCAGAATTCCATTTTGACTCCAACAAATGCAGCAAGGACTTTTAAAATGGTTCAGATTAATGATGGAACATGAGGTGTTTATAATGAAACCATTACTCCTCCTTCTACAATTAGTTTAAAATTCAAAAAAAGTGTCTTATTGAAGGATAAATCTATTACTACTAAGGAGAATGGTTCTTCCGGTTCTAAACACAAACTGTTCAAAGAACTACAAGCTCTAGGACCGGTGAAAGATCTACCTAGAAGAAGGATTGCTGATATCAAAATGAAGAACTATATGACAGGTTCTTCTCAATTAACTCATTAACATGCTTAATGGTTTTCTCGTGGCTTTTAATAAAGTGGAAAGATACTTGAAGATGGAGCTATTGATCAAAGAATTACTCAGAATACTAGCTTTGGACTACAACTTTGGAAATTGGAAATGGCATCTGAAATACCTTTTTTTCTTAGATGTTTTATGGATGTCAATGTTTAAATGTATTTTCTTTTATAGCTTCTTTTTTCTTTTAGTCTTTTATTTGTTTTCTAAACTTATTCTAATTGCCTATGGGATCGATACTAGGTTTTATTTTTTAACTGATTGGGAACTCTGGGATACTAACTAACCCTCGGGTTATTTAATATTTTGGTATCCCCTGCATCTCAAGGGTTTTAAAATGGGAAATAGTGAGTTTCATTTCAATTATAATAAGTTTATCTTAAACAAATATGCTTTCAATAAAGTTTCTTTATCAAGGAACTACTAGTTTTTTCATTCTAGCTTGTATTAGGTTGTTACTTCTTTCCTTTTAATGCAATTATTTGCATTTCTTCAAAAAAAAAATGATTGATATGATAGATGAAAAATAAGATATATGATAGATACGAGATATAATTGATGACAGATGATAGATATGACCAATGATATATAAGATAGATGATATATCTGATTAATAATAAATAAGATAGTTACAGATATGATTGATGATATATAAGATTGATGATAGATAAGATTGATGATTGATGGCTAATAAGATTGATGACACTTGACATATTATATATGATGCTTGATTGAATGATGATATTTATTTATTGATTAATTGAAGGTTATATGAAGTATGATTAATATATAGCTTGACTGATAGAGTGCTGATATAAACATATGATATATAATGTATATGATAAGATTGGTTCACAGTATATAGGTAATGACTTATACATGTGTATGATGAGAATAATAAGGTTGATATAAGGGCATATAATATATATGAATTATATATCATACGTGATACTATTCAAATTGATTATTACATTTTCTTATGATTATATATTTATGCTGCTTTAAAGTGAATGATTATATGTGTGTGTGTGTGTGTGTTACTTGCTGAGATATGTGCTCATTATATAATTTTTACATATTTTTTGGTAAATAATTTTTGGAGTGAGGATGATCTGAGCTGCATGCTAGGATTTCTTTCTATATATAGTGTTTTCTTTCTTTTGTAATCATGATGTGACATTTTAGTAATGGATTATTTTAAATGCATCATGATTTTTATATATGTTATTTTGGCATTCTAGATTAAAGTATAAATATTGGATGGATATAATTGTATTTATGTTTTTTTATTATTTATGAAATTAGAAAGCTCTAGTATAAACAAATGTAGTTATTATTCAACCTATATAATCAATAATAAATTATTAATAAATGGGAACCTTTATACATTATGTTGGACTCCGTTTTGAGAACATAAGTGTATTGGATATTAAGGCTTAAGAACTAAAACATCTAATTAAAACTAAGGATTTTAGGAAACTAATGATTAATCAATTGTAACACTTAAAACTTATTTTAAAATGAACATTAAAAACTAAGATTTAAACTCAAACTAAATCTCCCTAAACTTATAAAAATAACTAAAGCATTAGACAACTTCAAATAATAACCAACATAGATACATCCAAACTACACAACCTCATACACATATCATAGATGGCTTGTTAGGATAACCAACTATAATTTTAGCCCAAGTCATTATTCTTTCACATATATATTTTTTTGTGATGTGAATTTGATACATATTTTTATAGTGTTGGTTACCATATTTTGATGTGTTTTGTGTTACCTATAATGAGATAATTTTACCATGCTACTTGAGATATGATACGTGACATGCACTAGATGTTTCTAGGTTAGGAATAATCCAGAAGATAATGAAATTTTCTACAGGTGATCATGCTTATGCAAGGAAATAAAAGAGGGCTAATTTAATTTGATTAACAAAATTTTCTGCATATGTTTTAACAACCCAACCGCCCCCCCCCCCCCCCCCCCTAAAATTTAAAACTTGGCTAAGTGAATGTGTTGTATCAAATGTGAGCAATGAATAATATAAAAATTCTTGGGATTTTTATATTTTAATATATAAATTTTTTAGGATAATATGCAGGTTGTATAGAGTCTTTAACTTTTTTTTTAAATGTAAATTTAGAGAGTTGTGAAAGTCAATTAAAGTAGGATATTTTGCACCCAATTTGGGATCCAAAAAGGAAAAAAATAACCCTTAAGGAAGAGCTCCTTATATTTAAAGATCCAAAGAGAAAAGAAATACCCCTTCTTGGAGTTCTTTTAATTTGAATGTATAGACCTGGAAGATCTAAGGAACCCAAAGGAAAATTTTAAAGAAATGGAGACGAAAAATATCCCACTTTAAAGCTTGTATAATTTTATAGATTTAGGATCCGGGTTATTGTAAGTGCAGTTATAATTAAATGGCACTTGATACATGGCCTCTTAATGTTATTGATGATTTAATGATTTCATTTACATATTTTAGAAATTAACTATTTTTGTCAGTTTATTTCTTGCATGTGATATTTATTTAGCCTAAAATATGATTAGGTTGTTAAAGATGAAAATATTTCCTATTTATAATTATAAAAACAAATTTAAGCTCACATAAAAAGATAAATGCTCTTAAGAAGTAAGTCCCAGCACATCGGGAGTATTTCATGCATACATATTTTTCTTCTCTCCTTACTAGGAACCTCCCCACATGCAGGTCATGGCTAAACAACTAACCTATTAGGATGTAGCTCTATATATATGGTATTGTGCATCTCTAAAGAAAATTTTATTTTTATGCCTAATTTAAAGTTTATCGTGCATGATTTTTTTTATAAAAGAGTCAACTAGCATGCATTGCATTAGAAATTAATTAAAATTAATTAAATTTTAATTCCATCAAGCATATCACACCATACATAAGTAAAGCAGCCACTTAGGAAATTCTATAGAAGTTCACTCCAACTCCTCAAAAACTTAAACCACAAACCTAACCCATCTTTCATAAGACTATATTCATGATTTTTAAATTGCATAGGTGGTTTTGTTGGCTCTTCAATCTAGACTGCAGTTAGCCCAAAATTATATTTTATTAGCTAAGTTTGGGTTAATATTATATAGTGCCCAACTTAGTTTTAGGTTTTGGGGCATACCCAAAATTTTAAGTTCATAATGTTGAGATTCTAATCTAAAAATTTTAATAAAATATCAACTCAAACCTATAATTTCTCTCATCCAAAATTTAAAGCCCAATATTGGATAGATTAAGGCATTTCTTAATTATTTTAGAATATCAAAATGTATCCAACTTATCATCCTTTGGTCTCCAAAATAACTGTTCAAATATTTGATCCAATCACAATTGAAACTCTAGCATCCCTCCTTTTGTATCACTCTTTAATAAAATCCCAAACAAATTTTATATAATTATTTTAATCGAGAGTATTTATGGGAAGCTTAAATTCTCTACGATATAATTAACTATGAAGGCTTGCCTTTGTAGGAGATTTAAGACCTAGATAAATTAAACCCCATCTCCTTTAGCTCCTAAATAGAATGGGAAAAATTATTCTTTTTGAATAATTTAAAATCAAAATGTTCATTATCATTATACTCAAACGGTTAGTAATAAATGATATTTTCTTTCCTTGGAAAGATATATCATTTATTATTATGATTTGTATTATGAAATTACTAATAAAACATCTAGAGTATCATAGCTAAATACATGATTGAATAATATTTTAATCCTTCGGGGTCATATATGGTTCCTTCTTGAATTTGACTATGATAGCAAGGTTAAAATTTATAATTACGAGCTTGAACCCATTAGAGAATGTTATTTTCACCTCTTAAGGTGATATATTTTTCATAATGACATATTCAATTTCAAAATAAAAAATCTAAAAGTCTATATTTAAAATTTTCTCAAATATACAATTATAATTATTTTATACTTTCCAATAAAATTTGTAAATAAATTTTGAGGAAATGGGCATCTAGTTTTAGAAATCAAATATCTATAGTTGATATTGAGGTACATTCAAATCTGAGCTACAAAGAAAAACCATAAGGGATTCTAGCATATGCTTTAAAATATTAAGGAATAAATAGATTCCAATAATTAAAATTCACTAGAATAATAAAACATAAAAAGAAGCTACTTTGGAGCATGGGCAGAGGGAGGGAGGCAAGGGGGGCACATGCCCACTATAAAAAAAATCACTTACGTAGAAGGAGGATAGACATTTTATCAACCAATTAATGAACAATTTATTACATAAGATCACATAAAAAACTTTTTTCCCATTCGTTTTATTTGTTACATGCTTTTTCCATTTCAGGTCTTCAATCCACCTTCTACATATACCATGCAATGCTTCAGCTTAGAGAGAGAAAGAATAATGGAGTAAAATATTGAATGAGGGAGGAATGACTTTCCATTATGGACGTAATGATTAAAAGAGATTTAAAATGTGACATTGTGGATGAAATAATGACAGAACGGTCAAAAAGTATGAAAGATATCCTCTAAAGGATTTGGCTAAAGCTAAAATTGAAAGCCTAAAGGAGCTTAACGCTTATTATTTTAGATGATTTAAAGAGCAACAAGTTTGCTAATGAGGAAACCTGCTCTAATTTTTTAAATTCTTTCTTTTAGAGTAATTTATTAATCCACAGAAGCCACCAACATCTTTTTCTATACACATGAAAAGCATCATTCGTTCATTTTCCTCTTTGCTCCTCTCTCCCTACTTGCACTCATGACCTCGAGCATGGCTTTCATTTTATCTTTCACTCCGCTCTTTCCCCCAAATGAAGACTGCCCTTGGCAAATGTTTATGTTTTCTAAGCTCTAAGGGTCATATTACTTGAATTCTTAATTTTGATATTATAGCTACTCTTGGCTCCTATAATGAGACGACAAACAAAACTATTATAATGTATTCAAACCTTCCAAATGAGATGAAAAATTGAACTATTTTAATTTAGGCAACATTGAATAAAATTTTTTGCTTCGCCACTTCTTTCGAGAAAGAATCTAAGATAAGTTAATTATATCCTGATATATTTATTGATCTAAGTTCTAAAATATTTTGGACAATATTTTTAAGGAGGGGAGAATTATAACACAATATATCAGTACACAATTCCACATATTCTAACCCAATCTGATTCAAGGTAATGTAGTACATTTTTTTTATTTTAATTCTTATACATGATTTAAAAAAAAATTTATGCATATGAAAGTCTATAAGTATTCTAATGCAAGTTTCAGGGGGATCTATTTACATGTTTTAAAAATCTAAAAATTTCCTTTGGGCATCATAAATCTACTGTAGGTGAAACCGCAATATTAAGCTCTCTATTATTTTGGTAATTAATTTATATTGTGGTGCTAGAGGTTGAATTATAGTATTATTAGCTTTTAGAAGGAGCATTGTGGCATGCACAATTGGGCACCATAGCACCTGGCTAAATTTTTAAATTAAAAAATATCCTTTTCACTATTCTATTCATTTTATTTCCCTCAAGGCAACATATTAAAGAGAGAGGAGAAATCCTAAAGAGAGAAATCCTATTTTGGGTGACTCCAGTCTATTTTTAGTTGACAGTCTAGTTCTATAAGTTGTTCGATTTGAGGTAGGTTACATTTTCTAAATCTAAATTTTCAAAAATGTACAAATTTTGAGAAACTTTTTATTTAATTTATAAATTCATTAGAGAAATATGGATAACTTGATGTCTGTAGAACTTTTACGACATAACTTATTGTATGTTATAGAAATGATGATTTTTGACATTTAAGTATTTCTCTTGGAAATTTTCGCTTGGCAATTATGCTACCTACCATTAATGTAGTTTGCTATATTCCAAATGCAATGCTTTATATTTATTTTACTATGATATAATGAATTATATATTTATTTAATTGAATGAGTTATTATGAGGGGATCTCGTGTGTGTGTGTGGGGGGGGGGGGGGAGGTGTTATTCTGGTGCTAAAGGCATTTGAAGATCTATTTTGGTACTATATGCACATTCTATTCTAGTGTAAGGCATTAAGAGTCATAAAGATTTATTCTAGTATGCCAGCATGGGAGTAATAAGAACTAGAATTCTTTAAATTCTATTCTAATGGGAGCTATAAGGGCTTGAGGGAAATACTTTTTTTTTATATGTATGAGGTACTTATTTATTTTATTTCATGTATAATATTTATATTTTGATGATTGCAAGTAGTATTTTATTCACTATAGTGATTATTATGAATAATTTTAAAACTCATTTGACTGCTTAATAAATGATTTCCTTAGAAACTTATATTGGTTCGCTATGTTGGCTCACGGTTATATATATTATATTTCAGGGTCTAGGAAAAGAAAGGAGCTAGTTCAGTAGCGAAGTCAGGATCTTATCTATTTGAATCAATATAGGTATTTATTTTTTTATCTTTCTACAAACATGATTAGTTATTTAAATTATTTCATTTTATATAATTTATATCCATGTTTAGTACTGTATGTAATATATATATATATACATTTTGATGAGAAATAAAAATAAATATTGTGGATTAATTATTTTTTGTATAATTAAAATTATTTATAGCTCTATGATTTATTGTTTATTTTAAGTTTAATTAAAAGAAGAAAATATATAAAAAAAAAGTTTACCAAAACTCTAATCTCAGGTTGGTATGTTGCAAACCAACACGATATGACTTATTATGTCTGTGTATCTTATCAGGTTGGATTATAATATCTAGAGAGTTTGAGGCATCATCATCTTTATGCGAAATAGTCTAAGTATGAATTTTAGTTATATGTGGGGTAGTAGTTAGTAGTTCAGGTATCTCTGTAGATCCCCAAAAATTTTGGGCTCTTGCTAATTAGTCAATGCCTCTTACTATATCTAATATATGTTACTTTTTGGGGTATGATTGATTATTATAAGAAGTTTGTGAAATGGTTTTCTTAAATTTTTGCTTCTCTAACAAGACTAACTTTGAATTTAGTGGCTATGATTTGGATATATAATTATGAAAAGAGCTTTTAGAGACTGAAATATTATATATCTGCTCTAATCACAACTCTTCCATTAGGTATCGAGGGATTTTAGGTGTTCAATCATGCTTCACTAAATGGTCTAGGGTGTGTTCTGATGTAACACAGTAATGTTATAACATATGCTTCAAGGTAGTTGAAGCCATATGAGAGAAATTATGTAACTCATTATTTGAAACTTACTACTTTGTATTTGCTCTAAAACTTTGGACGCATATACAGAGCCAAGTGTCAGATATACACTGATCATTAGAGTCTAAAATATATATTTTGTATCACAATAATATGAATTGGAGGTAGAGAAGGTGGCTCGAATTGATTAAAAATTATGATTTAACAATTCATTACTAATATGGTAAGGAAAATGCTATAACAAACACTCCAAGTAGAAAATATTTTAGAATATCAAGTCTTTTTCTCACTTTTTATGAACATCTAATTTGGGATATGGAATGAACACATCTATAGGCATTATTCCTGTTTATTGAGATTTTGATTTTTGAGCTCATATGATTATTCAATCACTCTACAAAAATGGATTTAGCATAGAAATCAGACATAGAGTATCCAAAACTAATTGATTAAATCAAGGATGTTAAAAAACTTAAACTATAATTGTTTGATTATAACACTATTTTATAAAATAATATAGTATGGTTTTCTAATTTTAAAGATTTTAGGTAATATATCCAAAATGAGGTGTTACAACTTAGGAATCAAGATTGAGTTTTATGTAATGTGATTTTTTGATGATAAAAAAAGTTATTGTTATGATATTAATACTATTTTTCCCAACATATATTAGATGTATGCATATTTATTTTTGTGTGTACTAACATTTCAAAGAAATCATACTCTAAACTACTAAATACTTTAAGATATAGTAGAATAGGATTTCATATAATGAAGTCAGTAATTTTTATTTTCTTGAGTCTAAGAGAGTGTGATTGTAATTGGATAACTATGCACACACATAGGGGGAGAGAGTTAAAATTGAAATTAAAAAAAAATAACATTATTTGTATTGTACGATGTCAATTCGTATAGATGACTGATAGTGTATAAAATAAGCTTCGTACTAAATCATCTAGAAGAATTTTAACTATTCATACAGATGATCTAAATATTATACAAACGACTGATAGTGTATGAAATAAGCTTTGTACCAGATAATCCAGATGAATTTTAACTATTTGTACATATAATCTTAATATTATATAAATGACTGATAGTGTTTAAAATAAGCTTCGTACCTGATTGTCGAGATAATCTTTAACTCTTTATACAAAAGATTTATAAATCATACTGACGATTAACACTATATAAAATAGTGTTCATACTAAATCGTTTTATGATTTTTGAACTATTCATATAGATGATCAATGATCATATTGTATGATATGACTCATTTTCACTTTGAAAATTCATTTTATAAATAGTTTTTAATGTGTTTTTAATATAATGAGTCCTAAAAACTGACTTAGAGATTTATATGCTGTGAATTTCTCTTAAGAGTGGAAAGGAGAGTGATTGTGAAAGTGATTGGGAGTGGAGAGTGAGAGATCTTACAAGAGGAAATTATGATGGATTCACAAGGTTGCCCAAAGGTAAGGATCTCTTAATTGTTTTTTCAAAATTCTTCCCTACTTCCTTGAAGATTATTGAGAGGAAATATTTGGAGTACATCGAATACTCTGCCTTTACCATGAGGGTAAAAAAGGAAGATGGTACTCTACCTTCATTAGGAGGTTGGAAAAAGATAATGGTACTCTACCTTCATCAAGAGGATGAAAAAAGATGATGCTACTCAGCCATCACCAAGAGGGTGAAAAAGGATTGTGATTCTCTATCTCACCTGGCTAGAGGAAGAAAGACTTTGTAAGGGATTCTCCTCCTTGTTGTGGAAGCAAAAGGAGAAACACTTTTGTTTAGTGCAATACCTAGAGAAGTAGTCTCCAGGGAGTGGACATAAGTTTAGTTGGACCGAACCACTTTAAAATTTGGTGTTCTTACATTCTTTTACATTTTACTACATTTGTATTTACCACACATTATTATTACTATGATTAAAATGTTGAAACTTGATAATTATGAGTTAGGTTGTTATACCTAACTTATGTCCCAATGGCTAACTAAGTGGGGGGTGAATTTGTAATTTAAAAAACATTCCCTCTTAAATTGTTTTAAAAAAAATTGTATATTTTTTAAAAACAATTTTTTAACCACAGTTAAAATAGAAAAATAAAAAGCAGTGGAAAATAAAAGACACAAGATTTATAGTGGTTCGATCAAACACGACCTACATCCACTCCCTAGTGCAGTAGAGAACCATCATCCTTCTACACTCTCTAAGTGTAGGGAGAGAACCTTCCCGCTATTCACACTCTCCAAGTGTAGGCAAGGTACCATCCCGCTGTTCACACTCTCCAAGCGTAGGTAGAGTACCTTCCCGCTGTTCACACTCTCTAAGTGTAGGAAGAGTACCTTCCCGCTGTTCACACTCTCTAAATGTAGGCAGAGTACCTTCTTACTGTTCACACTCTCCAAGTGTAGGTAGAGGATCTTCGGTTGTTCACTCTCCTCGAGCATCGACAGAGAACCGGATCTTCTTGAAAGATCTTCTCACGAGAAAACTAGAAGGACAAGAGAAAATAGTGAAGTAATTACAAATTACAAACTAAGATCCTTACCTTTGAGTAACTTAAGTGAACCCTTCACACTCCAGTAGTAAGAAATCTCCTTCAAACACTCTCTCTCACTATCTCCTTCAAATTCCCTTCAGTATGCATGAAGACCAAATGAAAAAAAGATTTCATGACAGTTTTGAGTGGACCTTTAATAAGAAAGACACAAAAAACTATCTAAAAACCGCAATTTTTCGAATCAGTATGTTTATGATCATCCCGTACGATCTCATTTTGTACGTACGAACAGTGTAAAAACTGTTACGTACGAATAATATGTGAATTAGTACGAATTACCATCATACCCGATAATTATACCATACAAACATGGTTCGTCCAGTATGAATAGTTAGTCCCAAGGTTCGTTAGAACAAAAATGTAGGACAAATTACAGGTTCTAAGAACAGAGGGCATCATCCTAGGATGACTTGGTATCATCGTCTGTATGATTAGTTTAAAAGCAAAAGTCCAGAGGACATCTTCTTGGGACGAAGTGGTTAATTCATCAGGACGATTAGTTCAAAGCAAGAGTCCAGAGGACATCATCTTGGATGAAGAGGTTAATTCATATGGATGAATAGTTCAAAGCATGAGTCCATATGACATCATCTTGGGACGAATGGGTTAATTCGTCAGGATTAATAGTTCAAAGCAAGAGTCTAGAGGACATCATCTAGGGACAAAGGGGTCAATTCATCTGGACAAATAGTTCAAAGAAAGAGTCCAGAGGACATCATCCTGGGATGAAGGGTTTAAAATCATCTGGACGATCAGGACATAGAAAAATTTTCCCTCGTTTTGTTCGTTCCCTTGCTCTTTAGGGAGTATAATTAACCTGATCATCCCATACGAATATGGTTCATACTATACGATCAAAATTATACAATTGTGAATTTTAAAGCTCTCCCCCAATGTGTGTGTGTGCTAAGTTATTTAATTACAATCACACTCTCTCAGACTCAAATAAAAAAAATACATAATCCAAATTACAAAACATTCTAAGCAGATCTTGATTTGAAGTCTTCAATAATCTGGAGTATGATTTCCCTGAAATGTTAGTACACACTAGAGTAAATACAAATATTCTTCCAAAAAGCATATTAGGATAAAATAATAATCAAAACTATAATATTTGAAATCATCAAAAATATACAAGTTGCAAGAATGTAAAACATGCAAAGCTTAGTAGCAATTTTCTCAACAATCTCCCCCTTTTTTATGATGGCAAAATAATTATTGTTTGTGTAAATTTGAAAATCCTAAGTTTCTCGTAAACTCCCCCTAAATAAATAAACATGTGAGAATAAGGGTCATTCTATTTTGAACAAATCAAATTTTTAATTTTTAAAAATTTTCAACACACAAAATAAGCATACACAAATAAAAATTAACACACAAAAATAATCACTCGTTGAAAATGATACTAAAAACATCAAAATAAATAAGACACAAATGAATCAAACCCCAAAAAGACACAGATACGAACAAATCAAATAAATGCAAATAAAATTTCTCCCCCTTTTTGACAGCAGCAAAAAGAGAAGAAGAAACAAACACAAAAGTGTAAGAAGTCATATGAAAAGTCTTGGTAATTGATCCTAAAAGAGATTAAGTTATATTTGCAATAAAAAAGATAAATGTCATTAGAGAAAAATAAAAATTTAAATGATTTAAGTATAGCTATAACATAGACAAGGAAAAAATTATCAAGATCATGAATCAGTGTAGACTGTGAGAAAAGAAAAATTATTGCAAAGTAGATGAAATGAAAATTTGAGCATTTCAAATTTTAATAAGAAATAAAATAGAACAGAATATTCATTTAAATTTAAAGATTAAAAGATTGAGGAAAGAACATAAACTTGTGGCGCTTTGCGCATCTTTTCAAATTTTGTGGCACACTTTGTGCATATTTTTATATTTTTGGGATAATTTTGTGCCTCTTTATCAATTGCGAACCATTGCGCATTCTTTTGATTTTTGTACATTTTTCAAGTTTTTTTTTAATTGATCTTTCCAAAATTGATAATCTAAAATTCAAATTTCTCTAAGTACAAAAAATATTTATAATGAAAAGAGAAATATCAAATAATAAAACATCAAACTTGTAATAATAATATGAATTTTATGTTTGTCTAATAAAAACATGAAAGTGATATCTTTAACTTGATCGAGTTACAACATAACTTAGATTTTTGAAAATTTAGATTTTCTAATGAATTTAAAAAAATTTGCATTTCAAAGTATACCACTTGTTAGTTCAATTAGTCAGGATAAACAAATAAGCTAACACACATTTCTAGAAACATGACAAGATAACTTTTATTGATATCATGGTGAAATATAATACATTTGAGCACATATGATATCAATACACATAAAAAACATAAAAACATAAACATGAAGACTAAAAATTAAAAACACATCACATCACATCACCACTAGTAGAGAAAATCATAAAAGAAGTACTTAGAGGGGCCCTGATATGGAGGAGGTCCTTGGTTGAAGAAGTTAAAATAACTACTCATCATAGCCATATTCGAGCTCAAAGAATCAAATTGATCTCTAATCCAACCCATGTCCTCTTGGTACTGCACATCCTGTTGCTGTAGATGAGTCTCAATTTGATCAAAATGTTGATCAAAGTGACTCTCAAGACGATCAAATCGCTGGACCATCTCCTAAAATTTTTGACTACTGGCAGGTGCAGGTGGAGCTCTTCTCCTTTCTTCCTCAGAATTAGTACTTTCAAATTGAGCATCCTTATTAAAAATTGCTCGGAATGATCCATCATTATAAAAGATAGGCTACTCTAGATTTTGAACAGGATGTACTAGATCATACTTCTTTTCTAGAATGTAGGTCATAAGATGCCCTAAGGCTATATTTTTCGTTCTCTTGTGGGAGACATGGCCAATCTTAGAAAGTCCATACATGTAGTCAATGATCAATTGGGCTTCATCTATAGGTTGGCTAGTCATTATCAGATATGTCACAGGGGAAAGAAGAGGAGTAATATTTACTCGATCACCAGCTTTAGTAATAATAGAGGTACGAAGAAAATGCTAGATGATACGCGCATTTCTATTAAAAGTGGACACCTTAGGCAAATGATTTACACCTCTAATCCCACTAATCACTTAATTTATTACAGTCCAGTTGAAGTAAGAGAAAGATGTCAAAGTAAGAGCTCTAATCTCTTGAGTCCTTAAGTTTAAAAATATTCCCAAATCCTCCTTTGTTATTTCTACCCTTTTCATAAAAACATATGATCTAATCACACTCTAGTCAGTATTAAAAGACATGTTCACAAGAAAATCGTGGAATCTTTCCTTGTTGTAGGGGTGGATTAGAGTCAGAATAAGAGCAAACTGGGTAGAAGCAAAAAGGTCCATTACATTAAAAGTAAGTTGTTCTTTAAGAAGAATTCTAGATGGGATGATTTTTGCGAATACAAACCTAGAAAAGGACTCGTCGTTTTCTTTAGACAAGAAGTTCTCATTGGTATTCCAAGAGGAAGGCCCCCTAGTCAGTTCCTTTGCGTGCCTAACCCTCTTGCTTGAACTTTCCATAGAAAGGATCAGGGGGAAAAGAAGTTTGAAAAGGCTTTTTGAAGTGAATGAAGTTTGAGTTCTAAACCCTTTCCATTTAAAGAAAAATAATATTTCGTACAAACAAAAATTAGTTCGTCCTGTACGATAAATGGTTCGTACATACGAAATAAAATTTCGTATGTACGAATGAATGTGTCCAAATTGAATTGACTTTTCATAAACATGCAAGTTATGAGGCATCCTTTTATACAAATTTTTTACCAAAACCATTGTACAAACTAACAGATGTTCGTACAGGACGATCAGTTAATTAATAAAATTTTTATGACGATTTTAATCGTCCCCTACTCTTAATGACACGTAGTTCGTATGTATGAAAGGATGTTCATACGTACGATCGAGAATAATAACTGTGCTTATCCGTATAATCGTCTAGATGTGTACATACAATTTAAAACACATCCTCCAGACACTCTTACAGACAAACTGTATAGAAAATTGAAAAACTGTATGCATTCAATTCTATCAAATCAATCAATACGCTAAAGGATTCGTCCAGTACAAAATTAATTTTGTACAGACAAAATTTACACTTTTTAGAAAATTTGAATGATACTTGAAAATCATGATTTTGAATATGAAAATGTTTTGAAAATCACACTAAATGAACATACAAAAATAACAAAAACAAAATAAGCTCAAAAATTGAAAAACACATATGAAAAATCACAAAACTAGAAAGCACACTAACAAAACACACATCAATGTTGCAGAAATATTTAATTAAAAATTCAAGTCAATCACACCAAATCTTGTTCTTAATGTACTAAAGGTATCAAAGGTTAATGGTTTAGTAAAAATGTCTACAAGTTGATTTTCTGTTGAAATATGATTAAGTTCAATTTCTCCTTTGGATACATGATCCCTTATGAAATGATGTCTGATATCTATATGTTTGGTCCTTGAATGTTCAATAGGATTTTTAGAGATATAAATGGCACTAGTGTTATCACAATAAATGGGAATTGTGCTAAATGTTAATCCTAAATCAATCAATTGTTGTTTCAACCAAAGTACTTATGCCACACAACTTCCTAATGCAATGTATTCAGCTTCAGCAATAGATAGGGCTACATAATTCTATTTTCTACTGGACCAAGAGACTAAAGAATTTCTAATAAATTGACATGTTCCAGAAGTACTCTTCCTATCAACCATACAACCAGCAAAGTCCAAATCTGAATATCCAATTATTTAAAATGAAGAGTTAAACTTAGGATACCAAATTCTTAAGTTCTGAGTTCTCAAGAGATATCTCAAAATCCTTTTTACTGTTGTTAAATGTGATTCTTTTAGATTTGATTGAAGTCTAGCACATAAACAAAAACTAAACATAATATCAGGTCAACTAGCAGTCAAGTAAAGCAAAGATCCAATGATTCCCCTAAATTTCTTTTGATCAATAAATTTACCCTTTGTGTCCTTATCTAACTGAAAAGAGGAACTCATAGGTGTACTAACAGGTTTAGCATTATCCATTTTGTACTTTTTGAGGATGTCTTTATCATATTTTGACTGACAAAGAAAAGTACCTTCCTCAATTTGCTTAATGCTAAAGCCTAGAAAGTAACTCAAATCTCTCATTAAACTCATCTCAAATTCACTACTCATTATTTTAGAGAATTCATCACAAAGATTTTTATCAGTAGATCCAAAGATGATGTCATCAACATAAATTGATATACTCATTATATAAAAGAGAGTATATCTTCTCCCAATTTCTTAAAAAAGAGAGTTGTGTCCACACTTCCTTTTTCAAAAGATCTCTCAAATAGGAAGGTGCTTTACCTCTCATACTAAGCCCTAGGTGCCTGTTTCAATTCATAAAATACCTTTTTCAACTTAAACACATGATTTGGGTATTTTGAACTTTCAAAGCCTAGAGGTTGTTCTACAAATATATCT
This sequence comes from Dendrobium nobile, assembly GCA_022539455.1. Taxonomy (NCBI): domain Eukaryota; kingdom Viridiplantae; phylum Streptophyta; class Magnoliopsida; order Asparagales; family Orchidaceae; genus Dendrobium; species Dendrobium nobile. The sequence goes on along the minus strand of CM039722.1, from coordinate 33,954,771 downwards.
TCTTGAATTAACCCATTTAAAAAGGTAATTTTAACATCTATTTGATACAACTTAAATCCTCTCAAATAAGTAAAAGCTAACAAAACCCTAATTGCTTCAAGTCTAGGTATAGGGGCAAAAGTCTCCTCAAAATCAATCACTTCAATCTGATTATACCCCTTAGCCACTAATCTAGCCTTATTTCTAATGACTACTCCTGAGTCATTCATTTTATTCTTGAATACCCACTTAGTTTCAACTACACTTTGATCCTTTAGCCTTGAAGTTAATTCCCAAACTTCATTTCTTTCAAATTGATTTAATTCTTCTTGCATTGCCAAAATCCAAAATTCATCCGAAAGTGCTTGATCAATATTTATGGGTTCTATGGTAGAAATAAAAGCTGAATGATTGACTTCTTTATTCAGTCCATGCCTAGTCCTAACACCCTCACTAGGTTCACCTATAATTAATTCCTTTGGGTGGTTTTTAGAAAATCTCAAATCTCTAGGCAAAGGGTTTTCTATCTCTAAATTTTCTTCGAAATTTATTTTCTCAATCTTTTAGGAGTCAATTTCTATCTCATCCTCTTCAACTATCGGCTCTTTCAAACTTCCAGATTCATCAAATATAACATGTGTGGCCTCTTCAATTATCAAAGTTTTTTTATTGAATACTCTATAAGATTTTCCAACACTATAGTATCCTAGAAAAATTCCTTTATCTAATTTTGAATCAAATTTTCCTAAGGAAGATTTTTCATTATTATGTATAAACACCTTACATACAAAGACATGCAAATGTGATAAATTAGGTGTTCTCCCCTTTAATAAGTCATAGGGTGTTTTATTCAAGTTTAATCTGACATTCACCCTATTCAGAATATAACATGCAGTGCTAATCGCCTCTGCCCAAAAATATTTAGGAAGTGAATATTCTGTCAATATGGCTCGAGTGGCTTCTATTAATATTCTATTTTTCCTTTCGACTATCCCATTCATCTGAGGGGTTCTAAGTGCATAAAAGTTGTGATTAATCCCTTTCTCCTTATAAAAATCTTCAATTTTTTTATTTTCAAATTCTCCTCCATGATTACTTTGAATTGTCAAAATTTAACATCCTAGTTTCCTTTGAATCTAAGTCAAAAAATCTCTAAACTCCTCAAATGATTCACTTTTATGATATAAAAATCTAAACCATGTGAATTTATAATAATCATCCATAATCACAAATTCGTATATATTTCCTCCTAGACTTACAGTTCCAACTGGTCCAAAAAGATCCATATATAAAATCTCTAATGATTTACTAGTTCTAAGATCTTTATTGGACTAAAAAGATGACTTCACCTATTTTCCTAATTTACAAGCATCACAAAGGTGGTCTTTAGTAAAGTCTAGTTTTGGTATACCTCTCACTAAGTTCTTTTAGGCAATCCTCCTAAGGTTTTTCATGCTAGATTGATAAAGTCTCCTATGCCAAAGTCATGACTCGTTAGAAGTAGTTTTTAAACAAAAGCAGGAGTTTTGATACAATTCAAATCTAGCATATAAACATTGTTTACCCGTATATCATGCAAAACATTATTACCATTCAGGCTTAATATGGAGCTAGTAGAAAAAATTTAACACAATATCTTTTATTACATAGCTGATTAATACTTAGAAGATTATACTTTAAGCCTTCTAACAATAAAATATTTTCTATAAAATAGTTTTTCAAGTTTCCTATCATACCTGATCCTACCACCTTCCTTGTGGTGTTATCTCCAAGTGTAACCCTGCCTCCACTCCTGGCTTCCAGCGATATGAATTATACAGTGTCTCTAGTCATATGCTTTGAGCAACAGTTATCCAGGTACCATTTGCACCCATGAGGTCTTGTGTGAGAGCGTGCCTATAAAATCATCAAATGTGAGACATGAGAACCCAAACAAGTTTGGGTTCTCCTTTTGGCAATTTTAAAACAAATACATGTATGATATGTCTAGGTTTATGCATCTTAGGTTTCCACACCAAATAAGTTTTTTTATCCAATATACAGGTATGTGCTATATGTCCAAATAATCTATAGTTATGATATGTGACTCCAGGAAATGGGTTTCTTAATTTTCTAGAATTATTCTATTTCCTGCTGAGTTTTAGAAATTTTGGATATAAAATATGATTTGTAAAATTTTCAAGTGTTAGGGGTATCCAATTATCCTCGAGAGCTTTCATCTTTAGTTTGTAAAAGGAATTCATATCTTCCAATATATAATTTGTATAATTTATTCGACAATTTTTGCTCTCTGATTCATCCTTAAAATCTTTAAATTCTTTTTCAAGTTTTGCATAGGATGATTTTAAATTTTCATGATTCTTATTAAAATCGTTGTACTCATAAAGTAATTTCATGTTATTTTTATTAATTAAAGTATGATTTTTCTTAAGGATCTCTTATTCTCTTTATAGTTCTTATAACTCTAAGTTCAGACTTGCATGCAATTTCTTTAACTTTCTATATGCAACATCTATGCATTCTGAGACTTCTAAAAGTTTATTATAGGTCAGGTCATATACCTCTTCTTGATCTGACTGATCAAGATTATTGGCATTCAAACACAGATTGGTGACTTCCTCTTCCTTTTCAGTCTCTAACAAGTCTGAAGCTGAGTCCGCCCAAAAAGCTCTTTGGAATTTCTTCTTGCCCTTCTTCACAATTGGTTTCTCCTCTACCTTCTCCTTGCTATGATTGGCTTTGATTTTTAGGCATTCTGACTTAATGTGTCCTGGTTTCTTGCACTCATAGCAAATTACATCATTAGAAACCTTGATATTCCTATTAAACTTACCTCAATTCCATTGCTGGCATCTCTTTTGGTTCCTTTTCAGAAAGCTTCTGAACTGTCTAATCATCAAAATGATGTCATCCTCATCCTCAGGTACAAATAGATCACTCTCTAACTCCTCCACCTTCAGTGCAATATTCTTCTCCTTTTATGGCTCTCCTGCATTAATCGTACGTTGACTTACTCCTTGCTTGTAAGCAATTAGTGATCCAAGAAAATTGTCAATAGAGTAAATATTTAAATCTTTAGACTTTATAATCATAATTATTTTACCATCATAAGTAGTAGGCAAATAATGAAGTATCTTATTAACCATTTTAGTATTCTTTAGTTCCCTACCCAATGCATGTAAAGAGGTGACTATTTGTGTGAATCTTGTGTACATGTCAGAAATAGATTCATTGGGTTTCATGCAAAATAATTTATAGTCATGCAACAAGATATTAAGTCTAGATTGTTTAACTTCTTTAATCCCCTCATAAATTACACAAAGTCTATCACATATGTCCTTTCCACTTTTGCAAGTAAAAACCCGCATGTAATCTTCAGATTTAATAGCACAAAAGAAACTATTCAAGCATTTAGCATTAAGTTGTGCTAATTCACATTGTTCTACAATCCAATCTGCAAAGGGAATTTCAACTCTAACTTTGTCAACTAATCTAGTTGGTTTTGTATACCTTTCCTGAACTAAGATCCACATACGGTAATCTAGTGACTATAAAAATGTTGACATGCGTGTTTTCTAAAAATCAAAAAGAATATTATCAAATAAGGGAGGTTTACTTATAGAGTAATTTTTAGGTGGGTTTTAGTTTCCAAATGTAGCCATGGTCGTTAATCAAAAAGTAGTCTAAACTTATAATTTTGAAATTAAGCTCTGATACCACTTGTTGAAACTTGATAATTATGAGTTAGGCTATTAGACCTAAGCTTATGTCCCAATGGCTAACCAAAGGGGGGGGTGCATTGGTAATTTAAAAAGCATTCCCTCTTAAATCATTTTTTTTAAAAAAAAATTTGTATATTTTTTAAAAACAATTTTTTAACCACAGATAAAACAGAATAATAAAAAGTAGCGGAAAATAAAAGATACAAGATTTATAGTGATTCGATCAAACACGACCTACATACACTCCCTGAAGTCTCCCATTTCAGGTATTGCACTATTACCATTAGTGTCTCTCCTTTTGCCCCAATAACAAGGCAGAAAAGCCTTCACAAAAACTCTTTTCCACCACTAGCCGGTGCGGTAGAGAATCGTCATCCTTTTACACTCTCCAAGTGTAGGCAGAGAACCTTCTCACTGTTCACACTCTCCAAGTGTAGGCAGAGTACCTTCCCGCTGTTCACACTCTCTAAGTGTAGGCATAGTACCTTCCCGCTATTCACACTCTCCAAGGGTAGGCAGAGTACCTTCGACAGTTCACACTCCTCGAGCATTGACAGAGAATTGGATCTTCTTGAAAGATCTTCTCACAAGAAAACTAGAATGATAAGAGAAAATAGTGAATTAATCACAAATTACAAACTAAGATCCTTACCTTTGAGTAACTTAAGTGAACCCTTCACACTCCAGTAGTAAGAAATCTCCTTCAAACACTCTTTCTCACTCTTTCCTTCAAATTCCTTTTAATATGCACGAAGACCAAATGACAAAAAGATTTCATGACAATTTTAAGTGGACTTTTTATAAGAAAGACACGAAAAACCATCCAAAAATTATAATTTTTCAAATCTGTACATTTATGATCATCCCGTACGATGTCATTTCATACATATGAATAGTGTAAAAACTGTTACGTACGAACAATATGTGAATCAGTACGAATTACCTTCATACCCGATAATCATCTCATATGAACATGGTTCGTCCGGTACAAACAGTTATTCCCAAGGTTTGTTAGAAAGAAAATGTAGGATGAATCACAAGTTCAAAGAACATAGGACATCATCCTGGGATGAGTTGGTATCATCGTTTGTATGATTAGTTCAAAAGCACAAGTCCAGAGGACATCATCTTGGGATGAAGTGGTTAATTTGTCAAGATGAATAGTTCAAAGAAAGAGTCCAGAGGACGTCGTCTTGGAATGAAGAGGTTAATTCGCTTGGATGAATAGTTCAAAGCATGAGTCCAGAGGACATCATCCTGGGACGAATGGGTTAATTCATAAGGATGAATAGTTTAAAGCAAGAGTCTAGAGGATATCATCCTGAGATGAAGGGGTTAATTCGTCTGGACGAATAGTTCAAAGCAAGAGTCCAGAGGACATTGTTCTGGGATGAAGGGGTTAAAATTATTTGGACGATTAGGGCTTAGAAAAATTTTCACTTGTTCTGTTCCATTGCTCTTTAGGGAGTATAACTGATCTGATCATCCCGTATGAACATGGTTCGTACTGTACAATCAGCATTATACAATTGTGAGTTTTAAAGCTCTCCACTTATGTGTGTGTGTGCTAAGTTACTCAATTATAATCACATTCTCTCAGACTCAAATAAAAAAAATATAGACTCCAAATTACAAAACATTCTAAGTAGATCTTAATTTAAAGTCTTCAATAATATAGAGTATGATTTCCCTAAAATGTTAGTACAATAAGAGCAAATACAAATATTCTTCCAAAAAGCATTAGGAGAAAATTATAATCAAAACAATAATATTTGGAATCATCAAAAATATATAAGTTGTAAGAATGTAAAACATGCAAAGCTTAGTAGCAATTTTCTCAACATAAAACTTATTTTATGAAAATCTATTTCTATAAATAACCACGTACTTCCAGATCATGGAGTAAAATTTTTTAAAATAGTTTTCTAAAGTTCAAGAGATTTTTTTAAATTAACAATTTATCCTCCCCCCTCTTGTTAGACTTGGGATAGTTTTATTAAGTAAAACAACTAGTACAAACTTTCAAATAGTATCAGAGCCTATTTCAAAAATTAGTTTAGATAACTTTTTAGAAAAATGATCATGACAACTTTTGTTGAGATTGTTGCAACTTAGTTTTTCGATTGTTGAGATTATTGCAACATATGTGTTTTTGATGATTTTAAATATTATTATTTTAATTACTGTTTCTCCTAACATATTTTGAATATATTGCTTTTGTTGTTTGTGTGTACTAATATTTTAGAGAAATTATACTCTAGATTGTTGAAGACTTCAAATCAAATAGATTATGATTTATTATAATTTGAGTCTATATTTTTTTATTTATTGATTCTACGAGACTTTGAATATAATTGACTAACTGTAGACACACATACTGGAGGAGTGATTAAAATTTATAATTTTTTTAAAAAGAATTGTATTGCACAAATTAATTTTATACGTGACAATTTGTTCAGTCATTTCCTCCCATGAGCAGTTAAACTAACTATAGAAAGAAAAATTTTCTAAGTACTGATTATACTGCATAAAGGATTCTTCGTACATACAAAGTCTAGAGTACGAAAAGAATGAGTCCCTTTTCATCCTGATGAATTCAAATCTTTTTTCTTAACTGGTCGTACTGTACGATCTCTTGTTCGTACCAATGTCGTCCAGAGTACGAATTGAGTGGGTCCCTTTTTATCATAATGAATCCCAAATTTTTCTAAACTGGTCGTTCAGTATGATGTCTTTTCCATACATATAACATCTATAGTACGAATTGGATGGGTCCCTTTTCATCCCAATGAATCCCAATTTTTTCCTAATCTAATCATATTGTACGATCTCTTGTTCGTACAAGCAACGTCTAGAGTATGAAAATATGGTAAACCTTTTCGTCCCGATGAATGCCAAATGTTTTTGACTATTCATACTATACGATGTCTTATTCATATAGATGATGTCCAAAGTATAAAAATATGGGGAATCTTTTTATCCCAATGAATCAAAAAGTTTTCTTAATAGTCCGTGCAGTACGAACATGATTCATACTAGATGATTATCATGTATGAAAATATCTCATGCATGTTTGTACACAACAATTTTTGAACTATTTGTATGTATGAAATATGATCATATAGTACGAGCTGTGTTTTTTGTGTCAAAGCAGTGTTTCAAAATTATAAGTTTAGACTAATTTTTAAAAATGATAATGACTACTTTTGGAAACCGTAACACACTAAAAGGGTATTCGATCACTGATTGTACATACAAAATTGTCTTTTGTCTCTACAATCCATGTGTCAGTTTTGTGAGAGATGAACCTAACCATCATTAAAACAATCTTAAATAATATATCGTCCCGCACGAACACCTATTCATTTATACAAACAAGTAGTCGAAAAGCTTGTACAAAAGGATGCTTCGTAAAATGTGTGTTTATGAAAAGTCATTTTATTTTGGACATTTTCATTCGTACACACAAAACTTTTTGTCCCATACGATGTTAAGATTATACGTACAAAATCATTTTTATACTATATGATAGGTCATTTTTTTTAAATAGAAGGGCCATTGAAATCATTTTTATTCACTTTCAAATCCTTCTTGAATCCTTCTAGAGGCTCCAACCTAGGAATTGTAAACTCTAACACCGCTCTCGAATTACAAAGGGATCATCACTTAGAGGTGGGAATGACAACTTTTTGTCAAGGGATAATGAGGATGCATTCTATGTATATAGCCACCAAAATCACTCCTTTTAGACTCCTAATCTAAGATGAAATACATTTTTCTGTCATGCCTCTCTTTGCTTTAACTCTACTCTCTTTTATTCTGACATTGATCTACGCCTACCACAGAGGCACTTTTCATTATTTCTTAGCAAACATGAGGTTAAGTGAGGATGAAACTATGATAACCTCTTTTTTCAAAAAATAGCATGTGAAAATCACAAAGGATGATTTAGGAACTTTCCTCACTTAAGGACTTATGGCACTGGAGCCCACACCTTGACCTCTAAATCTGATTATGATTAATTTGAGATTAATAAAACTCTTAGAGGTGTAACTCAACTTTCTCACTTAAATAGAGTCTACACACTAAACCAGAATGCCCGGATTATCCAACATATCTTAAGAACTTTATTCATTCCTAAGGCATGCGATCGCATAAATATGACTCCTTTTATATCAATTGTTGCATACTTGATCATGAACGGACAACTTATTAATGAGTCCCAACTTATCTTGGATTACATTCATAACCTTCTTAAAATTGGGCTTCCTCATCATAAGAGGAAGAAGAATATTGCTTTAGGACACTTAGTTACATACTTTTTAGACAAGAAGTACCATATTATTCATCCTGATCCTCCCACTTAAATGCCAATCTTTTTTACCTATGCTTCCTTTCGATCCATATTTGGGAGAGACCAGAGTTCGAGTGGAGATTCTGAAGAAGGAGGAGCTGCTGCACTTTCACCTGGACTTGATCAATAATACTTTCAGGAATTGGTCCAGCATTTTGATCATATATAAACTCACTTTGATCAACATTTTGATCAAATTGAGACACATTTAAACCAGTAGGTACCAGGAGGACATGGGGTGGATCCATGTTCAATTTGACATGGTTAATACCAATGTATCTATGATGAATAGCTATTTTTTAGTGTTCAACCAGTCTCCTCCTCCAGACCAAGGCCCCTCTGACTTTTAGATGTACTTCTTTGTCATTTCTTTTGCAAGTCCTTTACCTGTTATGTGATGTTATGTGATGTGATGATGTCTTTTTATTTCTCCCTTGTAGTACTTGCTTTTGTGTTGAGTTTTTTTAGGTTTTGATATTTAAATGTTATCTTATTGATATTAAAGCGCTAATTGTATCCAATACTGTATTTGATATCAATAAAGATGTCATATTTTGTGAATTTGTTGTTCAACCAGTCTCCTCCTCCAGACCAAGGCCCCTCTGACTTTTAGATGTACTTCTTTGTCATTTCTTTTGCAAGTCCTTTACCTGTTATGTGATGTTATGTGATGTGATGATGTCTTTTTATTTCTCCCTTGTAGTACTTGCTTTTGTGTTGAGTTTTTTTAGGTTTTTATATTTAAATGTTATCTTATTGATATTAAAGCGCTAATTGTATCCAATACTGTATTTGATATCAATAAAGATGTCATATTTTGTGAATTTGTTGTTCAACCAGTCTCCTCCTCCAGACCAAGGCCCCTCTGACTTTTAGATGTACTTCTTTGTCATTTCTTTTGCAAGTCCTTTACCTGTTATGTGATGTTATGTGATGTGATGATGTCTTTTTATTTCTCCCTTGTAGTACTTGCTTTTGTGTTGAGTTTTTTTAGGTTTTGATATTTAAATGTTATCTTATTGATATTAAAGCGCTAATTGTATCCAATATTGTATTTGATATCAATAAAGATGTCATATTTTGTGAATTTGTTGTTGTTTTTATTTTTTAAGTGAGAGTATGTTTATATGAAAACCACATTTAATTGATTTAAAAATATGTTATAAATTAACTTGCATTATAAAATTAATTTAATTATAAAATCTAATTTTTAAAAAATTTAAATTAGCTTATAACATAATTAAGTTAAGCATATCAATTTCATGTTCTTTTTAGGCAAACATAATTTAAATATTATTATTACAATTTTAAAGTTTTATTATTTATTATTTCTTTTTTAATATAATTATTTTTGTTATTAGAGAAATTTTATTTTAGATTATTAATTTTAGAAAGACCAAATAAAAAAGAGAGTATATTAAAAAGAAATCTCCAATATGTACAAAAAATGAACGAATGCACAATAGTTCGTAAAAGAAAAAGATGCAGAAAATTTGCCAAATAAAAAAAGATACATAAAGTGTGTCATAACTATTTGAAAAGATGCGCAATATCGCCAATTAAATTTTTTTTAATGTTCTTGGCTCTATCGTTTAATCTTTAATTCAAATCAATCTAATTTTCAATTATTTTTATAATGAAAATTAAAATTAACTAATCTTCATTTCATCACTTTTATAATAATCATCCTTATCTAATTGTTTAGAATGTATCATAATCTTGATTAACTTTTCTTAGCTAAGTTGTTCTTTAATTTAAAATTTTTAAATCTTTCTTTTCTGTATTATGTAATTAACTTTGTTAATGCATCTATATTACAATTACTTTCAAGATCAATTCTTTTGGTCTCTTGTTTGACATCTTTCATTTCAATTTTCTTCTTCCTTTTTTATTATTGTCAAAAGAGGGAGTAATAATATTATTTGTGTTTGTGTTTGTATTTTTTTCTGTGCATTTGTTTCGGCTTATTTGTGTTTGTATTTTTATATTTTGTTTTTAGTGTTTATATATTTTTATTTTAAAAATAAATAAAAAATTTGTGTGCTCTTCATGGAATCGCCCTATATTCAAATGTTTATTCTTTTAGGGGGGAGTTAAGGAGAAATTTAGGGTATAAATGTTAACACAAATAATAATTATTTTGCCATAATAAAAAATGGGGAGATTTTTGAGATTATTGCAACTTAGTTTTTTTATTGTTGAGATTATTGCAACATATGTGTTTTTGATGATTCCAAATATTATTATTTTAATTACTATTTCTCCTAACATATTTTAGATATATTACTTTTATTATTTGTGTGTACTAATATTTCAGAAAAATCATACTCCAGATTATTGAAGACTTTAAATAAGATATATTAGGATTCATTGTAATTGGAGTATGTATTTTTTAATTTATTGAGTTTGATAGAGTGTGATTGTAATTGAGTAACACTGCACACACACACTAGGGGAGTGATTAAGATTTATAATTTTTAAAAAGTAATTATACTATACAAATTAATTTCATATGAGATGATTTGTTCATTTGTTTCCCCCTATGTGCAGTTAAACAAAATATAGAAAGAATTTTTTTTAAAAGTACTGATCATACTATAAAAAGGGTTCTTCACATAGACGACGCCTAGAGCATGAAAAGAATGGGTCACTTTTCATCCCGAAAAATTCAAATCTTTTTCTTAACTAATTGCACTGTATGATCTCTTATTCGTATATATGACGTCTAGAGTACGAATTGGATGGGTCCCTTTTAGTCCCAATGAATCCTAATTTTTCTAAACTGATTATACTGTATAATCTCTTATTCGTATAGATGATGTCCAGAGTATGAATTGGATGGGTCCCTTTTCATCCTGATGAATCCTAAATATTTCTAAATGTGTCATACTGTACGATTTCTTGTTCAAATAGACGATGTCTAGAGTACGAAAATGTGGAGAACCCTTTCATCCCAACGAACACCAAAATGTTCTGAATGGTTCATATTATATGATGTCTTATTCGTACACACGACGTCCAGAGTATGAAAATATAGGGAATTTTTTCATCCCGACGAATCAAAAAAATTTCTTAATAGTTCATATAGTACAAATACGGTTTGTACTGGATATTATCGTGTATAAAAATATTTTATATAGGTCCATTTGAACTGTTCATACATATAAAATATGTTCATGCAAGCTCAAAATAGCAATTTTGAATTTTCTAGACCATTTTTCTTATCTTTCATATAAAAAGTACATAGAAATGGACTTTTAAGGAGTTATTCTTCATGATTTCATTAAGAGCAAGTGAAAGAGTGTTTTTGGGAGAGTGCTTGAGAGAGAGTTCTTATAAGTGGAGTGTGAAGGGATTACAAGGTTACTCGAAGGAAAAAATCTCTTTTATTTTTAGTTACTACCCTTCCTTTATTCTTTTTAGTTTCTCGAGAGAAGATCTTTGAAGAAGAATCTAGTACTTTGCCGACACTAAGAGGGTGTGAACAGATGATGGTACTCTACCGACACTTGGAGGATGTGAAATGATGACGGTATTTTGCCATCACTTGGAGGGTGTGAATAGATGATGGTACTCTATCGACACTTGGAGTATGTGAAAGAATGACGGTATTTTATTATCACTTGGAGGGTGTGAAAGGATGATAGTACTCTGCTAACACTTAGAGGATATGAAAGTATGATAGTACTCTGCTGCACTAGGGATAGCTGTAAAAGAGGAAAATTGTAAAGGCTTCTCCGCCTTACTGTGGGGGCAAAATGAGAGTCACTTTTGGTAGTAGTGCAATACCTGAACTGGGAGTCTTTTGGGAGTGGACGTAGGTCTTGTTGGACCAAAGCACTATAAATCCTTATGTTCTTTTTATTTATGCATTTTAATTTTTAGCATTTAATCTTTGTGGTTGAAAAGCTTATTTCAAAAATATAATCAAATTTGGAAAATTATTAAATCAATTTTCTAATAAAAATCTTAGAGAATTTCTGAAATACTAGTCCCCCCCCCCCCCCCCCCCCCCCCCCTTGGTTAGCTGTGGGACAATTGCTTAGGTTTAATAACCTATACAAATTTTAACAACTTTTAGAAATTAGAACACTCTAGAAGGATATTCGATCACTAGACCACCACTATTTGATACCATTTCTTTTAACTTTTGGAAAACTCACATGTCTAATTTTCTACAATCACTTGACAATCACATGTGAATTTTAGTAAATGAAGGTTAGACTAGACCCACTAGAGTTATTGATAGCATTAGGATTAAGACACCATTTACTGATTAAACATTTGATGAAAAAGACTTAGCTCATTTAAACTCAAAATATTTAAATTATTTTTTTTGTCCCCTAAAATCTGAGGACTACATGCGTGTTTTAACCTATAAATTAGAAAAGATATGTGGGAGACTTTGCGTAACATATGAAGGATCTAATGAGGTGAAACAATCCAGATTGAACATTCCATTACACGACTAAGAACATTTTTATATGAAATTGAATGAGTAAATCTATGACATGTATACACATTTTACTCAAATAGTTACCTCATTGCTTACTTTAGGTAGGGAACTAACAAATTTGGAAAAAGTTAATAAAATCCTATGTTGTTTACCTACTACTTATAATGTAAAGATAAATGTCATAATTGAGTTAAAAGATATAAATATATATTCTATTAACAATCTACTTGGATCACTGATTTCTTCTGAGCATAGAGTGACTCAAAGATAGATTGATGTAGGTTATAAGGGGATGGAGAAGAATATTACATTGAAAGTGGATGATCAGAAAGTGATCAATCACAGCTTGAGGATAAAAAAGATATTGTACTTATGATGTGGTAATTCAAAAGTTTCCTAAGAAGAAAGCAATGGAGATGTCAATAGTGGAATAAGGGTAAGTTCTACAAAAATGTAAAAATTTCTAATGGTGTTATTTGTTATGAATGTAGGAAGCGTAGACATATTAAAATTGACTGCCCGAATCTCATAGCTAATCTCGTCTAGGTGAAAGTTGAGGAGAAAACCAATGTTAGGAAGGGCAAGAAAAAACTGCAAAGAGGTTTTTGGGCTAACTCAGCTTTAGATTCCTTAGAAATAGAAGCAGAAGAAAAAGTCAAAAACTTTTGCATAATAATAGATAAACTTGATCATTATGATCAATAGGAGAATCACTCTCATAAAAGCCCTTATGAGAGCATTTGGTACCTTGATAGTAGATATTCAAAGCATATGACTGGAGATACAACTTAATTCATAAAGTTGGAAGCTAGGAATGGAGGCAAAGTTACACTAGGAGACAATACCACTAGAAGAGTGGAAGATACATATATGATTGACAATAAGAAAAATTTCTTTATTAAGAATGAATTATTGGTTGAAGGCTAAAAACATAACTTGTTAAGTATTAATCAGCCTTGTGATAAGGGTTTTAATATTAAATTTTTTAGATACAAGTTGTATTATAAGCTAAAATGGAATTGATGTGTTGAATGAAAATAGAATAAATAATGTATACATGCTTGATTTAAATAATCTTAAATATTCTAATGCTTTTTGTCTCAAAACTATCACTGATAAATCATGGTTATGACATAGAAGAATCTATCATGCAAGCATGAAAAATCATAGAAATTATTCTAGTTGGATATAAAGGAAGCTAGGCTATGAATTCCTTACAATTTAAACTGATCACAAAGGAGAATTTAAAAATGAAAAATTTGAAGCCTTCTGTAAAGAGCAAGGAATATATCACATCTTTTTAGCTCCTAAGACCCTCAGTAGAATGGGGTTGTTGAAAGAAAGAATAAAACATTGATATAAGCCATTAAAGCCATGTTGGCTGAATATTCAATTCCAAAATATATTTGGGCTTAAGCAGTTAGTATGATAAATTATGTTCTAAATAGGGTGAACATTAGATTTATGTTAAATAAGATACCCTATGAACTTCTTAAGGGGAGAACACCAAACCTTTCATATTTACATGTCTTTGGATGTAAGGTGTTCATTCATAATAATGGTAAAACTCCTTTAAGAAAACTTGATCCTAAATGTGATGAAGAAATTTTTTTAGGATATTCTTGTGTTGACAAATCCCATAGAGTTTTTAACAAAAGGACTTCGATAGTTGGGAGACCATACATATAAATTTTGATGAATCTGGTATTTCTGAAGAGCCAAGGTTGGAGAAAGAACATATTAAAGAGATCTCTCAAGGAATTTTAAAAACAAATCTTGAAGAGAATGTTGGAATAAAAAATAAATTTATTAGAGAATGAAAATATTCTAAAGGTCATCCTAAATAATTAATTCTATGTGAACCAAGTGAAGGTGTTAGAACTAGGCATGGACTTAGAAATGAAGTGAACCACTTAGCTTTTATTTCAATGATTAAACCCACTAGTATAAATAAAGAACTTTTTGATAAATTTTGAAATTTGTCCATGCAAGAAGAATTGAATCAATTTGTTAGAAATAATATTTGGTAATTGATTGAAAGGCTTAAAAATCAAAGTGTTGTTGGAACTAAGTGGATGTTAAAAAATAAAATGAATGATTCAGGTGTAGTGGTTAGAAATATGGCAAGATTGGTGGCCAAGGGGTATAATCAAATAGTAGAAATTGATTTTGAAGAAACTTTTGCCCTAGTACACAGAGTTGAAGCGATAAGGGTGCTACTTACATTTGCCTATTTTAAAGGTTTTCTTAATGGGGTGATATAAGAGAATAATTATGTTGAGCAACCTCCAAGTTTTAAAAATTCAAAATTCTTTAATCATGTATTTAAATTAAAAAAGATATTGTATGGACTAAAATAGGCACCTAGGACTTGCAATGAGAGGCTAAGCACATTCCTACTTAAAAGATTATTTATTAAAAGAGGTGTGGACACCACTATCTTCTTAAAAAAGATAGGTGATGATATACTCATTATTCAAATATATATTGATGATATCTTATTTAGATCCACTAATAAAAATCTTTGTGATGCTTTTTTAAAAATAATGAGTAGTGAATTTGAAATGAGTTTGATGGGAGATTTAAGTTACTTTCTTGGTTTTAATATAAAGCAGAAAGAGGATGGAACATTTCTTAGCCATTTGAAGTATATTAAGGGCATCCTCAAGAAACATGAAATTGATAAAGCTAAACCAATGAGTACACCAATGAGTTTCTCAATATAGTTAGATAAGGACTCTAAGGAAACATCAAATGATCAAAAGAAATTTAGATGAATAATTAGATCATTACTTTACTTAATTGTTAGCAGACTAGATACATGTTTAGTGTTTATTTATGTGGTAGATTTCAAGCTGATCCAAAGAAATTGCATTCGACTGCTATTAAAAGAATTATGAGATATCTTTTGAGAACTCAAAACTTAGGGTATGATATCCTAGGCATAGCTCATCTTTTGAAATCATTGAATATTGTAATTCAGATTTTGCAAGATGTAGGGTTGATTATAAAAGTACTTCTGGAACTTGTCAATTCCTTTAGTTTCCTAGTCTAGTAAAAAATAGAATTCAGTAGCGCTTTCTACTGCTGAAGAAGAATACACAGCATTAGGTAGTTGTGTGGCAAGGTTCTTTGGTTAAAACAAGAACATATTTATTTAGGATTTTTAATTAGCACTATTCTGCTTTTTTAGTGATAATACAAGTGTCGTATACCTTTCAAAGAATCTTATTCAACACTATAGAACCAAGCATATAGAGATAAGGCATCACTTCATTAGAGACTATGTCATTAAAGGAGAAATTAAGCTACATCATGTAGATACTGAAAATCAAGTTGCAGATATTTTAACAAAACCATTAGCTTTTGAAACTTTTAGCACCTTAAGAATAAGATTTGGTGTGTTTGATAATCATGATTAATAATTATAATTTTATAAATTTAATTTTAATATATTTCATGCATATTGATGTGTATGGTTTGTTCTTTGTTTGTATTTTGTTAATTGATGATTTTTAACCTATTTTGTGTTTATTTTTTCTTTTGTATTATTTTTGTTTTCAATTTTGCATCTCCTGAATATTGGGTGATTTGTTTTTTGGAAAAGAGTTTTGTTTATCATATCTTAAGTTAATTTTCCATTCATAATGTGCTAACCACTTTCATATTGTACGAATTCAATAAATTGTACATGATATTTTTCCATGGTTGAGTAGACAAAAATGACATTTTTTAAGCATATCTTACTGTATGATGATGTCATCAACTATATGATCCATTAATTTTTGTATGTACGAATGGGATGAGTTTTCTAATGATAACTATTTTAAAGATCATATGTATAAAATCATATTTCATCTGTATAATCTAGTTGTTAGTTTCAATGTGGACAAACTTAACTGCCAGGTATGTTCGTTATTATATAATTATCTTGGATGAATTCATGTTCATTTGTATGATCGATTTGGTCAAAAAGTTATACGATGTGACTCCTCAAGAATTGTGTATTAAAAAAATTCATTTCATCACATTAACAGTTTTGGCAACCTTTCAAAAAATTGCAAGCAGTAGCAAGCATGCCAGACATTCTAGGGGTTCTTATTCTCGGTCCAATCAACTAAATAAAAATTTTCTTTTTAGATAGAATGAAGAAGCGTACCAATGTTACTTCAAAGCAAAGATGACTCCAAATCATCTTCTTATTCAAGAAGACATCAACTTTTCTGTAATGCCTCTTTTTGCTTCTACCCAATTTGCTTTTATTCTCACTTTAATCCAAGCCTTTTATTATGATTCATTCTATTACTTTCTTGCTAATCTGTGAATGCAATAGGACCATACTATCATGTCTTCTTTTGTTCTTCACCAAAGGGTAGAGATAACTAAGGCATATTTAGACACATATTTACACCTTAGAACTGAGGGTGTAAGGGCACACACTATAACATTGTTTTGATTAAAAAAATATATTTAAATATATAGGTTTTGAAAATATATTAATTTTCTTTGGGAATATTAAATTTCCCAAAGATAGTTAATTAAAGTTTTAAAAGATATCAATTTTAATTTTGAAAAATTAAATCTGGGTTATTAAATCTCCTACGAGCGCAAGCCCTCGTAGTTAATTACATCGTAGGAAATCAGAATTTCCTACGAAAACTCTCGATTAAAATAGCGGTAAAAATCTTGTCTGGATTTTCAAAGCTGGATGTCAAAGGAGGTTAAGGGTTGGAAGTTCAAGTGGGATTGGATCAAAATTGAAGACTTATTTCTGGAGTTAAAGGAAGAGGAGTAGGAGGCACTTGGGATTCTGAAACAATTCAGAAGTGCCCCAGTCTATCCTAAGTGTTGGGCTTAAATTTGATTGAAAGATATTTTTAATTTGAGTGATCAATTTTATTAGAAAGTGGGATTCGATTCCCGGAGGTTGAGGTCTTATAGCCCGAGCCAGCCTCAGAACCTAAATCTAAATTGGGCACTTTAAAGTTGGCCCGAACCTAGCTAATGCAGTGCAAATCTGGTCTTACCCCGGCCTGGATTGGGGAGCCAGCTAAATCACCTAAGCGCTTTAAAATTATGAGTCCAGTCTTTTAATGTTGAGTGATCGGGACGTTATTTAAGAAAAGTTTTTGAGAACAGGGCCGACATCTAGAGCGGATCCTAATTGGCCCCTTTGACTTATGTTGGGTTTGATGCTTAAGAAAATGCAATTAAGAAATTAAAGGTTTTTAAATTAGTTACTAATATGATGCATGCTAATCGACTCGATTATAAGATTGAATTTAAATGAATGCTATGAAATGAGGACTCCCGGCGATCCCGGGCTTACTTCTTAAAACGTTAAAGTTTCTATGTTGTCTAAATATTTTAATTTGATTAAAGTAGAAAAATTTGTTAAGTCCTTAAGAGCCTACAATCGGATTCCAGGCTAAATCAAAATCGGCATGCAGATAAGAAGACTAGAAAAGCATACAATTCTAATGCGCAATCAATTAAATAAATCAATCAAATTAAATGCTCAAATTGAAAGTCCATATGGCAAGTGCCACTTATTATTACATCACAGAATTTTGCAAGAAAGTAAAGTGGCCGGGCACCACTGACTACAACCCGGATTTTATTTTAAGACTCAAATGACTTTGAGATTTGGGATTCTTCTCGTGGTCCATTTCTTCGTCTTCTCACGAACATCTTGATTCGTCGGTTCTGGATATCCAAATGGAAAGAAACTCCCCCTTGATCGGGGTGTTATCTTTCCTCTTTGGATACTTAAAAAGTATCCTAACTTGATCTTCCAAATGAAAGAAGACTCTCCCCTTTAGGGATGTCTTCTTCTTTTAGAGTTCAAGTTGGATATTAATATCCCAAACTCAAATCACTTTGAAATAATTACAACCTCAATTGAGTTGAATTTACATTGAATGGAATAAGAAAATCTAGACTCGATCCTGCAGGGTTATCCTAATAATCAACAGTTATTTATAATCCCAAGCAGTTAATATTTGATCTCAAGCAATTGATATTTGATCTCAAGCAGTTGATATATTTGAAATTTAAAGTGCTCAACAGATTGCAGTAAATAAATAAACAATCACATCAATTCTAAGCTAACAACCAGCATGCAGTGAAAGCCACGAAAAATTCGGCACACAACTGTAGAAAAAGTAAACACCGGCCTAGCCTAAAACTAGAGTTGGTTGTCCTAACAAATCATCTAAAGTGTGTGAGGTAGGTCGTGTGGTTTTGATGTGTCCTAAATAGGATTATAAGTTAAAGTTGCTTAAAGGTTCGATTGGTTGAAAGGCTTAAGGGTTATTTAATTAAAGTTTAAATATTATTGATTTAAATTTTTTAAAATTAATTATTTAATTGTTTGTTGGAAACCACCTTTGTTTCACACCGAGGCCGTGAAGTTTATTTCACCTTCCTTGGGGCTGAGTGAACAGCCTCGTAGGCCTGGGTTACCCAGTGGTACCCGATATAATTAAGTGTTTTGATTTGGTTAATGTTCAAAAGTTAATGAATTTTATTAAAGGTTGGTTGATTACTGATTTTAAAAGTTGATTAATCAATTCTGGAGTTTTAGAGTGAATTTTAAGTTTTTATAAATTTGTGGAATATTTTAATGATTTAATTAAAGGGTCAAAAATTAAGTTTTTAATTAAGAATGTTTTCTGGAATGTTTGTATTTTATTAAAATACTAGACCTTACTACGATCAGTTAGAGGGTAAATACGTTGAAATCGGATTTTTCTACATTTTATTACAAAGGTTTGAAGTTCTAAACTAGTTTTGAACTAGAGTTGACCAATCTGTTGACTTTTTGATTTATTACAGATTTCTGGAATTTCATATTTTTAACAAATATTAGACCCTATTATGAGTTGAATGCAAGTGAGTTTGGTCAATTTGGATTTTTTTTGAATTAGTTATGAATATTCAAAGTTTTGACTATTTAATGAATTTTAAAATCCTTAATCATAAGGTCAATTTTGGGATTTTATTCCAAATGAACTCCCAACTCCTTGAAATCAACTCCAAAGGTCAGAAATGACCTAAGGAGAGATTCCCAAGTGTTTGGGAAATTTTTGGAATTTTTAATTATTATTAATCAATTAATTTAATTAAAATATTCAATTTCACTTAAAATTCAATTAAGGTTTAATTTGCTGTCCAAATGAGTTTGTTTCAATTTTAATTGATTAAGGACTTAATTTTGGTCAATTAGAGGTCTTGTGTGTATTTTTTGGATTTAAAATGAATTTATTACAATTTCCGGGAGGTTTTAAGGCTTAATTAAGGGTTTAAATTCAATTAGGCTAATTAAGGATCTTAATGATTTCAAAAGTCAGTGAAACTTTTTCTAGTGGCTCTATATGTCACTAAGTTCAAGTGTTTAAAGTTTCAAGCTAAAATGATGTGTATCCTAATTATTAGAATTTATCTAAGTTCTCTACACATAAGTCCTTAATTGTTGTCCTTAATGTCACTAGGTTAGCTAGGTTTAAATCAATTGATCTCTCTAACCCTTGGACTAACATACATAGATGAAAGCATCACATTCACAATCAAATCCTAGATCTAGGAGAGCCCTAAGACTAGGTGCAAGTGTGTGTTCCCTACACATGCAAGAGACAAAATAAATTTGAATAATTAACAATTTGATTAGTAAGTAATTAAAATAATTACTCACTAATCATCCTCATTAAACCTATTCATTCAAACTTAATCCATATTTAAAGTTTCAAGGTGGATCTCTCAAAGCCCTTAAAAATTTAAATACATATAAATTTTAAAATAGATTAAAAAAACATAAGTATATATATATATATATCTAAATATTGATTTTAAAATTAAATAAATAAGAATATTATCAAAATGTTTTAAAATAACTTTGAGAGATCTCTGACTATCTAAAATAATTTGAAAGTAAAATTTTGGAATATTTGGATTTATTTTAATCAAATAATAATTAAAATAACCAAATAGTTAATATTTAAAATAATTTAAAATATATAGAATATTTTAAATCAATTTTATTTTTAAATTAAAGGCCTTAAAATTCTGAGCAGTTTGATATATAATACTTAATTTTCTGAAAAGTATTTATTTTTTAATGTTTTATTGAAGTTTCTGGTAATTAAAAGGTTTTAATTTTAATTAAAACCCTTTAATTAAACCGGCAGCCAATCATTGAGACAGGTGGCGGGCGTTGGATCAAACACGTGGCGGCGGCGCTGGGTCCACGCGGTATCACTTAAACGAGTCAGCAATCGCTAACTGCCGTCGGATCCGTATATGATGTATTGGACGGCTCAGATCAAATCCCGCTATCTGATCTCGCGGGGGAAGATCAGACGACGGGATCTCGATCCCGCGGCTCTGAATCAAGGGCCCAGATGCGGCCGGACCAGAGAAATGCCGTTGGATCAAAAGCCTGGTTCGAAAATGCCGTGGGATAGCTTGATCTGGGCCGTTGATCGCGTGATCAACGGCCTAGAAAACGTGCAGATCATGCACGTCCCGAGCCCAAAGTCCGGATCAAATAAAACGACTCGTTCTTTCTACTTACTGAAGCAAAAGACTTGAAATTTTAAATTTAGATTACCCTAATGAAGAGCATTAATGGGGATATATTATGAAGGTATTAAAATGGCTTATTCAAAAGCTAATTAAAGCTAAGTGTATTAAACTAGGGTTTCAATTTTACCTCGATTGGATTGACGGATTTTGATGCTTTAGGGCTCGTTGAACTTTTTGATCGTCCTAGATCATTTCTCCAGAAGACTCCAAGGGCTGAAGAGGTCTGGATCTCGAGCTATCAACCTGGGACGGTCTTCAAGCTCGGTCTGGCCGGAATCTCACCGCCGGCCGCCGTAAACCGCCGGGTTTTGGGTGGAGAAATGTAGAGGAAGGTCCCTAGAGCCAAAACAAAAAGTGATATCGTTTGGAGAGCTTGAGTGTGGAGAGAGAGTGCTCAAGTGAGAATCACTGCTCATTTTCTAGGGTTTTCCCTATTCAAGCCTCTCCAGCTTGAATGGACGGTCTTGATCGACTAGAGGGCATGCTAGGATCCTTCCACGTGGCCTGGAGCAGTTGGAAAGGCTGGGAGAAGGACAGTGAGGTGGAAAGCCTCTCTTGGTCCCCACTTGAGCACATGGAATGATAGGGGCTGTTAGATCTGGATCCAAGGGTTGGGAGGAGTTCTAGGAATGTTCTTGAGTCTCTCCAAACAGCTGGATTGAGCTGGAGTGGTTTGGATTAAAGCAAATTAGGTTTAAGAGGGGTTTTGACCAGATTTGACCCCTCTTAACCCATGATTTGACTGTTTGACTGGTCCAATGCCACATGGCAGCTAAGGTGTCAAAGGGATAGAGGTTAGGAGCTGATCAAACAAGTTGGGGAGGTTTGAAGTTTAAGGAAATAGGATTTGAATATATGTTTGACTATAGTCAAGGGTTTGACTAAGTCAAGATCCATGGTGATTTGACTTCAAAAGGATTCAAAAATATTTGAATCGATATTTGAGATGGATTTAAAGGTTTTAAGAACTTGATTTGTTCAAATGGGTTTGAATAACCCACTTAAACCCTTAAAGGAATCCTAGGTCGAACTAGGTTGACTGGGTCAACCAGGTTGACCTAAGAGGTGGGTTCAGGCTCAACAGGTTTGAAACGATATTTGGAGACCATCTGAGGTGGTCTCAAGGTCTGGGGAGGTCAATTCGGTCCAAATGCCCGTTTTGACCCTTAAAGGCCTGTTTGGTCAACTTAGGTTGACTTGGTCAACCAGGTTGACCCAGGGTCTGGGTTTGGGTCGAACATGTTTAATTTGATATTTGAAACTTGCTGGAAGTGGTTCCAAGCAATTCGGAGGTCATTTGGTTTGAAATCGACGTTTGAGCCCCTAAAGGGTATTTTGGTGATTTTGACCCCTGGTCAGCTGGGGGCCAAGGTGGGTCAACCAAAATGCAGTTTAATGTTCAATGAGTTATAATTAAGGGTCTGGAAGAATCCTAGGGTCTAGAATAGATCCTAGGGTCTGGAGTCTAGAAGGGTCCTAGGATCTAGAATGGATCCTAAGGTCTGGATCTAGGAGAATCCTAGGGTCTAAGAAGATCCTAAGGTCTAGGTTTTTCTGGAGGAATCCTAGTGTTTAGAGTAGACTCTAGGGTTTATATTCTAGGAGGATCCTAGAGTCTAGATTGGTCTGGAGATTGAACTGATTTATGGTCAGGTTTGATCTGGGGTTAGGATTGATCTGGAGTCTGGATGGGTCCTTAGTGACCTCATACAAAAATGAGGTCAACAAATGGACCCCCAATATGTGTAATAGAATGAAATTCTATTGCACATATTGGCGTTGACCGAAAAAGGTCAAGTCTGGAGTTTTGATTCTAAAGGAAGTAGAGTCTATCCCTGGGAAATCGGAGTTTGATATGGTACTAGGGTAGTGCCACGGAGGGCGTACTCTACCACTAGCGAGTCAAATCCTAAGGGAAGAAAAGGTTCTATCCCTAAAGGAAAAGGAAGTCTGGGTGATCGGATGTAGAGGAAACTTGCTCTACACAACGAATCAAATTTGAAATGATCTTATATAGAGGAAACTTGCTCTATATAAAATCAGGTCTGGAATGATCATTGGTAGAGGAAACTTGCTCTACGGATGATCGGGTCAGGATCGATCATGTGCAAAGGAAACTTGCTTTACACTGATGATCAGGTTTGAATGATCGTATATAGAGGAAACTTGCTCTATATAGAGGATCGGGTCTGGAATGATCATATATAGAGGAAACTTGCTCCATATAGAGGATCAGGCTAGAATGATCGTATGTAGAGGAAACTTGCTCTACACAGAGGATCGAATCTGGATTGATCGTATGTAGAGGAAACTTGCTCTACACAGAGGATCTGGTCTGGAATGATCATAAATGGAGGAAACTTGCTCCATATAGAGGATCAGGCTAGAATGATCGTATGTAGAGGAAACTTGCTCTACACAGAGGATCGAATCTGGATTGATCGTATGTAGAGGAAACTTGCTCTACACAGAGGATCTGGTCTGGAATGATCGTATATAGAGGAAACTTGCTCCATACAGAGGATCGGATTTGAAATGATTGTATGTGAAGGAAACTTGCTTCACACAGAGGATCGAGTTTGAAATGATCGTATGTGAAGGAAACTTGCTTCACACAGAGGATCGAGTCTGGATGATCGTATGTAGAGGAAACTTGCTCTACACAGCGGATCGGATCTGGAATGATCGTATGTGAAGGAAACTTGCTTCACACAGAGGATCGAGTCTGGATGATCGTATGTAGAGGAAACTTGCTCTACACAACGGATCGGATCTGGAATGATCGTATGTGAAGGAAACTTGCTTCACACAGAGGATCGAGTCTGGATGATCGTATGTAGAGGAAACTTGCTCTACACAGCGGATCAGATTTGAAATGATCGTATATAGAGGAAACATGCTCTATATAAAATCAGGTCTGGAATGATCATGGGTAGAGGAAACTTGCTCTACGGATGATCGGGTCAGGATTGATCATATGCAAAGGAAACTTGCTTTACACAGATGATCAGGTTTGAACGATCGTATATAGAGGAAACTTGCTCCATACAGAGGATCGGATTTGAAATGATCGTATGTGAAGGAAACTTGCTTCACACAGAGGATCGAGTTTGAAATGATCGTATGTAGAGGAAACTTGCTCTACACAACGGATCGAGTCTGGATGATCGTATGTAGAGGAAACTTGCTCTACACAGCGGATCGGATCTGGAATGATCGTATGTGAAGGAAACTTGCTTCACACAGAGGATCGAGTCTGGATGATCGTATGTAGAGGAAACTTGCTCTACACAACGGATCGGATCTGGAATGATCGTATGTGAAGGAAACTTGCTTCACACAGAGGATCGAGTCTGGATGATCGTATGTAGAGGAAACTTGCTCTACACAGCGGATCAGATTTGAAATGATCGTATATAGAGGAAACATGCTCTATATAAAATCAGGTCTGGAATGATCATGGGTAGAGGAAACTTGCTCTACGGATGATCGGGTCAGGATTGATCATGTGCAAAGGAAACTTACTTTACACAGATGATCAGGTTTTAACGATCGTATATAGAGGAAACTTGCTCTATATAGAGGATCGGATCTGGAATGATCGTATGTGGAGGAAACTTGCTCCACACAGAGGATCGAGCTTAAATTGATCGTATGTAGAGGAAACTTGCTCTACACAGAGGATCGGGCTTAAATTTTGAAATTTGAGATTTGAATGATTTTTTTTGAATTTGAACTGATTTGATTTTGAATTGAATGTGTTTGAATTTGATTTTTAAAATTGAATTTTAAAAGTTTCAAATGTTTGATTTTGAATTAAGAACTTTCTTTAATCCAGAAAATTCGAAGACTTTTTATTGACTTTGAATTTGATACTCATCTAGCATGGTACTTCCTGAAGAGCCTCCCCAACATTTAAAAATATCGGGTGGCATTCTCCAGGGTTGATCAGTTAATGTTTGAAATTTCTCAAAGATCGTCTCTACGACAAGAGGACAGTCTTAAGTTGGCTCAAGCTCCTCCACCGATTTCTCGGTAGGCTAAGATATGCATCCAAAGAACCTAGACCAAGTCTCCTACTTGGAAGGTTCTAAGTTGCTCTATGTTATCACGAGCTTTAACCAATCAGGTTTCGAAAGACTTTGAGTTCTATTAAGCCTTAAAACAAAGCTCTACAAGGCCTCAAGCTCTTCAAATTGGAGTCGGGCACTCTGCTCAATCGTGGTTTGAACTTGAACCTCAATTTCCAGCACTACAAAATACTCCTCTAATGGGGTTCAATCTTGGACCCAATATAGAGTGTAATTTTGTTAAAAAAGCTTAAAAGGAAGAGATGCCTTTGTGTAAGGACTTACAAACATTTCTCAAGGACATGATTTTAATTCTTTTCAGGAGTAGAAGATTCGTTAATTTTATTGGAAATTTCCTCTAATCATTTGGACCCTGTCGGAACGACATGTGGGAACAAATTTATCAATTAGAGTGAGAAGTAGAGTCGACTCCAACCAACCTTGAAAAGATTTAAGGATTTAGGTTTTGTTGACCCAGACCAAGTTTCGTAGAAACTAAACTGGGGTCTCCCTTAAATAATTTTTTTGAATTAAAATTAACTTCAAAGGGTTTAAGTTGAAGAGAGAAATTTGATCTTTTCAATTTTCTCGCACGATTTTCTTCTATCTGATAGATAATTTCTGCATGGTGAAGAATCTAGATTCAAGACTTTCAAAGTCAAGTATTCAAAAGGTGATCGATTTTTTGAGATTTAAGGATTTAAAGGAAGGGAGACATCTTACTCTTCTTCTCTTTTTCTAGTGACGCAGTTTACGTATCTTTTGACTTTTTGTGCACTTCGTGCATTTCTTGATTTTTGGCGCATTCGCCCATCTTTTGATTTTTAGCGCATTTGCGCATCTTTTAACTTCAATTGAATTTGAGAAGAGGCTCTACTTTCTTCAAATACCTTAAATTGATCGATCTTTTTATTTTGAATGTTGGGATTATATCTCAAGTATTAGAGAAGAAAAATTCGTTCTCTTATACAAGGAAGAATAATCCTCAAAGCACATCCAATCTTTTTTGAAAAGGGTATCGACTTGACTTTTGAAAATCATTGAATAGATTCTAGACATGCGTGAATCTCTTATTAAGATAGAAGATTGCTAGAAGATTGATAAAATATTTATTTCTAGAATCAACCTAAATTTGAAGTAGATCTCAATTTAAAAATTAAATCAACCCACAAAAGCGGTGGGAGGGAGGTACATCTAAACATTTGATGGAGTCAACTACAACTCTCCCTTGCTTAAGTCTTAAGGTAGAGGTCAATTTCAATTAAAAAGAAGAATCGACTATCTTGAAAATCCGGATCTAGTACACTTGAGAAATTGGTAAGCTTTCCTTAAAGGTTGTGAGTCTAGGTGGCAAGACCCTTGTCAACATGGAATTGAATTCCTATAGTCTCTTTAGAGGAAGAGACTGTTATAGGATCTGCACTATCCCTAGGAGGCACTAAATTACTGTAATCAAAAGATTTATCGCGATAGGACCCCGTCGAAATTTAAATTTTGATGGTATCACAATCTGATACAATCTTAGATTATTTCCCCTCTCAAATTACTACTAGACTAGTAGTTAGGAGAGTGGCACCCCGAGTGATTTCTACTCCTCCTCTGTAAATGATGTAGTGGGACACGTATAGTAACGATCCCTAACATCTTCTAGTAGAGTGGACAGATCAATCAGTATTTCTCCATTAACTGAAATCTTGAAGTTTTGAAATTGTATCTCATACTAAATTAAATTGCCATTAAGAATTTCTTCTACATGCACATCTCCATTCAGTGAGAAGACGAGTTTCCCAGCCATTTGAGTGTTCAATTTCCTGGAATTAAGAGAGTGATTTGAACTTGAATTTAAGTTTTGGACTAGATTAGCCTTATTCAAAATTTTATAACTCAATCGTATTTAATTTACACTAAACACGACGGTTCATAAAATTGACGAGTTGAACTTGACTCTTTCGATTCACCAATTAACTTGGGACAAAATGTCAAGAATTGGACTCGTATTTGAAATCAAAATTGAACTTAAGTTTGAAGTGGAAATCAAGTTTAAACTTAAGGTTGAAATTTTATCTGAAATCAAAGTTTGATTTGAATTTTAACTCAAGATTGTATTTGAATGGATCTCCTTTCAATTTTGAAACTCAAGACGTTGACTTTCACTCAAATGTAGAGGTTTACAAAATTATAGGAAGATCCTAGGAAATTAGGCCTAACTCTTTCACCGCACCAAAGGTTTGGGGGTAAAATGTCAAAGCCTAGATTTTACGAGAGAATTTTAAAATTGTGTTGTATGTGTTCAACTATAACAGAATGTTATAGGGGACACATGACAACGACGATTGAAATTGATTTGAATGATTTTTCTTCATTTTTGAAACTCAAAATGTTGAGTTTTATTTTCAACATAATGGTTAACAAAAA
Organism: Dendrobium nobile; assembly: GCA_022539455.1. Lineage (NCBI taxonomy): Eukaryota > Viridiplantae > Streptophyta > Magnoliopsida > Asparagales > Orchidaceae > Dendrobium > Dendrobium nobile. The sequence continues at coordinate 33,927,192 of CM039722.1, read as the reverse complement.
TTAGGAAAAATCTAAAGACCTTGACTTGACTCTTTCACTGCACTGACTAGCTTAGAGTGAAATGTCAAAATCAAGGTTTGACTTAAGGGTTGAGTTTTCGTTGCATATGTTCAATTACAATAGAATATTATAAAAGACACATGACAACGACGATTAAGTTAAATGACTTGAAAGATTTTGAAAGAGATTGAATTTTTGAAAGTCTGGCAGAACCTCCCCTTATTTTGAAACTCAATGTGTTGAATTCGCATTCAACACGAAGGTTAACAAATTTTAAAGGAAGATTCTAACAAGTCAATCCGACCCTTTCACCCTAACGAACTATTCGAGAGTGAAATGTCAAAACTTGACTTTGCCAGAGATTGATCTTTTGAGTTGAAATTGAAGGTGTTTATATTCTTTCACATATAATGAATTATAAGAGATACAATTCTATATATAGTGATAGAATATATGGATCAATTGAATATTACTTAAGGATTGAAATCTATGATTTTGAAATTGAAAAGTCTTTTGTAAATTGTGAAACTTAGCATGCTAGATATTTATTCGCATGCAAGTTTGCAACATATACAAAAAGACTTTGGCTTGACTCTTTCGCTCTACCAACCAAGTTGGAGGCAAAATGTCCAAGCCCGACCTAAAGGGAGGTTTCATACACTCACCTCTCTTTTCACATGTCTTAATTGAGTTGGCCACACTCACCCAAGAGAGAAATGGGTAGAGGGACCAACGAAAAGAAAGGTAGTCAAAACTACCGATACAATAAAATTTATACCGCTATTAAAGATGGAGAGTGAGATTTTCCCCCAGCGGAGTCGCCATTTTTGTTTTGATTAAAAAAATATATTTAAATATATAGGTTTTGAAAATATATTAATTTTCTTTGGGAATATTAAATTTCCCAAAGATAGTTAATTAAAGTTTTAAAAGATATCAATTTTAATTTTGAAAAATTAAATCTGGGTTATTAAATCTCCTACGAGCGCAAGCCCTCGTAGTTAATTACATCGTAGGAAATCAGAATTTCCTACGAAAACTCTCGATTAAAATAGCGGTAAAAATCTTGTCTGGATTTTCAAAGCTGGATGTCAAAGGAGGTTAAGGGTTGGAAGTTCAAGTGGGATTGGATCAAAATTGAAGACTTATTTCTGGAGTTAAAGGAAGAGGAGTAGGAGGCACTTGGGATTCTGAAACAATTCAGAAGTGCCCCAGTCTATCCTAAGTGTTGGGCTTAAATTTGATTGAAAGATATTTTTAATTTGAGTGATCAATTTTATTAGAAAGTGGGATTCGATTCCCGGAGGTTGAGGTCTTATAGCCCGAGCCAGCCTCAGAACCTAAATCTAAATTGGGCACTTTAAAGTTGGCCCGAACCTAGCTAATGCAGTGCAAATCTGGTCTTACCCCGGCCTGGATTGGGGAGCCAGCTAAATCACCTAAGCGCTTTAAAATTATGAGTCCAGTCTTTTAATGTTGAGTGATCGGGACGTTATTTAAGAAAAGTTTTTGAGAACGGGGCCGACATCTAGAGCGGATCCTAATTGGCCCCTTTGACTTATGTTGGGTTTGATGCTTAAGAAAATGCAATTAAGAAATTAAAGGTTTTTAAATTAGTTACTAATATGATGCATGCTAATCGACTCGATTATAAGATTGAATTTAAATGAATGCTATGAAATGAGGACTCCCGGCGATCCCGGGCTTACTTCTTAAAACGTTAAAGTTTCTATGTTGTCTAAATATTTTAATTTGATTAAAGTAGAAAAATTTGTTAAGTCCTTAAGAGCCTACAATCGGATTCCAGGCTAAATCAAAATCGGCATGCAGATAAGAAGACTAGAAAAGCATACAATTCTAATGCGCAATCAATTAAATAAATCAATCAAATTAAATGCTCAAATTGAAAGTCCATATGGCAAGTGCCACTTATTATTACATCACAGAATTTTGCAAGAAAGTAAAGTGGCCGGGCACCACTGACTACAACCCGGATTTTATTTTAAGACTCAAATGACTTTGAGATTTGGGATTCTTCTCGTGGTCCATTTCTTCGTCTTCTCACGAACATCTTGATTCGTCGGTTCTGGATATCCAAATGGAAAGAAACTCCCCCTTGATCGGGGTGTTATCTTTCCTCTTTGGATACTTAAAAAGTATCCTAACTTGATCTTCCAAATGAAAGAAGACTCTCCCCTTTAGGGATGTCTTCTTCTTTTAGAGTTCAAGTTGGATATTAATATCCCAAACTCAAATCACTTTGAAATAATTACAACCTCAATTGAGTTGAATTTACATTGAATGGAATAAGAAAATCTAGACTCGATCCTGCAGGGTTATCCTAATAATCAACAGTTATTTATAATCCCAAGCAGTTAATATTTGATCTCAAGCAATTGATATTTGATCTCAAGCAGTTGATATATTTGAAATTTAAAGTGCTCAACAGATTGCAGTAAATAAATAAACAATCACATCAATTCTAAGCTAACAACCAGCATGCAGTGAAAGCCACGAAAAATTCGGCACACAACTGTAGAAAAAGTAAACACCGGCCTAGCCTAAAACTAGAGTTGGTTGTCCTAACAAATCATCTAAAGTGTGTGAGGTAGGTCGTGTGGTTTTGATGTGTCCTAAATAGGATTATAAGTTAAAGTTGCTTAAAGATTCGATTGGTTGAAAGGCTTAAGGGTTATTTAATTAAAGTTTAAATATTATTGATTTAAATTTTTTAAAATTAATTATTTAATTGTTTGTTGGAAACCACCTTTGTTTCACACCGAGGCCGTGAAGTTTATTTCACCTTCCTTGGGGCTGAGTGAACAGCCTCGTAGGCCTGGGTTACCCAGTGGTACCCGATATAATTAAGTGTTTTGATTTGGTTAATGTTCAAAAGTTAATGAATTTTATTAAAGGTTGGTTGATTACTGATTTTAAAAGTTGATTAATCAATTCTGGAGTTTTAGAGTGAATTTTAAGTTTTTATAAATTTGTGGAATATTTTAATGATTTAATTAAAGGGTCAAAAATTAAGTTTTTAATTAAGAATGTTTTCTGGAATGTTTGTATTTTATTAAAATACTAGACCTTACTACGATCAGTTAGAGGGTAAGTACGTTGAAATCGGATTTTTCTACATTTTATTACAAAGGTTTGAAGTTCTAAACTAGTTTTGAACTAGAGTTGACCAATCTGTTGACTTTTTGATTTATTACAGATTTCTGGAATTTCATATTTTTAACAACTATTAGACCCTATTATGAGTTGAATGCAAGTGAGTTTGGTCAATTTGGATTTTTTTTGAATTAGTTATGAATATTCAAAGTTTTGACTATTTAATGAATTTTAAAATCCTTAATCATAAGGTCAATTTTGGGATTTTATTCCAAATGAACTCCCAACTCCTTGAAATCAACTCCAAAGGTCAGAAATGACCTAAGGAGAGATTCCCAAGTGTTTGGGAAATTTTTGGAATTTTTAATTATTATTAATCAATTAATTTAATTAAAATATTCAATTTCACTTAAAATTCAATTAAGGTTTAATTTGCTGTCCAAATGAGTTTGTTTCAATTTTAATTGATTAAGGACTTAATTTTGGTCAATTAGAGGTCTTGTGTGTATTTTTTGGATTTAAAATGAATTTATTACAATTTCCGGGAGGTTTTAAGGCTTAATTAAGGGTTTAAATTCAATTAGGCTAATTAAGGATCTTAATGATTTCAAAAGTCAGTGAAACTTTTTCTAGTGGCTCTATATGTCACTAAGTTCAAGTGTTTAAAGTTTCAAGCTAAAATGATGTGTATCCTAATTATTAGAATTTATCTAAGTTCTCTACACATAAGTCCTTAATTGTTGTCCTTAATGTCACTAGGTTAGCTAGGTTTAAATCAATTGATCTCTCTAACCCTTGGACTAACATACATAGATGAAAGCATCACATTCACAATCAAATCCTAGATCTAGGAGAGCCCTAAGACTAGGTGCAAGTGTGTGTTCCCTACACATGCAAGAGACAAAATAAATTTGAATAATTAACAATTTGATTAGTAAGTAATTAAAATAATTACTCACTAATCATCCTCATTAAACCTATTCATTCAAACTTAATCCATATTTAAAGTTTCAAGGTGGATCTCTCAAAGCCCTTAAAAATTTAAATACATATAAATTTTAAAATAGATTAAAAAAACATAAGTATATATATATATATATCTAAATATTGATTTTAAAATTAAATAAATAAGAATATTATCAAAATGTTTTAAAATAACTTTGAGAGATCTCTGACTATCTAAAATAATTTGAAAGTAAAATTTTGGAATATTTGGATTTATTTTAATCAAATAATAATTAAAATAACCAATTAGTTAATATTTAAAATAATTTAAAATATATAGAATATTTTAAATCAATTTTATTTTTAAATTAAAGGCCTTAAAATTCTGAGCAGTTTGATATATAATACTTAATTTTTGAAAAGTATTTATTTTTTAATGTTTTATTGAAGTTTCTGGTAATTAAAAGGTTTTAATTTTAATTAAAACCCTTTAATTAAACCGGCAGCCAATCATTGAGACAGGTGGCGGGCGTTGGATCAAACACGTGGCGGCGGCGCTGGGTCCACGCGGTATCACTTAAACGAGTCAGCAATCGCTAACTGCCGTCGGATCCGTATATGATGTATTGGACGGCTCAGATCAAATCCAGCTATCTGATCTCGCGGGGGAAGATCAGACGGCGGGATCTCGATCCCGCGGCTCTGAATCAAGGGCCCAGATGCGACTGGACCAGAGAAATGCCGTTGGATCAAAAGCCTGGTTCGAAAATGCCGTGGGATAGCTTGATCTGGGCCGTTGATCGCGTGATCAACGGCCTAGAAAACGTGCAGATCATGCACGTCCCGAGCCCAAAGTCCGGATCAAATAAAACGACTCGTTCTTTCTACTTATTGAAGCAAAAGACTTGAAATTTTAAATTTAGATTACCCTAATGAAGAGCATTAATGGGGATATATTATGAAGGTATTAAAATGGCTTATTCAAAAGCTAATTAAAGCTAAGTGTATTAAACTAGGGTTTCAATTTTACCTCGATTGGATTGACGGATTTTGATGCTTTAGGGCTCGTTGAACTTGTTGATCGTCCTAGATCATTTCTCCAGAAGACTCCAAGGGCTGAAGAGGTCTGGATCTCGAGCTATCAACCTGGGACGGTCTTCAAGCTCGGTCTGGCCGGAATCTCACCGCCGGCCGCCGTAAACCGCCGGGTTTTGGGTGGAGAAATGTAGAGGAAGGTCCCTAGAGCCAAAACGAAAATTGATATCGTTTGGAGAGCTTGAGTGTGGAGAGAGAGTGCTCAAGTGAGAATCACTGCTCATTTTCTAGGGTTTTCCCTATTCAAGCCTCTCCAGCTTGAATGGACGGTCTTGATCGACTAGAGGGCATGCTAGGATGCTTCCACGTGGCCTGGAGCAGTTGGAAAGGCTGGGAGAAGGACAGTGAGGTGGAAAGCCTCTCTTGGTCCCCACTTGAGCACATGGAATGATAGGGGCTGTTAGATCTGGATCCAAGGGTTGGGAGGGGTTCTAGGAATGTTCTAGAGTCTCTCCAAACAGCTGGATTGAGCTGGAGTGGTTTGGATTAAAGCAAATTAGGTTTAAGAGGGGTTTTGACCAGATTTGACCCCTCTTAACCCATGATTTGACTGTTTGACTGGTCCAATGCCACATGGCAGCTAAGGTGTCAAAGGGATAGAGGTTAGGAGCTGATCAAACAAGTTGGGGAGGTTTGAAGTTTAAGGAAATAGGATTTGAATATATGTTTGACTATAGTCAAGGGTTTGACTAAGTCAAGATCCATGGTGATTTGACTTCAAAAGGATTCAAAAATATTTGAATCGATATTTGAGATGGATTTAAAGGTTTTAAGAACTTGATTTGTTCAAATGGGTTTGAATAACCCACTTAAACCCTTAAAGGAATCCTAGGTCGAACTAGGTTGACTGGGTCAACCAGGTTGACCTAAGAGGTGGGTTCAGGCTCAACAGGTTTGAAACGATATTTGGAGACCATCGGAGGTGGTCTCAAGGTCTAGGGAGGTCAATTCGGTCCAAATGCCCGTTTTGACCCTTAAAGGCCTGTTTGGTCAACTTAGGTTGACTTGGTCAACCAGGTTGACCCAGGGTCTGGGTTTGGGTCGAACATGTTTAATTTGATATTTGAAACTTGCTGGAAGTGGTTCCAAGCAATTCGGAGGTCATTTGGTTTGAAATCGACGTTTGAGCCCCTAAAGGGTATTTTGGTGATTTTGACCCCTGGTCAGCTGGGGGCCAAGGTGGGTCAACCAAAATGCAGTTTAATGTTCAATGAGTTATAATTAAGGGTCTGGAAGAATCCTAGGGTCTAGAATAGATCCTAGGGTCTGGAGTCTAGAAGGGTCCTAGGATCTAGAATGGATCCTAAGGTCTGGATCTAGGAGAATCCTAGGGTCTAAGAAGATCCTAAGGTCTAGGTTTTTCTGGAGGAATCCTAGTGTTTAGAGTAGACTCTAGGGTTTATATTCTAGGAGGATCCTAGAGTCTAGATTGGTCTGGAGATTGAACTGATTTATGGTCAGGTTTGATCTGGGGTTAGGATTGATCTGGAGTCTGGATGGGTCCTTAGTGACCTCATACAAAAATGAGGTCAACAAACATCAAGAGATGATTTTGACTGGTCTACCATAAATGAAATCCTTAGAGATGTACCTTCAGTCAATCAATTACATCATGTGCACACTTTAATCAAAATGCTAAGGACATCCGGCATGTTTTGAGAACTTCAATTATTCCTAAAGCTAGTGATCATATAAACCTTACTCCTTTGCTTTCTATAGTCACTAATTTTATATTGTCAAACACTCTAATCGATGAAGCCCAATTGATTTTGGACTACATCTATAATTTAACATACATTAGACTTCCTTCCACTAAAAGGAAGAGGAATATGGCTATAGGACATCTAACTGCCTATATCCTTGAGAAAAAATATAATCTTATTCATCATGACCCCCAAAAAATTTGCCAATCTGCTTTATCGATGTTTCTTTCTATGCTCTTTTTCATCGGGACCAAGAAGATGATGGAGATGAGATGGCAGGGGAAGAAGAAGCTCTAGCACCTACACCTGCACCTGCTCCTAAATCTGAGCAGCATTTCTATCAAGAAATTGTCTAGTAATTTAATCAACTTGAGTCTCACTTTGATCAACAATTTGATCATACTGAGACTCTCATAGACTAGCAGGATACCAGATATAATGAAGATATGGGCTGAGTCAGAGGATAGTTTGACTCAATCAACACTTAAGTAGCTGCCATAAATAGGTACTTTACTATGTTCACCCCTCCACAGCCACCTTAAGTTGTTGTATGTTTTTTGCTTTTTAATTTTCATATGATGGCATTTGAATGTTTTTGTTATTATTTTAGTTTTATTTGCAGTGCATATTGAGTTTGTTTTTTTTAAAATGGAATGGTATTTGTCTTGTTTTGAGGTTAATCCTCTTAAATTTTTTTAGGTTTCGATATGCTAATCAAATATAGTTGATCAATGGAATGAAATTTTAAAATATTTTGTTCAACAACTATATTTTCAAGCAAAATCTAATTTTTCAAATTTTTAAATTAAATTATGATTAGATGTAGATTAGAAGATCCTCTTCATGTTCTCATAGACAAATATGATTTAGCTATAATTGTTACAAAAGAGATGTCTTATTTTTTAAATTTCTTTTTTAATATGTTTATTATTGTTAATTATTAGATTTTATTTTAAGATTTATTGATATAAAAAAAACTAAAAATGTTAAAAGATGCACAAAGTGGGCCAAGCTTGAAAAGATACATAAAATATGCCACAAGTTTAAAAGATTCACAAGTTCGCAAAAAATAAAAAGAGGTGCAAAATTAGCCCAAACTGAAAGATGCACAAAGCATGTCAAAACATGAAAAGATGTGTAATGTCGCCAATCAAAAGTATCAAATAGTTCTTTCTTTTATCTCTCTATTTCTTACACAAATCCATACAATCAATAATAATCTCCACTATTGAATTAGAAACTAATTGATATTTATTTAATCATTTTTGCAATAATAATTTTATTTTATAAGTCCTGAATGAACAATGAACCTGGTTGACTTTTCTTATCAAAATTATTCTTTGATTTAAAATATTATACTTTCCTTTTCGCATAAGAATGTTAATGTTGTCTTTGAAAATAGTTTAAAATCTTCTTCTTCATCATTTATTAGATTTTTCAATAGTAACTTACTTTTTCAAGAGATACTTCCCTTTTTGTTGTTGTAAAAAGGGGGACTAATTATTTATTACTTATTTGTTTGATTAAATTAATCATGTGTGTTTGTTCTATTTGGTGTGTAGGCTTTATTTTTTAATTTGTTTTATTTTTTGAATTCATTTTATTTTTTAATTATTTATTTGTTTGATTAAATTAACCGTGTGTGTTTATTGTGTTTGGTTTGTATTTTTGTTTTTGAATTCATTTTATTTTTTGAATTTATTTTGGTCTTATATTTTTCACTAATCCCTTATTTTTAATTGAGAATTTATTGAGGGGGAGCTTAGGAAAAAAATGATCGTTAATATTAATTCAAACAATAATTATTTTATCATCATCAAAAAGGGGAGATTGTTGCAACTTAGAAATTAAGATTGAGTTTTGTTTAATGTGAATTTTTAATGATAACAAAATACTATTATTATGATACTATTACTTTTTTTTCTAACATATATTGGATATATGCCATTTGTTTTTGTGTGTACTAACATTTCAGGAAAGTCATACTCCAAACTGTTGAAGACTTTAAGATAGACTAGAATAGGATTTCATGTAATAAAGTCAGTAATTTTTATTTTCTTGAGTTTGAGAGAGTATGATTGTAAATGGATAACTACACATACACACACAAGGGAAAAGAGTTAGAATTAAAATTAAAAAAAAAATTAACCCTTTTCATATTGTACGATGTCAATTTGTACTGTTGACCTTACTTTTCACTTAACTAGGGTCAAGAGAGTCGACTTGGTCAAATTGACCAAGCTAGACCCTAAGACTCCTTCCAATGGGTTTAGCGAGTCAAACAAAATGTTTTGAGTTTAGACCTAGGTCTTGGGTCAACTTGGTTGATCAAGTCAACTTAAGTTGACAAGGCCAGTCCAAGTCACCCCTATTTCAAATTTTGATCAATTTCAAATCCCCTTGAGCTTAATTCTTAATTAGTTTGGGCTTGATTAACCATGTTGACCTAATTAATAGTTAACTTTGTCAACTCAACCTTAATTTGGTCAAAATTCACCTATTTAGGTCAAATACTTGACCCACATAGCATTTAGACACCCCTAAGTCTCCCCCTGACCTAAAACACGACCAATAGAGCTTGGATCTCTCTTAATTAACCTTAGGATGCATCCTAGCCATCTAACCTAGGGTTGAGGCTATAAATAAAGGCTTAAGACCTCATTAGAAGGGATCTTGAATCTTCTTTCCCAAAGCATCTCCAAGCCCAAGTCCTTGTTAATTTGAGTTTTCTAAATACACCCCCCCCCCCACATCTCCCCACTCAAATCCAACCGCTAGATGCTCCCCACCGGCGACCCTCCGGCCACCCTAACAACTAATCCATCATAGGTCAATAGCATGAGATCGAGATCTTATCACACTACGACTTTAACTAAGCAAATAAGCATGGATAGTCTATAAGCTCATAGAATAAAAGATCTCATGAATCCATTAGTTGGATTGAGGTAAAAACATAACCTATGTTAGAACACTTAGGATAAATTAGCTTTTCATTTAATGAGTTTTAGACCATAAAATTAATCTCCATGAATGTTCCTCATGTATGGACTCTCTATTTAAAATATCATTTGATTTGGTTGATCCTATCAAGCAAATGAGATGAAAAAGTATTCTTAGGGTTTATTCATAATGTATGTTGGGTGTACATTTTCTGGATCATTGATTGCATGATCAATGATCTAGATAAATCCATTATGTGGGTTTGTTTAACTGCAAATCTAATCCCATGATCACTCCTATCCGACATGATAAATGTCATTCATTCCACACCACAGATAATCAAATAGCTGAGGGAGAGCGCTTACGTGGTTGAGTGTTGTGGTGTTGATTTCCGCACCACTGCAATCATTGCCAATTATTATAAACACATCCGTGGTTTGAAACGGCCAATCAAGGCTTATCATATGGCTTCCGGCCGCCATTTTATTTAAGATAATTTATTAAATTATTGTAAATCTATTTTGAATTCAATAAACATCAATAAAATATTAAAAATTAAGTATGAATTAAAAAAATTTATATTTTATATCAAATTTCTCAAAATTTAAAATACTTTATTTTAAAAATAAAATTAATTTAATATAATTAATAAATTTTGAATTATTTCAAAAGTTAAATCTTTACCATTTATATTTAAATTTATTTAAAAATAATCTATTTATTTCCAAAAATTCAAAAAATTTAATTTAAATGTTTTGAAACATATTTTTAATATTTAAAATTAATCTTAAGTAAAAATACTAAATATGATTTAAATAATTAATATTATTTAATTATTTAAAAAATTATTTAATATTAATTATGTAAGCCTTAAATATTTTTAGAATTAAAAGTTTCACATTAAAACATTTAAATTAATTGAATAATTATTTTAAAATATATTACTTTGACATTAAAATTAATTTAAGATATATTTTGTATTTTAAAAAAATTTAATTAATTAAATAAATTAAATTTAAATAATTATCAAAATATTAAAGAAAATTAATTTAAATATTTTAAATTTTAAAAAAAATTAAATTTAAGGAATATTTTAAATATCAATTAATTTCAAATTAATTTCAATAATTTAATTAATATTAAACTTTAAAAATTTAAAATAAACTTAATTTAAATCATAAAAATTAATGTAATACCTTAAAATTTTTAGAAAATTAAGTATTTTTATTTTGAAGTAATTTTAAAATTCAAAACTTGACTTATTTTATAGATTCAGTTATTTTAAAATTTAATTAATATTTAATTTTATATTAAATATTTTCAAAACCAAAAATTGATTTTTAAAATTATTTCAAATGATTAGAGGACCTCTCAATAATATTTTAAAATTATTTTGATAATCTTTTAATTATTTTATTTTAAAACTTATATTTTATATATAGTTTATATATTGTTTTAATTTTATTTTAAAATTATATATATGTTAAATTTTTTTTTTAAATATTTATAGATCCCTTTGAAATCTTTAACACAAGTTGAGTATGTGAATGGAATTCATGGGGAAGGATTAGTGAATAATTGTAATCCAATTATTTATTAATCAAATCATTAGTTATATTAACTAGTGTTTAAACTTCACATGTTAAGGATGCACAAGCACTTAGCCTAGGCTTCTCTTAGTTCTAAGGACATGACTCGTGATTGTGTATTGCATTTACCTTTATCATTCTTGACTTTTAGAGGTGATCCCAAGGGGTTTAGACTTCATTTGAATGAAAATCCATAAAATACCCTTAATTAAGCAATTTTAATAATTAATCAAATAGCCAAACTTTTAAAAATCATAACTAATTCCAAAAAAATCCAAATTTAGTAAACTAAAAGGAATTCAACTCCAATTTAAATATAGTATTTATTAAAAATATAAACATTCCATAAATCAGCCAAAATAAAAAGTCAACTCCTTGGTTAGCTGTAGTTCAATAACTAGGTCCTAATTCCTAAAATCATTACTTTGTATGGAAAACTTTAGATCTAGCAAAATCAAAGTCTAATTACTCCCCAAAGGGCCTAGTATTTAATAAAAATTCTAAGACTCTAGAACTTAGTTTGTTGCATTAGAAACTAAATAAAATTAAAATTTAATTGCATTAGTCTTAGAAGCATAATACCATTCATAAGTACAAGACCACTTAGGAATCTATCTTGATGTTGACTTTAATTTCCACAGGTGTTAGTATTACGTGTAGAATGCTAAACCCACTCTAGTTTGGGGTTCAAGGCTACTACCATCAATATTTTGTAGTGTAATTCATTGATGGGTAAGTCTTCTATCCTTTAGAGGTTATAAATCTCACTAATATGTGTCATATAAAAGATGTCACCTCCATCTTTTTCTCTTGTATGCTCAGAGTGCAGTGTTTTCTTTCTCCAGCTTCTTTTCCTTACCATAGCCCTTTTGGATAATAATATGAGTCGTTCATGTTAGCTAAGCCAAGTTGAGCCTTTCTTTTCCTCTAAGTAGGAAGTTCTTACACTTCTCCAATATGCCAATCCCATCTGAGAGAATAATGTATAATCTTTAATTAAGTTTCCTCTTATGCCTCAGCTTAAGATGTAATTAACCACGGGGCCTTGAGCCCATGGGAAACTAAATCTCACATCAAATAAACCTCACTCAAGCTGATGTAATTGATGAGGGAAATCTTATGACTTTAATCAAGTTATACATATAATTACCCATCAAGGCACATAGGTAAAAACTGCTATCCTCAATGGTTAATGATATGTATGATCTATATTCCCTCTTACTAGCTTACTTACAAAGAGTGCAAAGGCTTACGATCATTTTGCCTTACAGAATAGTATGATCATACTGTTTGCATTTTGTCCCCACTAAGTGTTGACTTTATGGAGGCCCATAGATTTCTGGCGACCACTGTGGGATAGATTTCTCTCTCTATCTTTGGATTATATATTATCCTCTCTTGTGTGTATTCTAGTTTTGGTACTCCTTAGTTAGGTCTATCCTATTCTTAGCTATGTCCTCCCTAGTTAGGTTCATTTCTCCTTAGTTAGGTTCCTCCCTAGTTAACTTCCTTTCTTTCTATCCTCCTAGGCTGTTTTGTCCCTTGTTCATCCTTCTTCTTTCTCATGATATCATATCATACTGATTATGTTTACTCTTTATTTTTTAGCAGACAGTGTCATGGTGTCTTTCATTCCTTTGGTTACCTTTTGTTTTGGTTTTGAATCATATGTGACACTTCCTGAGTCCCTATTAAACATTCCTCCCATTGGGGGAATCACTTTTGATTGCTTCACTTACTTAGCCTTTTTCACTTTGTCACTCTTGGTAGGATGACCACTTTTGATGCTGCCGCCTTTTCTCCCTCACAGTGGAGAGGTCACGTAGCCATGCACCCTTTTGAATGTCTAGTTGCTCGACAAATAGCCTAGGCACTAGCTTGTCTTACTCCTACTAGTGTGCAGCTAGTACACCATGTGGCTAGGAAGCCAATAACTAGGCCACTTCTCATTCAGCCAACTTTCCAGTGGTCAGGTGCAAGTACCTACCTTACCTATCATTTAGACTATTCTAACCCTTCAAAGCTAGCAACTAGTAACCACCTCTCCTTTTACTCTAATAGAGAGAATTTATACACTAGTTCCCCCCCTCCTTCTTCCTCCTCTAGGAAGAGGGGTGCCCAAGGCAAGCTCCCTTTACCCTCTTCTCATCAGGTTTCTATTTTCGTCTAGCTCTCTCAATAAGAAATCATCGAGCATACCCTAGCACTCCCTGTACCAGTAGTTCATATTCCCTCAGTCCTTCAATCAGTGGGTTTAAACATAGCCTCATCCTCTACATCCAGCCTTGGGAAAAGGACCTAGAGGAATAGGAACATAAGAATATGACTAGCTACATCTGAGGCAACAAGATAACATATGATAGTTTTTATGACTCAATAGGAGCCGATTTAGCAGAGGGTGGTTCCCTTACAGTGGGAGCCATGCCCACATTCGATTACATAGACCCCTGAGGTTGTCATAGAACCTGAGATTAATGTAGTTTAGGGTGGATGCTTATTCTCGTTGGCACATTATGGTGATGAGGAGGATGTTACTCATATCATGGTGACCCCTCCTTTTACTACTACTCTTCCACACACTAGGATCCCTAAGGATAATATTACTAGAGCCGTCACATAGAGGATTCAAAGCATTATCCATTCAGTATGAGATAGAGGGCCTATCAGTAGGGAGAGGTTACTTCACCAGATCACTCAGGCCCATGCTCATTTATAAAGGCAGTACCTTAGATAGAAGTACTGATGGCAGAGAGGATAGCCACCATGGTAGCATACTAGTATTGTTCCTTCAATGAGACCTCAAGTAGGTGTTCCCACTATTGGACATTTCCCACATCATTACAAATATAGATCATAGTTGGAGCTTACCTGACCTCAACTTAGCTCTATAGTTAGAGGCTATTATTAGGTCTTATTGTAGTAGATGGGTATGGTGACACTGATAGGTAGACTTACCTGTCGAGACACTATAGTCATTTTTGGTAGTCATACAATTAAATATAGTTGCACCTTCATGATCAGAGGTAATTCTGATGGTCTGTGATACTTTAGCAGCCATTGATGATATCGTTCCATCTAATAGTTCACTAGTCTGGGTAGAGCCAGCTCCTATTCTTAGTCTCCATAGGATCTCTTCTCCAATGGGCCCATATATAGAGGCTTTTTGTCAAACTTTCTTTAATAAGCATTTGCTCGAAGAAGAGTCAAATGAAGATGTACCTATTCATCATTTGTGTTTTGTCATGAAACGGGGCCTTTCAAATGAGCAGAGAGAGCCAGATGATGATGTAGAAGAGTAGGGAGAGGCTGAAGTAGGTAGATCTCCCTGATCAGTTGAGATAGATGTTATATTCTTATAGTTACAAAGTCAAATGGCTATGATGGCTAGAGTTATGGTGGTGATGATAGCCTAGTTGACAACAATGGGGGTCATGCCCCAAGTTATGGGTGTAGATACTCCTATTATGTCTAGGGTTGAGCTGGCAATGCCACTTGTGTTAGCACTAAACTCGGTAGGAGTAGACAGGGTCTAGAAGAAGTTCTAATGGTATCTATAGCAGTTATTTTTAGTACCCTAGTTTAGAGTCAATCAGTATAGTTGTCACCCGGGCAGATTTAGGATTTGATTGCATAGAAGGTCGAGTAGGCCATTTCCTTCAAGAAGACTAGAGAGGTAGTTAGTAAGAGGCATCCTTACCTATTAGAGTATAAGCAAGAGCCTTACCCCCCCACCCCCCACAGTTTTTTCCCTCCATATTTTAGAGTTTTTGATGGGTTTGGGAACCCAATGTAGCATGTGACTCAGTATCGAGCCATATGTTGTAACATAGGAGGAAATGATACATTAATGTTGAGGTTATTTGTTAGAAACTTAGTTGGGGTGTCATTTACATGGTATACCGATCTCCCCAATAATTCAGTATGTACCTTCATAGAGCTCGAGTAGTTGTTTATTTAGAAGTTTATTAGTGTCGATTACAGATTCACAATGACTGAGTTGGTTGTAGCCAGGAAGCATCCCCATGAGACCTTACTGGATTATATAGTCAATTAGAGAAACTTTAGTCTTCAATATGAGCCTAAGTTACATGATTATCATTTAGTTGTGACTTTTTTCAAGAATATAGATGTTTTTATTTCTTCTTACTTGAAAGGTTTCAAAATTTGAACCTTTTAGAAGTTATTGATAAATGTGATTAGTTTGCAGGACAACATACCCATTACAAGCCCACATAAGGTTGAGAGATAGACATTGTGTAGACCACAATGGCAGGAGTTTTTAGGAGCACCTCCATCTAAGAGAGGGGAAGTACATAATACTTTTGAGTCACATGATAAAGGATAAGAGGCCCATAGTTAGTTTAGTACCATAATAGCCATCATACACACCTGGGCAGCCAGTAGTACAGTCTAAACACTCTCAGGAGAAGCTTAGCAAGGAATATCCCTTGAAGAGGGAAAGTGTGAAAAAAATATTTAAATTCCTTGTTAAGAAAAATATTTTGACATTCCCAATGAATAATAAGGTGGAAGAAGAGAGACAAATAGATTATCTACTCTATTATCCATCCATAAGAATATTGGGCATGTCATTAAAGATTATTATATGCTGAAGGATAATGTTGAGAGACTCAAGGCCAGTGGGAAGATCCACCTATAGGATAGCAATTTGGTACAGCCTCAGGGCAAGGTTACTCAGATTGTTCAGATGATATCAGGTTCTGACTAGAGTGATAGTCAAAGTGATGGGTAAAGCAGTGGTAGTAGATCACCCCTTGGTTTTAAGGTACTCTCCCGTAAGATAAAGAGAATGATCATACAGGCAGTTTAGAGTTTAGAGGTAGTTAGAAGGAGTCCTTCTTAGGCCAAGTCGATAGTTGCAAGACATGTTACTTCACTAGCTTCTTTTCCTTTTTCTGTTATAGTGCCTACTGAGCACTTTTTTTTTCTTCATGTAATAGGATAATGTATGAAAGAGAAAAAAATTCTTACAACTTCAAAGGGGAAGATGGGAACCCTTCTAACACTTACGCTAAAGTATTTCATTCTCCCTTCAATTGATAATGAATTAATGGAAGAAGATGATTCTGGCTACTTTTGGTCTTTTATTCCTTTTAGTTATACTTTTTCTAGCACTCGTTCTTCTTATTTGTTGCTTATTTCTAATAATGTTAATTATCCTTGATGTGATGATGAGTATGATTGTGAGGAAGAGCCTATATTTACTATTCTATAGGGTAGTTGTTACATAGATTCATAAGATGAGCCCGAGAACCCACTCTAGTTACTTTCCTTAGAGCTGACATAAGCCATCACCACTAAGCCAAAAAAATCTCCTGTTGAGGATGACTCGATATAGGAAGTTCACTTATGTTCAAGAAAATTCCTTCATCCTATGATGCTTAAGAACACTAAAAAAAAAAGATAAAAATATTATTAGCTAGTAGGATGATCCTATCCCTTCCTCCCAAGAGCAGAATAGCGAGAAAGGAAAATGTCCTCAATTGAAAGTTGACTATAATGTGTTGGATTACCTAAGGAAAATCCATTTCCTCCTTACTTTCTACGATGCTCTTATGATGTCTTCCAACTTAAGAGAGATTCTAATGAAAGTACTGTTGGTGCCAGAATCTTATCAAGGTTTATTTGCTTCTAAATCTATTAGGGATACATTTTTTGAGAGAGATACCATATATTACCTTTTAGATCAGGATCTTCTTTTTGGAACTTTTGAGCACAATCATCCCTTGTATGTCACCTCTGAAGTCAATGGTAATAATTTGAACAGGGTCATCATTGAGCAGGGGGCTTCAGTTAACATCCTATGTTATTAAACTTTAAAGAGTCTCGCCCTCGGTTATTTAAAGCTTAACTATGATAACATTATGTTGAGAGACTTCAATGACCAAGGCCAGTACGCTCTAGGTTCTATCATCCTTCCTTTGAAGTTTAGACGTTTCCTAACTGAGAAAAAATTTCATATTATTAAAGCAAATACCTCGTATAAGGCTATCTTAGGAAGGTCTTGGATTCATAAATATGGAATGGTGCCCTCTATCTTACACCATTGCATGAAGTACATAAGGAATGACATGGAGTATTCTATTCCTAGGGATACTCAGCCTTTTGTCATGCACGAGGTCTATATCTATGATAATGTTGAGCATTACATACCTCAAAAGTTTTGAAGACCTCCCACTACCTAGTCACCAGCGATACCTACTAGCATAATTCAAGGTCCTACGCAACCACTTGCGCATGGTCCTATACGCCCACTAGTACAGGTTCTATCACAAGTTTTTCAACTATAGATTTGGTAGATCTTCTTTTCAATTTGCAGTTGGGCACAATGTTCCCCCTAGTAGAGGTAGAAAATGGCAGAGTAAAGGCCAAGGCAAAGATTTCACTCGCCTAGTGAGGAACTTTGATAGTCTAGAGCCTCCCCCCTCTGACCTTTACACTTCCACTTTAACAATCAAGTCTGATTCCTCTGATGATGAGATGATTGATGTTCCTCATTGTTTAGTTCCCTCACCATCCCTGGGTTTTGATAATTATAGCTTGCTCCATACCTTTCATAGGTACATGATACCTAAGAGGGGCATAGTCGTCGATAGTAGTTCAGACAAGGAAGTAGATATTCAATCTCATATTACTAGACAAAAATCTCTGTCCCATCATATGTGTAGAATAAATCAATGATCTTTTGTTACTCCTTCACCTAGTGTTGGTGGTCCACTACAGACTAACAATTAGTTTATATATACA
The DNA here is from genome assembly GCA_022539455.1 of Dendrobium nobile. Taxonomy (NCBI): domain Eukaryota; kingdom Viridiplantae; phylum Streptophyta; class Magnoliopsida; order Asparagales; family Orchidaceae; genus Dendrobium; species Dendrobium nobile. The sequence continues at coordinate 33,909,038 of CM039722.1, read as the reverse complement.
CTACATAATTTATTTATGCCACCATGATCTAGTGAGTATGCCTCATTATCTCATAGCATAGTTGCCCATAGGGTCCTGAGATTTAGGGTCCTATAAAGATTGTTATGTATAATAAGGTCACATAAGTCCCTCATTAATTTTCCCTTTTTATGGATTGCTTTATTGAGCGGGGTGTTGTTTCTTCAACTTGGTCCAAAGAATGAGCTTTACAACAAGCCCGTGTTTGGCAAACTGATATGCCTCAAACCTAGAAAGGCTATTATTATATTGAGAAGGATCAATTTACTCATGCTAATATTTATGTTGTCTCTCACTCATATCTAATTATTTCCATTATCGATGGGGAAGACCCGGGTGAGGTTGAGGATAGGGTCCTTGATGCTCCACGTGAGTTCAAATATGGTACCACTTCTACCATAGATGAATTATGTGAGGTTAACATGGGCACTAAATCAGATCCTAGGCTTATTTTTTATAGTGCCTCTTTATTAGACTCAAAGGCTCAAGAGTAAAATAAACTAATATCATAATTTAGAGACTACTTTACCTAAAATTATTCTAAGATATTTGGTATAAACTAGAAGTAGCATTCCACAAGTTGGCTATCAATCCTGATGTAATCCCTATTAAATAGTCACCTCATAAGATGAGGTTGGAGATTGAACAACAGGTGATTGCTGAGACTAAGAAGCTTATAGAAGATGGATTTATTCATAAAGATAAGTATCCTACTTTGCTCGCCAATATTGTTCTAGCCCAAAAGAAGAGAAGATAGATTTGTGTCTATATTGACTTCTAAGATTTGAACAAGTCATGTCCTAAAGATGATTTCCCTCTTCCTATCCCTAATCTTATAATGAATATTACTTCATCCCATAGCATATTATCCTTCATGGATGGTTCATCTGGTTACAATCAGATAAAGATGACCCAACAAGATGAGTAATTCACTACATTGTACACACCTATAGGTGTTTTTTGTTTCAAGGTGATGGCATTCAACCTCACCTATTAGTGCACCATGACTGTTATTTTTTATGAGATGATACACAAGCAAGTTGAATATTATGTTGATGATCTTGTGGTTAAATGCAAGGTCCATGGAAATCACCTTTGAGATAAGTGAATCATATTTTAATGCCTATGCAAGTATGGTTTAAAGATGAATCCTTTAAAATGTGTATTTGGTGTTAGTGCGAGAATGTTTTTGGGATTTATAGTTTGCTACCGCGGCATTGAGATTAATATTTCCATGATCATGAAAATGGTGGAATTGAAACCCCCTAAGAGTCTTACCAAGTTGAGGTCCTTCTAAGGTAAAATTACTTTCTTGCAGTGATTTATCTCTAATCTTTCTGGTAGATGTTACCCCTTTAAAACTCTAATAAAGAAGGATGCTCATTTTGATTTGGATGAATGTTGTCAGTGTTTATTCTTGATTAGGTTGTTAAACCAAAGTTATCATCCCAAGGCTAACTAAGAGGGGGGGTGAATTGGTAATTTAAAAAATTCTCTTGGATTTTTAAAAAATTGTTTTGAATTTTGTAGCAAGTTAAATTTTAAGTTTTAAAATAAACTTTTCAACTATGGTAAATAACTTGCATTAAATAAATGCGAAAATTAAAACACACAAATTTTTATTGTGGTTCGATCAAACACGACCTACATTCACTCCCTGAAGACTCCCTCTTCAGGTATTACACTATTATTAAAGTGTCTCTCTTTTTGCCCCTACAGCAAGGCGAAGAAGCCATTACAAATATTCTCTTCCACCAATCTCCGATGTGGTAGAGAATCATCATCCTTTCACATGCTCTAAGTGTCAGCAAAGAATCATCATCTGTTCACACCCTCCAAGTGTCGACAGAGTACCTTCGTCTATTCACACCCTCGAAGTGTCGGCAGAGTACCGTCATCTGTTCACACCCTCCAAGTGTTGGCAGAGTACTGTCGTGTACTCACACCCTCCAAGTGTCGGCAGAGTATATAATTTTTCATCTTCATTGGGACAAAGAGGAACCCTACAAGTATAACTTAGATAAGATAAATTGATCAAGGTCATGAAACATTCTTGATAATTAAATAAGGAGAATTATTGCAAAAGTAAAGAAATAAATATTAGTTAATTTTAATTTTCAATATAAAATATAATTGATCATTAGATGATTTGAATTTAAAGATTAAATGATAAAAGAAAGAACATAATCAGTTGGTGACATTACACATTTTTTCAAATATTTGTGGCACACATTTTGCATCTTTTTATACTTGGGCTAATTTTATGCCACTTTTCATTTTTTGAACCATTGCGCATTCTTTTGATTTTTGTATAGATTGTATGTTTCTAATTACAAAGATAATTATATTGAAAAGATAAATAAAAAAATAATAAGACATCAAAATTGCAATAATAATATTTAAATTTTGTTTTCCTAAAAAGAACATAAGATTGATATCCTTGATTGAGTTATAAGTTAACTTAAATTTTTTGAAAAATTAGATTTCATAATGAAATTAATTTTGTATTGCAAGTTAATTTATAACACTTTTATAGATCAATTTAGACAGGATTATCATATAGACAAACTTATATTTCAAATAACGAACAAAAATAACTAATCAAAATATGATAATTTTTATTGATATCAAATTAAGATAAGATACAATGAAGCTCTTTGATATCAATTTCCATTACAATAAAAAACATCACAACATTAACATAAAAACTAAACATAGACAAGTATATAAAACACTAAAATCAATACTGAAATCATCACGTCTAGAGAAGACTGACAAAGACAACACAAAAGAAATACTTTTAAAACTTTGAGGGACCTTGGTCTGGAGGAGGAGGCTGGTTGAAGACTAAGAAATAGCTATTCATCATAGGTACATTAGTATTCACCGAGTTGAACAGACCTCAAATCCAACCAATGTCTTGTTGGTACTATGCATCCTTCTGGTTTAAGTGAGTCTGAATTTGATCAAAACTTTGATCAAAATGACTCTCTAATCAGTCAAAGCACTGGATCATCTCCTGAAAGTCAAGTCCATGAGCAACTGCAGGTGCTCGCCCTTCTTCCTTAGTATCCCCACTTGAATTGTCATTCTTCCCAAAAAGTGCTCAAAAAGAGGCATTAGTGAAGTAGATTGGCATTTGAAGTGGAACATCTGGATGAATAATGTTGTACTTCTTTTCTAAGACATAGGTCACTAGATGTCCTAGAGCAATATTTTTCTTCCTCCTATAAGAAACAAACCCAATTTCAAAAAGGTTATGAATGTAATATAGAATGAGTTGGGCTTCATCATTGGTTATATAATTATGATTAAATAGGTAACTGTGGACATAAGAGGAGTAATGTTTATGCGATCACTAGCCTTAGGAATGAATGAAGTTCTAAAGACATGTTGGATGACCCTGGCATTTTTATTTAAAGTATAGACTCTAGCCAAGTGATCAACTTGAGTAACCCCTTTAAGAGTTTTGTTTATTTCAGGCCAATCATAGTCAGATTTGGAGGTCATTGTGTGTGCTCTAATCCCTTGAGTCCTTAGATGCAGAAAAGTTCCTAGATATTTTTTAGTGATCTCTACACATTTCTTTTGGACATATGATCCTATCCTACTCTCATCCTAACTAAAACTCATATTTGCCAAGAAGTAGAGAAAGGTCTCTTTATGGTAAACATAAATTAGAGTCATAATGAAGGCAAATTGGGTTGAGGCAAAAAGTAGCATTACTTGAAAATGGATATCATCTTGAATCAGTAGTTCAGATAGAGTGATTTTTGCAGCGGCAAACCTATAGTAGGAATCCTCATTTGCTCAAGATAGAAAATTTTTGTCTCCACCCCTGGATGACGAACCCTTAGAAACTCTACCGCGCTTGCTAGAACATGCCATTTCTAAGATGAGAAAGATTCAAGGAGGATTGTTGAAGTGAATGAAAATAAATTCTAATGCCCTCCTATTTAAAGAAAAAAATGACCATCATACGTATAAAAATTGATTCATACAGTACGATAATAATTTCGCACATGATGAAAATAAATTTATATAGATGAATGAAAACATTTAAAATGAATTGACTTTTAGTAATCACGTAAGTTACGAAGCATCCTTTCATACAGACGTTTTGACCAGATGATCGTACAGATGAACAGGTGTTCATCCAGGATGATCCGTTATTTAAGATCATTTTAATGATTGATAGGTTCATCCCTCATAGAGAATGACACGTGGTTCATATAGGTGAAATAAAATTTCATACATACGATCAGTTATAATAGTTGATTCTACCCGAATAACCATCTACATGCATACAGACAAACGAATACAGTTCGTACGGGTCGATATTGGTATCGTATAGTACGATATGTGTTGGAAGAAACAAAGCTTTATGTATTTAGTCAAAAATAATGATTTATATGCTACAAAATTCATACAGGACAAAAATAATTTCATACAGTACGAATATAACACTTAGAAAATTTAGCACGAACGATCAGGAATAGAAATTTTGATATGTAATTCATGTCTAAAATATACAAAACATAAAAAAATAAAACAAAACCAAAAACTAAAACTACACACACAAATAAAAACATTGACAACAAAAAACAAAAAATACATATAGAAATATATCAAGTTTGTAGAAGATTTAATTTAAGCATTTAGATCGATCACACCTAGTCTTACTCTTAATGTGCTAAAAGTATCAAAGGATAGTAGTTTTGTAAAAATTTCTGCAAGTTGATTTTTAGTTGAAACATAGTTCAATTCAATTTCTCCTTTGGATACATGATCCCTAATAAAATAATGCCTTATGTTTATATTTTTTGTTCTAGAATATTGAATAGGATTTTTTGAAATACAAATGACACTAGTGTTATCACAATAAATTAGAATTACGCCAATTGTAAATCCTAAATTAATTAACTGTTGTTTCAACCTAAAAACTTGTGCCACATAACTTCCTAAGGTAATATATTCAGCTTCAGTAGTAGATAGGGCTACGGAATTCTATTTTCTACTGGACCAAAAAACTAAAGAAATTCCTATAAATTGATAAGTTTCAGATATACTCTTTTAATCAACCCTACAACCTGCAAAGTCTGAATTTGAATATCTGATTATTTCAAATAAAGAGCTATACTTTAGAAAAATCATCATAAATAATCTTATTTATATATCCAAAAATGATATCATCAACATAAATTTGAACAATAAGTATATCATCTCCTAATTTCTTTATAAAGAGACTGGTATCTACACTTCCTTTTTCAAAAGATTTCTCAAGTAAGAAAGTGCTTAACCTCTCATACCAAGCCCTAGGTGCATGTTTCAATTCATATAATGCCTTTTTCAATTTAAAAATATGATTTGGGTATTTTGAATTTTTAAAATATGGAGGTTATTCAACATAAACATCCTCTTATATCACCTCATTCAAAAAGAGACTTTTAATATATATTTGATATAATTTAAATCCTTTAAAATAGGCAAAGACTAACAAAACACTAATTATTTCAAGTCTCACTACAGGGGGTAAAGTCTCCTCAAAATTAATCCCTTCAATTTGATTACACCCCTTAGCCACCAATCTAGCCTTATTTCTAACAACAACTCCCTAGTCATTCATTTTCTTAAATACCCACTTAGTTCTAACTACACTTTGATCATTTAGACTTAAATTCAATTCCCAAACATCATTCCTTATAAATTGATTTAATTCTTCTTACATTGCCAAAATCCAAAATTTATCCAAAAGTGCTTGATTTACATTTGTGGGTTTTATTGTTGAAATAAAGGCAGAATGACTAACTTCTTTGCTAAATCCATGCCTAGTCCTAACACTCTCACTTGTTTCACCTAAAATTAATTCCTTAGGGTGGTTTTCAAAAAATTTCAAATCTCTAGGCAAAGGATTTTCTTTCTCTAAATTTTCATCCAAATCAATCTTCTCAATCCTTTGGTAGTTATTTTTTAAATCATCTTCTTCCAATCTTGGCTCTTTCAAAATTTTAGATTCATCAAATACAACATGTGTAGTCTTCTCAACTACCAAAGTTCTTTTATTAAAAGCTCTATATGATTTTCCAACACTAGAGTATCCAAGAAAAGTTCCTTTATCTGATTTTGGATCAATTTTTTCTAAGGATGATTTTTCATTATTATATATGAACACTTTACATCCAAAAACATGCAAATATGAAAAATTAGGAGTTCTCCTCTTAAGAAGGTCATAGGGTGTTTTATTTAATTTTGATCTAATGTTCACCCTATTCAGAATATAACATGTAGTACTAACTGCATAAGCCCAAAAATATTTAGGAAGTGAATATTCAACCAACATGGTTCTAGTGGCTTTAAGTAATGTAATGTTCTTTCTTTCGACTATCTCATTCTGTTGAGGGGTTCTAGGTGCAAAAAATTATGATCAATTTATTTTTCCTTACAAAATTTCTCAAATTTATCATTTTCAAATTCACCACAGTGATCACTTTGAATAGTTAAAATTTCACACCCTAATTTTCTCTGAATCTAAGTCAAAAAGTCTCTAAATTCTTCAAATAATTCACTCTTATAAAATACAAATTTAATCCACGTGAATCTAGAGAAATCATCAACTATCACAAATTTGTATACCTTCCCCAAGAGACTTACAGTGCTAATCGGTCCAAAAGGATCCATATGTATAATCTCCAAAGGTTTGCTAGTTGTAAGATCCTTATTGGAATGAAATAAAGATTTTACCTAATTTCTTAGTTGACATGCATCACATAGGTGATCCTTAGTAAAGTCTAGTTTTGGTATACCTCTAAACAAATCCTTTTGGGTAATTTTCCTAAGGTTTTTCATGCTAGCATCACTTAAGGTGTCATCCATTTATGGGTAACATTAAATGAACTACTTTATAATTAATTAGTTGATAAGATCCTCCTTAATATATTTTCTCCAACATGAACTGACAATCCCAAGCTAGTTTAAATTTTTTATCTATCTTTTTATTGGCTATTATAGCTCTTCACAAAACAAAAATCAAGTCTTCTACTTAGAAATTATTATGTTGCAACTTGAGCTCATAAGTTTATATTTTTTATGTAACAAATATTGTGCTCAAATCTTCTTATCAACTTGTATTTGTAATATATTTTTATATGTGTGTATACTAACTTTTTAGGAACACCATGCACCATCCAATAAAGATTCAAGGATCAAGATTGGGTAGAATATGTTATGCTATATCATTTTTTTATAATATTCATTGATGTATTTTTGATTTCTTGAGTTAAGTCCAATATGGGTATATGCTAGCTTGGTGACCATGCACACACGCACTAAGGAGTGAGATTGAGTAAAACCCAGAAGTTAAATTTAAGAACTAATTATACTGTAAGATTTATATTGTACTATACAATCAATTCATTTAACTAATCATACTATATTATTTTAATCATCCAGGATGATTATTTATAATCATGAAAAAAGCTGCCAATTAAAATTTAGGCAAAATTTTGAATTTCATATTTTATTCTACTCATCTAGGATGATCTACATCATACAAGATGATCTATAAAAATCATGACTAAATTAATCCTGAGATTAGTCAATCAAATATGCTTAATTTTTATATTTTGATTGTACTCTATGATCTAGATTATAATGAATAATCAATAGAGATGAATTTTGGTTGTCCCTTGCTCCATCATAAATGAATTACATTTTGATTGAATGAATCATCCCAAACGATCTCAATATCATACTTAATGATCTATATAAATTTAAACAGATCATGCTAACTATATGGAGATCATCTAATACTATCAAGTCAAATTCTACTCATCATAGTCTATGATCATTCGATTATACTGGATGATCTTTATTAGCATAACTAATTTTTAGTGTTTTAAAAGTACTCTACTTAAGGTTTGTTAAGGAACTTACTAAGTGTCTTTGGCAATCATTGTGTCTTTGTTCTTCTAGAGAAAACTTGAAGAGAGAACTTAAAAGGGAGAGAGGAAAGGGCAGAGTTTGAGAGGGAGAAAATCCTTATAGGGGGTTCAAGGGAGTGTGGAAGGGATTTTACATAGTTGCTTCGGCAACCTTGTACCCTAATAACATCATATTCAAGGTTCATCTTGAGGGTAGTTTTGGGAAGAAAAATATCTCTTTGATGTCAAAGGACTCGGCTACTCCATCACACCGGGGAAGCTGAAAGTGATTTTATAAGGGCTTTTCTGCCTAAACGTGGGGACTAAAGGAGAGTCACTAAATATTTAGTGCAATACTCGGAAGGTACCTCCATGGAGTGGACGTAGGTCAGGTCGGACCAAACGACTATAAATCTTGTATGTTCTTTCCTTTTATTATTTTTACATTTATTTTTTGTGTGCTTAACTACGTGGGTAAAAATATTGATTTATCTTTTTATTATGAATGTAATTTGCTTATGCATCAAGTTATAAAAAGATTTTTCTTCATCATTAAAGAATTTATTAAATACAAATTTACCCCCCTCTTAGTTAGCCTTGGGACAAATTCTTTAGGGTTTAACACCCCTCATAATTTTTACGTGGTATTAGAGCGGGATTAATAAATTAAGTTTTAAAAAACTTTTGAATTTCATTCAATAGCTAATTTTTGTAATCATTACATTACCTAAGGATATTCAATCATTGGCACATTTATTTGAAAATATTTCTTTTGATTTCTTAAAAATTCACATGTCTACTTTGTTGCAATCAATTGATTAACGAGTATGGCATATGATTCAAACTGGTTATTATGTACCATCATGTATTATAGATGGAGTCAAAACTAATATTTCTTTTGCTTAATGGAGTAGAATATAAAAAGTTTATGTCAATTAAATGCTAAATGCTTAAATTATTTTTTATGCTTTGAATTATGAAGATTGTATGTTAATATCCACATTCACTATTGGAAAGGAAAATTGGGATAAATTACACACTATATATGAAGGAACTAGTGAAGTCAAGCAATCCAAGTTAAATATTTTAATGTATGATTATGAACTATTTTGCATGAAACCTTATGAGACTATTCTAGATATATATACTAGTATTTACTCAAATAGTGACATCATTACAAGCCTTAGGTAAAGAACTTTCAAAATTTAAAAAAGTTAATAAAATTCTATGTTGTCTACTTCATAATTTTGATGCCAAAGTTGTTATTATTTATGAATAAAAAATATTGAATGAATATTCTATTAATAATTTGATTGGCTCACTCATTACCTATGAGCAATGTTTGGGTCAAAGATGTTTGGATACAGGTGAAATAATAGTGGTGAAAGATGAAGAGATAGATAAGAATGGCTTAGTAGATAATGAGAGCAAGGAGATAGCCTCAATAATAAGCAAATTTGAAAAAAAAAACTATAGAAGCATAAACATTAGCATCAATAAAAGTATAACAAAGGTAAAAATGATAAGAATGCTAAGATTTCTTCTAACATTATTTGATTTAGGTGTAGGAAATCCGTACATATGAAAAATGAATGTCCTAATTTAAAAACTCTTCAAGCAAAGATAAGTGGTAAAAATAAGCAAATTGTAATAATGTCAAATGATAAAAAAATAAATCTTCTAGGCAAACCTAGTTTCGAAATCATCAGACCAAGAGCAAGATGATCAGATATAAAGTTTTGTTTATGTGTATATGTGTTGTAGTGAATGCATGCGTATATGTTTTTTGTTTTGTTTTATTTATTATAAATATTTTTTGTGTTATTTTTGATATTTTTGTTTATAATAATTTTATTTTATTTTCAAGTATGAGTTTATGATTTTTCTTTGATCAACACTTACAAATAACATTTCATATTATATTTGCATAAGAGAATCAATTCACTTCTCTCAAATTTCTTTTAATGAAAATTTTACCTCCTTTTTAGCTAAAATTTTTAAGTGATGATTGACTTTTCTAAATTATTAAGGAAAGAAAATTCAGGTTTATGTCTCTCCTCATTTCCATAATCACGCTATTGCACTTTTGAATCAAAAACTACGTCAATTTAAGAATTGGACTTTTGAAATTAAATCTTTTTTATTATCCTACATTTCTCCTATCTTATAGGAAACTTTTAGAGCTGATGAATCTACTTCATATTTTTCTTAATCAAGCTATTTATTTTTATTATTGGATCGGGTTTCCTTTGAGTCCTTAAAGATTAAGAAAGGAAGTATAATTACAAAAATGAAAATAGGCATAAAATGAGCCTAAAATCAAAAGATGCCCAATGTACGCCAAAATTGAAAGATGCACAAATGTGTATCAAAAATAAAAAATGAGCAAAGTATGCAAAAAACTGATAAAGAGGCATAAAATGAGCCCACAATAAGTTAGCTTAACTTTCTTATATTTTTAAATCATAGAAAACCCATATGTTTAAATGATACTTTCAAAACTTGAGTTTGAAAGTCATGATTCCTTACTCACCATTTTTGCATTGATATTCTATTAGATATATTTCATGTAAGATGATTGAAAAAGATTTTTTTCTTCTCTAATTCTTTTTTTTTAATTAATTTTTTATTTAAAAAGGAGTTTAACTTGAGCTAGGGTTAATAAAATTCAAATTTCAAACCTTTCTGGATTTTAGTGCGGGCAACTCATTTCTTACTATGTTTTTGAATAAAATCAAGAAATATCTTTATCATTCTGAGAAAATTTGTTAAAATTAATTAATTCTCCTTAAACATAAGCAACACCTCCACATGATCAGAATCTATTATATGTGTTCCATTTATTTTTTTGTGTTTTTGACTAGTTATATTTATATATAAGCAACATATGATCATCTTGTATTTGCTTTTATTTATTTGTTATTTTAATTTTTAAAAGTTTTTTTTATTTTTGTTTATTTCCTTATAAGAAAAAGAAACTTTTTTTATTTCCCCTATTTTTTTATTGTTATCTTAGTTAGGGGGAGATTAGGAGGAATTTTTTAAAAATTTACAAATTCAACCAGTAATGCTTACTATCATAAAAAGAAGGAGATTGTTGTAACTAGAGCTCATGAGTTTTTATTTTTGATGATAAAAAAAATTGTGGCTCACATTTTATTATCTACTTGTATTTACAATATATATTTATTTGTGTATGTACTAATATTTCAAGAATACCATGCACCATCCAACAAAAATTCAAGGCTCTAGATTAGGTTGAATAAATGATGTTGTAATATTTTTATAATATTCATTGATGTATTTTTTATTTCTTAAGTCAAGGCCTGTAAGGGTGTATGCTAGCTTAGTGACATACACAAACACACACACACACACACACTAAAGGGGAGTGACATTGAGTTAAAACCCAAACGTTTAATTTATGTACTAATCGTACTGTATGATTTATATCATACTGTATGATCAATTCATCTAACTAGTTATATTAAATGATTTTGATCATCCACGATGATCTGTTATGATCATGAAAAAAAAGTCACCAATCATAATTTAGGTAAAATTTGAATTTCATATTTTATTCTAAACATACAGGATGAATTATATCATACTAGATGATTATAAAAATCATGCTTAAATTATTCTTAAGATTAGTTAATCGAATCTACTTAATTTTGATATTCTAATTATACTGTATGATTTGGATCATACTATACTATCAATAGAGACAAATTTTGTTCATCACATATTTCATCCAGGACAAACTACATTTCAATTGAACTAATCTTCCAGGACGATCTCAATATTATATTGGATGATCTATACTAATTTGAACTGATCGTATTGGATTATCTGAAGATCATCTAGGACTACCATGTCAAATTATGTACATCATACTGGACGATCCTGCAATCATACTGGTTGATCTTTATTGAAAAAATTGAATTTTTAGGGTTTTTAATGCCCTCTATTTAAGCTTTGTCAAGGCTCTTGGTTAGTGTCTTTGGCAAACACTATGTCTTCTTTCTTCTGGAGAAAACTTGAAGCAAGAATTTGAAAAGGAGAGAAGAAAGGGTAGAGTTTGAGAGGGAGAAGATCCTTGGAGGGGATTTCAAGTGAGTGATAAAGGGATTTTACATGGTTGCTCCAACAAACTTGCATTTTAGTACCATTAGATTCAAGGTTTATCTTGAGGGAAGTTTTGGGAAGAAAAATCTCTCTTTAGTGTCAAAGGACCCAGCTACTCTACCGCACCAGGGAAGGTGGAAGTAATTTTATAAGGGCTTCTTTACCTAGCTGTGGGGGATAAACAAGAGTTACTAAAGTTTTAGTGCAATACTCAAAGGGTGCCTCCGGGGAGTTGATGTAGGTTAGGTTGGACTGAACCACTATAAATTTGGTATGTTCTTTCCTTTTATTATTTATTTATTTATTTTTCATGTGATTAACTAAGTTGGTAAAAATGTTGAGTTATATTTTTATTGTGAATTTAATTCGCTTCCGCATCAAGTTATAAAAATATTTTTATTCATCATTAAAGAATTTCTTAAATACCAATTCATTTTCCCTCTTGGTTAGCTTCGAGACTTATTTTTTAGGGTTTAACACCCCTCACAATCTTTCATCTTGCATGAGCCAACTTGGCATGTGCTTGAATCATTTTAGCTTTATATAGCTCGAGTTTTAGGTGAGCCTACAGATGTTTCTCTTTTAAGCCTTTGAGCTCTTCTAGGTTGAGTTTTGCATTTTACTCTTCCATTATCTTATACCTGACATATATATGTAGTAAAGGCAAATTTACTTTCAAAGGCTGAACCACCTTTCTTCTAAAGACCAAAGCAAATTACGTAGGAGTTCTAGATATGTTTTTTGTATGCCCATAAAGCTTCTCTTAACATTTCTTAATATTGATGATTGCTATCATCTAATATTTTCATTAATATATATACAACAATTTTAATAAAGGACTCGGCTAATCCATTTGCTAGAGGATAATAGATTATTAAGTATCCCTGATCAATGTTGTTCCATTTTCAAAACTATTTATATTAATACTTTTTAATGATGAACCACCATCAAATATGATTCAATTAGTAACACCAAATTTACATATGATGTGGTCTTTGAGTTAGTTTAGAACATGATGAGCTTTTACTTCTCTTAAGGGAACTTGATCTACCTTAGGTTTTAAATGGCCATGAACAAACTATTAGATGTTATACATTGGAGGTTGATGTAGAACAACAACACTATGTACTTGGCATTGATGACAACAACGTGCAACTTTCATGTAGTTGTTAATCTTCGATGAATAATAACACCCCATACATTTTATTTTTATATTTATTTGGGAGCAAAACTAGTGTGTACCAGACAATTTAGTATGTACTACTTCAATGATCATCTATGCTTATGATTTATTCAAACATCATAACCACATCTGACTGAGTGATCATATGTATAATGTGTTATTAATTAAAGTATAAGACATAAATATCCTCTTGATTTCATTATCCATAGATCTACCATAAGGGAGCTTATTTTCTAATAAGTATGTGATGAAGGATTTTCTCCAATCCTCTACTTTATCATCTATTGTAAAATGAATTTTCACCTTTGATGGTGATTTCTATTTATATATTCAAAGTCTATGGGTTATAAGATATTAGGGATGTTAAGCCCTTAAGAACTAGCCCAAGGCTAACCAAGAGGGTGGGTGAATTGGTATTTTACAATTTTTTTAAATCAAAACACAAAACTCAAACCAAAATCACCACAATGAAAATCAAAGTGTGGAAGAAATAAATATGGAAAGCAGTAGTAAAAAGGACACCAAAATTTATAGTGGTTCGGTCAACTCGACCTACGTCCACTCCCCGGAGGCGCCCTCCGGATATTGCACTAAAATATAGTGACTCTCCTTTTGATCTCATAGCAAGGCTGACAAGCCCTCACAAAAACTCCTTTTCGCCGACCCCGACGAGGCAGAGAACCAAACTCCTTTTACTTCCTCCTGAAGCGGGCAGAGAACCTTGATCAGATGATGAACTTTACCTCTCTAGAACCCCCAAGGAAGCAAGGACGATGACTAGAGAAGACAATGATGGATCCTTGCTTAGAGAAACCTTTGTGAATCACCTCACAAACTCCCCCTCACAAGATCCTCTCTCTCTCTCCCTCTTTCCCCCTCTCCTCTTGGCTCTCTCAAGTCAAAGCAGCAGCAAAAGATACTCCAAAGGGTTGAACAAGAGCTCTTAAATAGAAGAGCTTCAGAATAGCTCTTATTTTATACAAACTGACTTTATCATCCAGGATGATATGAATATCATCCTGGCTGATCAGCATAAATTTCACTCAATCAGACCGGTCGGTTTGGGACAGTTAGAGTATTTTTGGTCATATCGTCTAGGATGATAGTATATCGTACCGACCGATCAGTTCAAATTCAAGAAAAATTATCTTGAACATTGCTCTGAAAAAAAGTTGGCCGATGTCATTCGCCCAAGACATCATTTTGGTCGATCCTGCAATCAACCCAGCCGATGTGATCGTGTAATCAACCCTTAATTTCTTTTCTTAATTACCCGATTAATTTAGGCATAATTATGCTGCATCGTCCAGGCCGATAGTATATCATCCTGAACTATGTCCAAAAATAAAGATTTACCTAAATAGATCTGGAGACTGGTTCTTTCTTATTTAAGCCTATCATCCTGGCCGATACAAGGATGATCCAGGACGATATGCTTAATGACGGCTGCCTTAATAAGGATGCCCTAATTAGAGTTTCTGTTTTTAGTCTGATCGTCCTAACCGATATGAGAATCATCCTGGATGATGTACTCAAAACAGAAAACTCTATAAAATCCCTCAAGTGTGTATGTGTGTGTACAAGGTTACTTAGCATCAGGAACCACTTTTATAATGGACTCAAGAAAGGAAAAAATTACAAACTAACTTAGACCTAATCTATCCAATCTTGAGTTGGCTTTAGTTGCATTCAATCTTGTGGACCTGTAAAGTTAGTAGGAAAGGCAGTCGTAGAAAATCATGAATGTTTAGTATCTTCAAAAGTCTAATCCATAAACTTAGATTTGTAACAATCTCCCCCTTTTGATGATGGCAAACCAAGAAATAATCTAAGCAGTTCAAAAATCATAGAAAAGAAATAAAACACAGTTTTAACTTTCTAATAGTAGAATCAAACTATACAATAAACAATACACAAATTACTCCCCCTTTTGACATCACAAAAAGGAGGAAAGTACAAAAGAGCAGAGACCAAAAAATAGAAACAAACTACAGAAAAACATTAAAAATAACTAAAACGATAAAATACAAAGCATACATAAAAACTAACAAAAAGTAAAGTTTTTTTTTTTTTTTTATCAAGGCATGAATATGATATAGCTTCCATGTGATTGATTTTAAAGATTTGTAAGTCAATGAGTTAACAACATCAAAAATCCAAAAAATGGTAAAATATCCAATCATGTTAACCCTAAGCTCGGACTTCTTTTAGGGCAAAAATCGTCTTTTGAAATCAAAAGACCTAACCCAGAAAAATCAATTGGATAAGAAAAAGAGATTTGTTCAAGACTTGGTTTCAGAAAAATATCTTATTGAATAATAAATCAAAGTAGTTTATCACAATCATGAAGTTTGAAATCAAGTCTTTGAAAATATCAAGTGACAAGATTTCTTCTAAGTTTAAAGAGTTGGAAAGGAGAAGAGAGCTTGCTTTTGATAGGCTCATTTTATGCCTCTTATCCATTAAATGGTGCTCTTTGCGCATCTTTTGATTTTTGATATACTTTGTGTATATTTTCTTTTTCAATTTGGCGTATGAGAAATGCATTGACGAGATGAGAAATCTTGAAGTAACAAAAAAACTTTGATTATTATAAATATAAGCTAGATTACTGTAACAAGGTAGAAAAGATCTCAATTGTAAAATCCAATTGTTAATTTGAGATAGACTTTTGTTTAGAAAAGAAAATTACACCACTAAAATAGATTAGAGAAAGAGACAATTAACGGTGTTTTTACCCTTTAGCAGATTAAGAGATGTAAAACATTGACTACAAATTTTCAAAAATAAAAACAGGTCATAAGATATCAACTCAGTGATGATTGGAAAAACAAATTAAAGCATATAAAAAAAAACTTCAAAGAAAAAATAAACAACAAAGAACTACAAAAAATAAAGCAAAATAATCAGCAAATAACATATCAAAAAATTAGTAGAAATCAAGTTCATGCATTAATGTCAATCACACCCAATCTGGTCCTTAAAGTGCTGAAAGTGTCAAAGGCCAGTGGTTTAGTAAAAAAGTCAGACAGTTGATTCTGAGTCACCACATGGTGTAACTCAATGTCTCTATTGGTCACATGTGTTGCGGATCTATAGTTTATGGTTTTGATGATAGCAAACATTTCTTATTTCTCTACGATTGCCTTTTATACTAACGTTTCAGGTCCACACGATCAGACTACAATTTGGAACCAGCTCAAGATTGGGTAGACTAGGTCTATGTCAGTTTGTAATCTTTTTACTTTCTTGAGTTTGTTGTATTTGGTGTGGCTATAACTTGGTAGAAATTCTCTTTCTCCCTATATGATTTTTGTTTTTGGTAACATCATCCGGGACGATATTAATATCGACCTGGACGATATGTCCAAAACCAGAAATCCTAGTTAGGGCATCCTCATTAAGGCAGCCGTCAACTAGCAGCCTGGACGATACTTGTATCGGCCAGGACGATATGTTCAATTAAGAAAGAATCAGCCGCCATGATCAGTTAAGGCATTATATCTTTTAGGAAATTGGCCAGGACGATATACACATCGGCCAGGCTGATCTAACTTAATTATGCCTAAAATGATCTGGTATCTTTGGAAAGAATTAATGGCTGATTGATACGATTAGATCGGCCAGGACGATCGTGAGATCGGCCAGGACGATCGTGAGATCGGCCAGGACGATCGTGAGATCGGCCAGGACGATCGTGAGATCGGCCAGGACGATCGTGAGATCGGCCAGGACGATCGTGAGATCGGCCAGGACGATCGTGAGATCGGCCAGGACGATCGTGAGATCGGCCAGGACGATCGTGAGATCGGCCAGGACGATCGTGAGATCGGCCAGGACGATCGTGAGATCGGCCAGGACGATCGTGAGATCGGCCAGGACGATCGTGAGATCGGCCAGGACGATCGTGAGATCGGCCAGGACGATCGTGAGATCGGCCAGGACGATCGTGAGATCGGCCAGGACGATCGTGAGATCGGCCAGGACGATCGTGAGATCGGCCAGGACGATGTAACCAAGTTTCTTATGATCGTCCCATATCGTCCCGGGCTAATGAGCTTAATTTGTACTGATCGGCCAGGACGATATACCTATCGGCCTGGACGATAATGTCGGCAACTTGCATTAATGAGCTCGTTTTGAGAGCTTCTATTTAAGCTTTGGCATGGCACTTTGTAAGTGTCTTTGGCAGCCATTGGAGCTTCATTCTTGTGGGGGAGACTTGAAGAGAGAGCTTGAAAGGGAGAGAGGAAAGGGTGGAGTTTGAGAGGGAGAAGATCCTGTGAGGGGGAGGAACTCAAGGGAGTGTGGTGGAGGATCCACACAGTTGCTCCGGCGAACTCGCACCTTAGTACCATCGGATTCAAGGCTTGTCTCGAGGTAAGTTCACCAAAGAAGAAGATCTCTTTGGTGTCAAAGGACCCGGCGACTCCGCCGCACCGGGGAAGGTGGAAGTGATTTTGTAAGGGCTTCTCCGCCTAGCCGTGGGGGCTAAAAGAGAGACACTAGTTTAGTGCAATACTTGGGAGGTGCCTCCAAGGAGTGGACGTAGGTCAAGGTTTGACCGAACCACTATAAATCTGGTGTGTTCTTTCTTTATTACTTCCGCATTTAATTTCCGCACTTTATTTGTGGTGATTTTGGTTGAAGTTTTATCTTTAGTTTTAAGGTTTTCCAATTCACCTCTCTCTTGATTAGCTTGGGACTAAGTTCAAGAGGGCCTAACATCCCTAACGAACTTTCAACATGTTCTCTAATAAAGTAATGCTTTATGTCAATGTGCTTACTCCTTGAATGTTGGATAGATTTCTTAGAGATGTAGATGGCACTAGTGTTGTCACAAAGAATTGAGATTATGCCTACAGGTAATCCTAAATCCAATACCTGCTATTTGAACCAAAGGACTTGGGCTACACAACTTCCTAAAGTAATGTACTCAGCTTCAGTAGTGGAAAGTGTAACAGAGTTTTGCTTTCTACTAGACCAGGAGACTAAAGACTGTCCTATGAATTGGTAAGTTCTAGAAGTACTTTTTCTATCCACCTTACATCCTATAAAATCAGAATATCTAATAATCTCAAAAGAAGTGTTGTGCCTAGGGTAACAGATTCCTAAGTTTTGGGTCTCTTAAAGGTATTTAAAAATTCTCTTAACTGTAGTCAGGTGGGATTCCTTTGGATCAGCTTGAAATCTAGCACAAAGATAAACACTAAATATGATATCATGTCAGCTAGCAGTCATGTAAAATATAGATCCAATCATCCCTCTATACTTCTTTTGATCAACAGACGTTCCATTAGGGTCTTTATCCAACTGAATCATGGAGGTCATGGGAGTATTAATTGGTTTGGCTTTATCATTTTATACTTCTTCATGATGTCCTTTATGTACATTGATTGATTCAGAAAGGTTCCATCATCCAATTTTCTTATGCTAAACCTCAAAAAGTAGGAAAACTCTTTCATCATACTCATCTCAAACTCTCTACTCATTATTTTAAAAAAATTATCACATAGCCTATTATTAGAAGATCCAAAAAGTATATCATCAACATAGATCTGAATAATGAGTAAATCATCTCATACTTTCCTCAGAAAAAGGGTGGTGTCTACGCTCCCCTTAACAAACTCCCTCTTTAATAAAGATGTGCTAAGCCTCTCATACCAAGCTCTGGGTGCCTTCTTTAATCCATATAAGTCCTTTTTTAATTTGAAAATATGATTTGGAAATTGGAAACTCTCAAAACCTGGGGGTTGTTCTACAAACACATCCTCTTTTACTACCCCATTTGAAAAGGCACACTTAACGTCTATTTGGAAAAGCTTAAATCTCTTATAACAAGCAAAGGCTAGTAGCACTCTAATGGCTTCCAATCTAGCTACAAGGGCAAAGGTCTCCTCAAATTCTATCCCTTCTATTTGTTTGTACCCCTTAGCCACTAATCTTGCTTTATTCCTAACCACCACACCAGAATCATTCACCTTATTCTTAAAGACCCACTTGGTTCCAACTACACTTTGTCCCTTAGGTCTTTCTATAAGCTCCCAAACATCATTCCTAACAAATTGGTTCTACTCCTCTTGCATGGCTAAGATCCAAAACTCATCAAAAAGGGCTTGGTTGATGTTGGTGGATTCAGTCATTGAGATAAAGGTAGAGTTATTCACTTTCATCCTAAGTCCAGGTCTAGTCTTAATACCATCAGAATGGTCTCCTATGATCAGATCTTTAGGGTGACTCAAAGAGTATCTCTAATCTCTAGGCAAAGTGTTAAGGTTCAACCCTTTCCTCCATATCTACATTTTTTACTCCTTGGGTAATCTCTCCTACTCCTTCAGTGATTTGGTGCTCTACCCCTTCTCTAAATTTTATACTCTAGTGGTAATCTCTCCAACATCATCATCATCCTCAACTCTAGACTTCCTAGGATCTAATTCTTCAAACACTACATAAGTAATCTCGTCCACCACATAAGTCCTTTTATTAAACACCCCAAAAGACTTCCCAACACTAGAATATCCTAAGAACACTCCTTCATCAGATTTTAGGTCAAATTTACCTAAGTGAGACTTTCCATTATTGAGAATGAAAACCTTACAACCAAAGACATGAAGGTGGAAAAGATTGGGTGTCCTATCCTTAAGGATCTGATAGGGTGGCTTATCTAGTTTGGCTCTAATATTCACCCTATTAAACACATAACAAGCTGTGTTAACCGCTTCAACCCAAAAGTATTTTGGAAGTGAATACTCAGCAAGCATGGCTCTAACAGCTTCCACTAAGGTCTGGTTCTTCCTTTCAGCTACCTCATTCTGTTGAGGGGTCCTAGGAGCTGAGAAGTTGTGGCTAATCCCCTTATCCTCACAAAAGTCTCCAAATCTCTCATTTTTAAACTCTCCCCCATGGTCACTATGGATTGTCAAGATCTCACAACCTAGCTTTTTCTGAATCCAAGTGAAGAAGGTTCTAAACTCATCAAATGACTCATTTTTGTGTGACAGAAATCTAATCCAAGTGAACCTCGAGTAGTCATCGATAACCACAAAACCATAGACTTTCCCTCCTAAGCTGGCAGTGCTAATGGGTCCAAACAAATCCATGTGAAGGACTTCTAAAGGTCTAGAGGTGCTAATGTCCTTAATGGGGTGAAAAGTGTAGTGGACTTGCTTTCCTAATTGGCAGGCATCATAAAGGTGGTCTTTTGAAAACTTAAGCTTAGGGACACCTCTAACTAGGTTTTTCTAGGTCACTTTCCTAAGGGTTTTCATACTAGCATGACATAATCTCCTGTGCCACAACCATGAATCATCAACAGCAATTTTTAAGTAAAATGAAGTAGCACATTCAATATTATTTAAATCAAGCATGTAAATGTTGTTGATCCATTTTCCCTGCAAAATAGTGTTATTATTTAAGCAATAACGAATGAATTTGCCAAAAATTTTATGATGAAGCCCTTGTCACAAAGTTGATTGATGCTGAGTAAATTGTGTTTTAGTCCATCTACAAGCAAAACATTTTCAATCAAAAGGTTCTTGGAATTTCCAATTATACCTGAGCCTACTACCTTCTTGGTGGTGTTGTCTCCAAGAGTAACCTTGCCTCTTATCTTGGTCTCCAGTAAAATGAATTGATTGGCATCATCAATCATATGTCGAGAGCATCCGCTGTCCAGGTATCACATGCTCTCATGAGGCCTTTTGTGAGAGCTTGTTACAAAATCATCAAATGTCAGATTTAGGAACCCAAATAGGTTTGGGTCCCTTCTTATGGAAAGTAGAATGCAATGCATGTGTGTTATGCTGTGAATCATGCAATTTGGGTCTCTAAACCTAATGTGTACTATGATGAATGATGCAAGTGTGTATTATGTGTCCTAACATGCCACATGAAAAACATCTAACTTCAGGAAAAAGGATGCACTAATCTATGGTGATGTTTCTTTTTATGTGATGCATGAAATAAAGATTTTTTATTTTTAAAAGCTTTAAAATTTTCTAATTTTTTAAACTCCTTATCTAACTCAGCATGAGATAATTTTAAGGAAACATGTGCATCGGATAATTCAGCATGCTTTTATTTAATGCATCAAACTCATCAAGTAAAGACATGTGATTGCTATCAATTATAGAATGATCTTTAAGAAGAATTTCATACTCTTTTTGTAATTTTAGAAAATCCAATTTTAAGGTAGCATGTGTTTTCTTAAGTTTCTTATATGATGCATGAATTTGTTCTAAAACTTCAAGTAGTTGCTAATAAGTTAGTTCACATACCTCTTCATGGTCACCTTGACTAAGATGATCGTCTGCCATTAAGCACAAGTTTATTGCCTCCTCTTTAGGTTCAGTCTCAGAGGAGTCTGATACAGAATCCACCTAGAATGCCTTTTGGAATCTCTTCTTATCCTTCTTGAACTTGGGTTTCTTCTCACCCTTTTCCTTGCTTGGGTGAGACTTAAGTGTAGGGCAATCAGCTTTAATATGACTTGTCTTTCTGCATTCAAAACAAATCATATCATTAGAACTCTTAAAATTTTTGTTTCCCTTGTCTTTGTTCCACTTTTGATGGTTCTTTTGCTTCTTCCTTAGAAAGCTTTTAAATTGCCTTGTGATTAAGGCAACATCATCACTTTTAGACTTAGAAGAATCAGTGTCCATGTCATTGGCCTTAAATGCCATAGTTTTCTCCTTCCTTTTCTCACCTACATCAAGATTTCTTTGATTCACCCCTTGCTCATAGGCAATGAGTGAGCCAAGTAAGTTATCAATTGAATAAGTATTCAAATCTTTTAATTTAATAATTGCAGTGATTTTAGCATCAAAAGAGGAAGGCAAACATCTCAAAATTTTATTAACTTTTTTATAGTGAGTGAGTTCTCTTCGTAAGGCATGCAAAGAAGTTATAATTTGAGTAAACCTTGTATACATTATAGAAATTGATTTAGAAGATTTCATATGAAAAAGTTCGTAATCATGCAAGAGAATATTCAGTCGAGATTGCTTAACTTCATTAGTTCCTTCATAGGTAATACACAATTTTTCTCAAATCTCTTTACCAGTAGTGCAAGTTGAAACAAGCCTGTAATCTTCAGATTTTAAAGCACATAAAAATAGTTCAATCATTTTGCATTAAATTGTGCTAAATCTCTTTCATTAAAAGTCCATTCAGTAAAAAGAACTTTAATTTTAATTTCATTAAGTTCACGAGAAGGTGGTTTATAACCTTGTTTAACATGCATCCACATACGATAGTCAATCGATTGTAAAAATGTAGACATGTAAGTTTTCCAAAAATTAAAAGGAATATTATCAAACAAAGGTGGTCGGATAATAGAATACCCTTATGCAGTATTACGATTTCTGTTGTTAGCCATGGATCAAAATTCAAAAAGTTTTCAAACTTAGTTTTTATGAATCCCGCTCTAATACCACTTAAAAGTTCATTAGGGATGTTAAGCTCCTAAGAACTAGCCCAAGGCTAACCAAGAGGGCGGGTGAATTGGTATTTTAAAATTTCTTTAAATCAAAACACAAAACTCAAACCAAAATCACCACAATGAAAATCAAAGTGTGAAAGAAATAAAGGCTGAAAGAAGTAGTAAAAAGGACACCAAATTTTATAGTGGTTCGATCAACCTGACCTACGTCCACTCCCTAGAGGCTCCCTCTGGATATTGCACAAAAAAACTGTGACTCTCCTTTTGCTCCCACAAGAAGGTGTAGAAGCCCTCACAAAAACTCCTTTCTGCCGACCCCGGTGAGGCAGAGAACCCAACTCCTTTTACTTCCTCCTGAAGCAGGCAAAGAACCTTGATCAGATGCTGAACTTTACCTCTCTAGAACCCCCAAGGAAGCAAGGACGGTGACTGAAGAAGACGACGATGGATCCTTGCTTGGAGCAACCTTTGTGAATCCCCTCACAAACTCCCCCTCACAGGATCCTCTTTCTCTCTCCCTCTCTCCCCCTCTCCTCTTTGCTCTCTCAGGTCAAAGCAGCAGCAAAAGATACTCCAAAGGGTTGAACAAGAGCTCTTAAATAGAAGAGCTTTAGAATAACTCTTATTTTATACAAACTGACTTTATCATCCAGGACGATATGAATATCATCCTGGCCTATCAGCATAAATTTTGCTCAATCAGACCAGTTGGTTTGGGATTATTAGAGTTTTTTTTATTATATCATCTACAATAATAGTATATCATCCTGGACGATCAGTTCAAATCTGAGGAAAATTGTCCTAAACATCGCTCTGAATAGAAGCTGGCCGATGTCAATCATTCAAGACATCATCCTGACTAATCTTGCGATCGGCCCAGCCAATGTGATCACGTAATCAACCCTTGATTGCTTTCCTTAATTACTAGATTAATTTAGATATAATTTTGTTGCATTATCCAAGATGATAGTATATCATCCTGGATGATGTCCAAAAATAAAGATTTGCCTAAATAAATTTGGAGGCTGATTCTATCTGATTTGAGCCTATCATCCTAGCCAATATAAGGATCGTCTAGGACGATATGCTTAATGATGGCTGCCTTTATAAGAATGCCCTAATTAGGATTTTTGTTTTCAGTCTTATCGTCATGGCTGATATGGGAATCATCCTGGTCGATGTACTCAAAACATAAAACTCTAAAAAATCCCTCAAGTGTGTGTGTGCAATGTTACTTAGCATCAGGAACCACTTTTATAATAGACTCAAGAAAAAAAAAATTACAAACTGACTTAGACTTAATCTACCCAATCTTGAGCTAGCTAGAGTTGCACTCAATCTTGTGGACCTGAAAACTTAGTAGGCAAGGCAGTCATAGAAAATCATGAATGTTTGTTATCATCAAAAGCCTAATTCATAAACTCAGATTTGCAACAATCTTCACTAGCCATTTTGATTTGATTATATCCATATGATACATCTATAAAGGAAAATACTATACATGAGGAAGCAATATCAACCATACTTTCTGGCATAGGAAGTAGAAACAATTTTTTATGAAAAGCTTAGTTTAGATCTATGAAGTCAACACAAATATTAATTTGACCATTTTTCTTGATTGGGACAATGCTAGCTAACAATGTTGGGTATTTCACTTCCTTGATAAAGCCAACATTGATTAACTTTTTAACTTCATATATTACTTATTGTTTAATACCTAATTGCTTCCATCAAGGCACTAGTTTAATTGGGACATTCCTTATTAAAACTCTAAATTATAAATAGCTATGTCTCAAGATAATCTGGGCATTTCTTCATAGTTCCAATAAAAATAGTCTTTGAATTATGATAATAGTTTGATCATTTTATTTTCCTCATCCTCAATCACTAAAGATCTTATGAAAATCTAATGAGGATATGTTTCACTGCAAGATTTATTTTCTTTAGATCAATAATGGTTGATTTAATCTACTTTTTAAGTTATTGCAATGCTTCCCTAACTTGAGAGTCATAAAGATCATCAGAAGTTCCTAAATAGAGTTCATTAAAGGTTTTAACATTAGTTGAAAAGAGACTATCAGACTTTATATTATTTTATATGACTAAGTAATATTCATCATCAACAAACAAACATAGGGTAGTAAAGTCGATACCTAGTCTTAATGCATATTTATGATATTTTGTATTCATAGATGTTTGAATTGTTGTTCTTCATCTCTAGTCTTACTTAATGGTGTTAAACCAAGCTTAGTGAAATTATTTACATAATTTTAGTACCATTTAAATGGAAGTTCTATTATAGTATCCATAAATGGATCATTGAGGGTTACATCAGTTGCAATGTTTTTTGGTAAAGTTAACAAAGATATTCACTTTGGTTTTTCTGTTTAAAAGAAGATAGGCTTTCACCTCTGACCTTTTTTCATCACTTTGGGAGAGTGGGGTTAGAGTAATATTTTCCACATTCTTCCTTACCTCTTGATAGTAAAAGTATTTGAATAACCTTCGCTAGTGATTTGGACCATGTCCTTGTCACTATCAATTTCTATAGAAATTTTAAACTTTAGTTACTTTATATAATTGTTATATTCTACAGATTAAAGATTTTTACAATTATAGATGATTCCTCCTCTAGGCTTGATTCAGAATTAATGTGTATTGTAAGCACCATTATTTGTCTATTTTAATTTTCATTTTTGTTTTTTACAATTTAATTTTTCCATCCTTAACCTCTTCATCTAAATCTTTTTGTCATTCTACTACCACTTTACAAAGGTGAAGTAGGTAACTAGCGAAGATCTTGTTTGAGATCAGAAAGCTTTTCTTTTTTTTTTCTTTTTTTTTTTCTTTCTTTCTTTTGCTTCTACTTTAGCTAGTTTAAAATCTTTAGATAATATGGTCTATTTCTTAGACATATACTATCAAGAATCTTCATATATACCACCTTCATAAATTGAAAATAATTAAAAGTCATATTTAATACAATACTCTATCCCCTCATGAGAGTATAAGAATTGAAAGGTGGAAGGCACCATTCTATACTCATAGAGATAGGGCCTACCATGGTGAGCATTGAAAAAAGTTTTGAAATTTATTATATAGAATTTGGCTTAAGTTTTTAAGTTTCCTATTTCTAAAAGCAGGGTTATTAAACCCAAAGACCTCTCACTCTTTTTGTTGAATTCTCGTAATGCAATTTTATTAGAGTTGAGTTTAACCACTTTTAAGTATGCAAGAATTCTAAGAGTCAAAATATTAATTGATGCACCCAATTCAATAATAACATGAGAAATTTTGAAATTGTCTATATTTACATAAATAAATAATGAACGATTTTTCTCCATGATTCCTAAGAGAAATTCTTCATCCGAGAACATGATCCTTGAAATTTCATAAAAATATCAAACTTCTTCAAACTGAGTTGATACTAACTAAGCCATATAGATATCTGGATAAAGTAAAGCTTTTATTAAATCCTCTCTCATTTCTTTAGAAAGAACCAAAGCATCGTAGCTACTCAATTTTGTAGGTAGTTTTTTTAGATGAGCTAACACATTATAATCCACTTTTAGAAATTATAAAAGTAGCTACTTCTAAATTTGGTTGGACTATTGTTGAAGTTTCTAGATTATTAGCAACTTTCTTTCCTTTATTGTTTATAGATACTAATGGAAGTAGTACTTTACCACTAAGCAATTTTACTTATGTTATCTCTTTTTTGAAAGAGACAGTGGATTCTTTTAATTCTGAGTTATCATTTACTTTTAACACTTCATTCGATGACTTATTAGATTCAAATATCTGATTAGGGCAATGGATTAACCCAAATAATTATGAAAATAATTTAGTGCTCTATCAATTCCAAAATGATGCTTAGGTTTTTTTATATAAAAATTATAAAAATTTAACCTATTATATGCAAGTATACATGCTGAATCAAGTAATATAATAATAAAGTAGAGTATCGATGCCATGAGGAAGAATATTTATTTGTAAATACTAGTACTATTAACTGCTATTATAACAATTATCCTACTTATTAAAAATAAGATTTAGTGGAGATTCAATCACTTAGTTTAAAATAAAAAAATGAAATGAAACAATATTTGGATATAATGTTTTGGATTGGTGAAATGTAAATACAATATGTTTCCTAATTATTCTCTTTTATATTGGAGTTATTCAGAGCAAATGCATCACAAACTGCTTAGTCGAGTATGAAGAGACAAATGACAGATTAAACCTTCCAACCACAATACCCTTCTAAACTCGTATAGTCTATCATCCTATGAAAATCTTAGAAGAGAAAGTAAGGCTAATATTGTTAAAATCCCCTCATTATAGCTCATCTCTATTAACACTATGCCTATGCTTCCATCATACCAATCCAATATCCTATTGTGCATGCTTTCCTACTCCTAGGCTCCATATTATACTTGATATTAACAACACATATGAATACTATGTGCTTTAAATGAAGACCTGGTATATTGAAAACATCATTAAATTATTGATAAAGAGAATTCATTATTACTCCACATTCTATTTGCACTATCAATCCAAAACTAGAGGATTTAGCTAGGCATGAAAGACAAGTGAAGAAAACTCATTTTCATTAATTGCACAAAAAAAGACAAAAGATATCACTGGATGGTTCAATAATCTCCTCTATACTCCTACTTAATCTTACAGAATCAATTCCATAAACATTAATTAAACACTCTTATAAGTGTATGGAGTACTCGTTGAATTACTTTAGTTGTCACTCTTAAGGAAATTGCAGAGAAGCACTATGAAGAATAAAATTAACTAAGTGATTAAACTCTCTTACTAACATTACAAATGGATTATTTATAGAAAAATACAATAAATGAAGTTGCCATAGTGGTTTGAACCTTGCACTATGGCGCCCATAAAATAAACTAACATCACAACACCAAAGACTCCCTTTTAATGCGGCGCTTGTTGATGTGGACCCACTATTTAATGAATCAATGCGTCACTTTAGTGGAAATTTATGTCCTAGCTAATTAAAAATTTAGTGGTGTGGCACTGCTGATGGTAGAGTGCTATGGCATCCATGTTGCACCCCCTTCAGCTTGGAAGCACTAGAAATTTGCATCACGGTGTTATGTTGACTGAGATAGGACTTTACAATGCTGACTCCTCTAATAGTGTAGTGTAGTCAAATAGAATTTGGTCCCTACCATATTCATATTGGGCACTCCTGCGGTGTAAATGATAAAACTGCAGTGGTATAGTGTTTGACGCTGCGACAATATATGATACTTGGAATTTCATTCATATCATGTATTTTTCCTGCACAACATAACTAAAATAACATAGTTTTATTAGAACTTTAATATATAAAATATAACATTATTTACAATCATCAATTCCACCCTAACTTAAACTTTTGCTTATTATCAAACAAATAAAATTTTGTAATTCTGGTTAAGTGATCAACCAAAAAAAAGTGACAATCTAAAATTACTAAAATGTAAGATAGTATATCATTGTCTAAAATTAGTGAAAATGAACAAGGTTATACTTCTAGTTTTGAAAAATACTTATAGTTAAACTAATCAAACATTCTAGTTACAGCCCAATTTGAAATTAGAAGTTATAGATTTAATCAATAACTTTTAATTACTGAACTGAATATTTGAGTTTTAATGATTAGATATGATGATAGTTAAAATTTTACTTTCACTTCCTTATATTAGTTTTACCATCTTATTCATTTTATTATATATAAGATTGTATTTCTAACCTTAAGCTTTTATTGACACTAATTTTTGAATGTACTCACCTTTTTCTTTTGATTATTTTCTTTTTCATTTTCTTTTTCTTTGAGAACTATTTCATAGTTTTTTTTTCTTTTTCTTTTATGCAGTACATAATTAATGATTTTGACAACTAGCTTCTGGTTTAGACCTTCATATAATATTAATGATTTTAATGTAAGAACTTGATAAAATTACTAATTCCATCTTTAGGTTAGCTATGATTTTAAATTTTAATCTGCTCATATCTAATTTTTAATAGTAATTATTCAACTTACAATTTTAAAAGTTAATTTCATAAAGGTATAGCTTATAAATTAAAATTTAGGATAATGGATAAAATGGTTGAATGAGTTAAGTAATAGTTTTTCCAACCTCTGAAGTATAAACAATGTGCATTCAAACTAAAATCTAGGATTTTATTATTATCCTAATTGTACATATATTTTAATTATCATTTTTATAAGGGTTAATTAAATAATCAAAATATAAAAGTAATTGGAGGAAAATAACAATTTAAGTATAAAGAAAATTTACTAATTTGTAAATAAAACATAAAAACAAACACAACAAACACATGCTTTGATAAGAATGATAAAATGTGCATAAAACATATGTAAAGCACAAAACTTGACATAACATTTATATCATAATGGGTACTAATATAGCACGTACATGTGTTGCCTCCAAACATAGCTAAGTTTATAGTCTTCAGCTAGACTTGCCCAGAATTTCTATTTTGGTAAGGTGGATGATTACTCCTCTTCAATTGAGTCCCATTGGTATCTCTTTCCTTCTCCTTAGGATTAACTTCAGTGTTACTAGGTAAAGATCCTTTGGGCTTCTCCTCATAGAAATTCCAAACTGACTTAATTGAGTTTCCAACTTTTTAATTGAAGTATCTTGGTACTGTAATTATGTTCATAATTATTTGACTAGATCTTCTAATGGTGTTTTTTTAGTTCCATACTTATTGCCTTCATTAAATCTAAAAGGATAAGCAGGTCTTGGATTGTTATTAGCTTGATTTTGATTATTCCAATTTGCTTCTTGGTTATTTAGACAAAAAATCTATTTATTTCCACTATTATTACTTGATCAACTAAAATTGGGGTGATTTCTCCAATAAGGATTATATGTATTTGAGTAGGGATTATTTTGTCTTCCATTCAAATTTATATTTTCAATCCCTTGGATATCATTTTATTCCATTTAGTTTTTATCTTCCAAATGTAAATATAAATCAGAGTTTAAGCTGAATTTAAGCTTAAAGTGCACAACTTCTTTGATATTACTGCAACTTGTGTAGTCAAAATAGATAAAGAATTATTTTTGTAGACTCCTTCCACTTTCTTAGGATTAAACCTATCAGTAGGCCACTAAAAATTATTTATTTCCATTTTCTCAATTAATTCATAAAGATCCTCAAAAGACTTTTACATCAAAGATCCTCCACCTATATCATCAATAATGTTTCTAAGGGATCCTACCAATCCATTATAAAGTTTGAATTATCAACCAATTAGGTAAGGTATGGTGATGGCACTTTTTAAGCATCTCCTTGAAGCTCTCCCAACTCTCATAAATAGATTCTCCATCTAACTAAGTAAAAGAAGTAATATATTTTTTAAGTTTAGTAGTTATAATAGGTGGGAAATACTTTCCTAAACATTTGTGGGCCATCTCATTTCATGAGGTAACAGAGCTTAGGGGTAAAGAATTTAACCGCATTTTGTCATATCTCTTAGAGAAAATGAGAACAATCTAAGTCTAATGGCATGACCACTAACACCATTTTACTTAAATACTACATAAACTTCTAAAAAACTTGATAAATATATGTTAGAATCTTTAATGGGAGAACCCCCAAACTGGGAATGATATACCATCTGAATAATTTTAGGTTTTAATTAAAAGTTATTAGCTTTGATGGCAGGTCTATTTATGCTCTAACGAATTTCATTTACCATAGGGTTTGCAAAATCTTTAAGATTAACCTTTAAAGCAAAATAGGATCTCCCTCCAATGGATAATATTAACCTTTAAAGCAATAGGATCTCCCTCCAAGTTAAGGCCTAAAGCATTCCCAACAAAGTAATAGTTTTTAAAATTCTTCAAAGAGAGCAGTTTAACAGCCACAAGAGATAAAACTTCATCCTTCTCCTTCTGAATAACCTTATGATGATTCATCCGGACATCATTAAAGAGAGAATTATTCCTCTCCAACCATAAGAACCATAACATGAGAGAAAGAATAACATTATGAATGTGCCCTTTAGAATTCAAGAACCAAGCATTAAGCATAGATTTGAGGGATAAATGAGCATTAAAATAATTTAACTTAAATAAATCAACAAAATAAACCCAACTTTTAATAGCAACAGGGCCAGAAATAAAAATATGATGCATATTTTCAAAATGGTAATAACATTGACACTTGGAAGGAAACATAAAACCTTCTTTGGTAATATTTATCATCTGTGGTAATAAATTTATATAAAATTCTCCAAAAAAAGATGGCCACAGTAGCAGGAATGCTCTGATGCCAAATCAAGGAAAACATATTATCAAAATTTCTCCTATATCTAAAAACATGTCAAGTAATCTTTAAGTGAAAACCCCCATCTTTGGTAAAATCACATAAGATAATATCCTTATTACTTGGCTTGTTGGATGGTTTTGTTTTATCGAGGCACTAATTGGCAGTCCTTTACAATGGTGTTTATTGGTTTGGGAACCTGGGTGTGCTGTGCTGGGCTGCCTTTTCTTGATGTGACTACTGGGGCTTTTCTGTTAAGTTATAGGTGTTTTTCTAGAGCTTGGATTAGAATACCTTGGATTATTATGGTTGGCTTATTTTTGGGAATGGGTGGTTGATCCTTTGGTTGGTTTATCTAGTTCAACCTAGCTTTTTTGGGGGAGGTCAAGCTGGCTGGGGCCTTTTGGCTGGATGGAGCGGCATAAGGAGTTACCTGGTTATGGTTTCATGATCCATGCTTTCCTAAGCTCTTCTTGTCTCAGCAGCCCCTTCGGTTTGATTATTGTTTTTTGAATCCGCCCCAATCTTTTTTGGTGTGTGCTGGGTACTATGTTAAGATGTTGTACTTTGTGGTTGATCTTGTTCTGCTCCTACCCATGGCCTACTTTCTGGGGTGGCTTTATTTTTTTGAAGTTTTGGTGGTGGAATTGGAATTATAGCAAGATGGCTAATTCATGGGGTTATTTTTATATGCATTCCAACTGGATTTGTGGCATTGTTTTGCATTTCATTTGGGTTTATGTTGCTAGCTTTGAAGCCTATATTAATTTTGGTTAGACTATGGTTTTTTTTTTCTTTTGTGAGGTTATAGCTGATTGTATCATGACTCAATGTTGGTATTGTCAACTCCTACCTTCTTATATAGTTTTGTGTATATATTTTGTGCCTTTTACTCTTTTTTGCGGCACTCTTTTGTGCAGGTCATTGCACTATTAATTTTTTAGACAGGAAGCTAACTCTGAATGATAATGGTTGCTACTTTTCTTCTTTTTGGGTGCCTCTGCTTGTTAAGATGTTGCACTTTGGTATTACCTTCACCAAGCCCCCAAGCTATAAAGGGCTCAATATCCCATTTAACCTTGCAAAGCCTTTGCCACACTCTAGAGTCGCCTTGCTTAAAGAAACAATTAGTAGGGTGCTCGCCAACACAATATTTGGAAAATATAAAATTAGCCCAAAGGCTAACTTTAGCACATAAATTATACCAAAGTTTTTAAAAAAAAGCCATAGCTAAATACTTCATATTCTTGCAACCTAAACCACCTTCAGCTATAAAACCACAACATTTATCTCAATTAGCCCAAGTAATTTTAGAATTAGTAGAAGTACCTTTCCAAAAAAATTTATTGATAAGCTTATGAATTCTATTACAAACAGCTTGAGTCAAAAGAATAGTTTGAAAACTATAAACCTATAAAGTGCAGAGAACACTTTTGATAAGAGTAACTCTACCACCAAAGCTAAGAAAATTAGTCCCAAGTCACAAGCTTATTATGTATCTAAGTAATAAGATCATCAAAAATAATTTTTTTCATTCTTCCTTTAAAAAGAGGCACACCAAGGTACTTAATGGGTAAATGAGCATGCATAAAACTAGTTAATTCTTTAATGGCTAAAATGTGATCATTAGAAATCCTCTTAGAAGCAATAAAATAACTTTTATTCTTGCTAAGAGATTAGCCACTAACCATCTCAAATTGATTAAAAAATCCATAAGTTTATGAATTCTATTGATAGAAGCATTGGTAAAAATAATAAATTCATCCGCAAAACATAAGTGGGATATGGAAAAATCACCCAAAGTTCTAAAATAAAGACTAGGATTATTTTCAAAAAGATTGGTAAGACCCCTAGGAAAAAATTCAGCAGAAATAAAAAAAAGAGAAGGAGAAATAGGGTCACCTTGCCATAAACCATGAGAAGATTTAAAAAAACCATTATTAGAACCATTGACATTAATAGAGAAATAAACATCTTCAATACAATTCTTCATAAGCTTAATAAAAACTAAATTGAAACAAAAAAAAACTATAAAATATGATAAATAAAATTCCAAACAATATTATCAAAAGACTTGGAAATATTAAGCTTTAAAATTAAATTGCCCCCTCTCACTCTAACATCTAAATCATGATAGAATTCTTGAGCCAATTTTAGGTAAAAGAGTGGTAAGATAATTCATGAGAATGTTAGATGGAGAGATAATTCAAAACTCTAATATCTGTAATAACCCTACCTTTCATAAAACCCATCTGAGATGGAGAGATAATTTTAGGTAAAAGAGAGGTAAGATAATTCATGAGAATGTTAGAAATCAATTTGTTAAAAAAGGTACACATACTAATAGGTCTAAAAGCATTCCAAGTGTTGACAGAGTTATTTTTGGGAATAAGCACAATAGAGGTAGAAGTAAAAAACTTAGGGATAGAATTGCTAGCAAAAAATCCAAAATAACAACAAAAATATCATTATTATTAATGTGCCAAGATTTTTGAAAAAATTGAGTAGCAAACCCATCCGGCCCAGCCACAGAATCACGATTTATACCAAATAGAGTATCTCTGACTTCCTCAAAAGAAGGAGACATAGAGAGATTCACATTCTACTCTTGGGATATAAGGCTAGGAATAAAAGAATGATCAATAATCTGAGACGGGTTAAAATTCTTATTGAGACAAGTTTGAAAATGTTGAATAGCTAAATTAGCAATTTTCTCAGTGTTCTCATTAACAAAACCATCCTCCCGTTGAATTTTATCTCCTCGGTATTCTCTAAATTTGAAATTGGTTCAAGAGCATCTCCAGATACTACCAAAGGCTCCTAAATAATTTGAGACAAATTAGAGGCATTATCATCTAAAATTAAAGGGTTAGGAGTAATAACTACATTAGAAATCACATTGGATTCAAAGGGTTAGGAGTAGTAACTACATTAAAGTAACTACATTAGGGGACTTGAAATTCTTCGAAGATCATATGGTTGATCTTAGAGACATGTCTAGTCAATATGCAAATTGATCAATCAAGAATCCAAGGTCATTTGGCTAGGTTTCAAGGTGATTGAAATTTGTCATAAAAAATTATGGACCAAGGAGTTTTTGGATTGATTTTGAGCATTGAATTTTAACGCATGAGGTTTACATTAGGTTTGGTCAATTGATTTAAAGTAGATTTTATTTTATCAATGATTAAAAAAGGTTTTTTGGATTTGAAATGCTTAAATCATTGATAATTATTGATGACTGTAAGTGATTGAATAGATCATCAAGTGAAAACCAGTGGTGACTGGTAACTATCCACCGAAATATTTGAAGTTTGATTTTGCATGAATTGTGAAGTTTGTTGTGAAGATCAATTATTAAAGAGAGATTCAATTTTGAAATAATAATTATTTGGTGATTATGAGGTTGATTGATCAGATGATAAAATGATAATTAATGATGTACTAAAGTAATGGATTTTAGGGTCAATGATGTTGATTACTAAGCCATAAAATCTCCTAAATTTATATTTTTCTAAAACTTCAACATGGCTTAATAAAAAAAAACATTGGAACAACTTCTAATATATCCCAAATATGATTTAGAGTGTATTAAACCAAAACCCAATCTTTGGTCAAACCTATTGACCAAGTCAACCATGGTTGACAAAAAAGCCCCTTAAGCATTCAAACCTGCATTTCATACATGAAGGCTTCACCATTGCATAAAACCCAACCAAACCACTATAAATGACATTTCAAATGGGTTATACCCAACCCCAACTAATGGTCAATACTGGTTGACTAAGGAGTCCCTTAAGTATTCAAATATGCATTTCAAACATAATCACCTCCCTATGGCATGAGACCATGTCCAATAAGTCCAAAATATTATTTTGAATTGGTTAGAAAAATCCCCAACCCTTGGTCAACCATAGTGACCAAGTCAACCTTGGTTGATTAAACCATGCGTAAATATTTTAAAAATTAAAATCCAATACTCCAGACCTTGATTAACCAAAATAACCCATGTGGACTATCCATTTGGTCCCCAAGGGTCATCCAAAAATGTTTCATCCCCTGGGCTCACTTGGGTTAGCCACATGGCTTGAACTAAATGAGCTGAAAGGGGTTTTCTTGAACCAAATTCCAAACCTTGTAAGAATAAATTTCATAAGCACATGTATTAGGTATCTCTTGTCCTTTTACACCCAACCTAGTTAGTCTAGCTTAAGGGCTAACCTAGGTCAAAAAATTGGATTGACCCAAACCATCCAGACCCTAAATTCTTTATCCAATTACCAACCTTGGCCAAATTGAAATCTTGAGAGTATTGGATTGTGTTCTAGAACCTTTATTGCACATGACATAACCAACTCCAACCATGTGGACAACAAATGTGGCAAGAATCTTCAAAGCAACCCATGTAGAATCATTAGCTCAACATTAACTTCCCAAATAACAAACCACATGGGTTGTACTTTCTTGCGTGAGCTTTATAGCATCTATTGGATAGTCTATAACAAATTAAACTATCTTAGGTGGCAGCACTCGGCCATAAATATGGCTAGGTGAATTTTTTCCCCTCATAGGAAGGGTTTGTTCCAAACATTTCATTACACTCATGCAAACTTCTCAAGTTCTTTATAGCCTTCCCAACCCTCTCAAGTTCCATAAACCATTAAGTTAAGAGTTTTGGGAGTGTTCAAAAAAGCAATCTTCCAAACCAAAAAACTTTCCATCCTAAGTTTTTTAAACATGGAGGTCTTCAATGAAGATCTAGAGAGAGTCTCCTGGAGTTCATAGGATCTAAAATCAAGATGTTTCATCCACTAGATTAAGGTATTTCTCATACTATAGTTTAGAAACATCAAGTTTAAATAGCTTTTCATAAAGTGAATTTAAAAGCATTTAAAAACATCCCCACTCTTATTCTCAGTGTGGTGAAGCTATGTTTTAAATTTCATTTCATTTGGATTAGTAAAAAGAAAGTTTGAGAAATTCTTCCATAATTCCCAAAGAATGCTTTACATAAACATGGGATAATCTTAGCTATCCAATCACACGCGTATTAGATCAGACGGCTTACATTTAGTTGAATCACACATTTTTCCTGAGAGATTAAGATGGTAGGATATTAATTTAATGGTCTGAATAAATCATGGTCATTGATCCTAAATATCACAGGATTAACAACCATGATCTGTGATTATGTGGCTAAGTAAAAATGTGGGATCAATCTCTAGCTGATGTGTGTTAAACACTACTAGGAAAAGATTAGAAATGATTGTGTCTTCATCCAATCATTAGCCACAATTAGTTTAATTTGATTTAATGCATTAAATAAATCCAAAAATTACTCAAAACATAAAAATCTCACTTCAATTTCATTTCTCTTCTAATTTTTGTGTTCTTAGACTCTATGGAACCATCTTGAGCTTAATTTTATCTTAAAATTATTTTCAAAGAATTTTGACCATTGTACAAAGAGTAGTTAGAGTTTGATTTCCTAATATTATTTCATAATTACTCCCTAACCAATAGTCAAATTCAGCTTAATGTTGGATAATATATTTTAGAGCATATATCCTATATTTTTTTTAAGGAAAGCAGAAATGCTTCATTATAAAATAAAAACCGATTACATCCTAATGGCATTTGATTCCTCCTTTAACACTTTAGTAAAAGTGGGAGGAATATTATTCATCACTAAATCATCCCAAAGGAAAGAAGTAAAAATTGCATAGTTAGCACATAGGTCCGCCAACTTATTGCATTCTCTTTTAACACAATTGAAAATTACATAATTAAAATATTTGATAAAAGATAAATCTCCCAAGTCATTTCTTCCTTTCCTCATGATGTCTTAAATAAAATTAATGACATTTTGATTATCTCCTTCTATGATTATTCCATTGCAACCATACATCCACTATCTAGTTACCTCCTTGATAGAAGAATAGCTTGAAGTTCTAACGAAGAGATGTCTCAATGAATAAGCTTTTTACCAAAAGCCATAAAAAATCTTCCTCTATGATCTCGAAATACTCCTCCAATCCCGGCCTTGTATGAAAAACAAAGGGAAGCATCAAAGTTCACTTTTATCCAATTGGGTGGAGGGGGATGTTAAATATCATTAAAACCTAACTGGTTGGTTAGCATCCCAAATACCTGAGTTAATACCTTTTGAATGCTTAGATACCGTAGCATAACTCATAGCATTAGTTGCTATTACCCAAGAGCTTGTTCGGCTGCCATCATAAACAAGTTCATTTCTAGCTCTCCATGATAAATATACCATGTTACAAAAGAGACCAATTAACCACTGATTTTTGCTGTGTAACCATATGCAACAAGTTTCAAAAGAATTGAAACTAGGAATTTCAAATCCCCATTTGTTCAAGTGCTGGATAACTTCATTTAATTTCCAACATTTAATGACTACACGCTCAATGTCATCAATATCCTCACACCCCCATGGGCAGCCTTCAATATTTTGTAATCTTCTATGACATATGAAATGATTCGTAGGAATTACCTTATGAACGAGTCTCCACCAAAAGTTCTCCACTTTAGAACTTAGATTAGCCTTTTTCAGCCAATCCCATCCATGGAGAGCTATAGATTGTTCTTCCAAATACTTAGTTGCCATTGCAAGAATTTTTTTACCTGGATTCATATGAATTAATTCCAGCTTATCCTCTTTCTATTCAGATGATATTCGAATATTGGTTATCAGCTTTACTAGTTCTGGGCTACAGAATTCTCTCAACTTCACTTCATCCCAGCTGCCATTACTGATCAAACTGTTAACCGTGAATTCACTGCTCTCCTTTTCATTCAAAAATGTTGGTCATTTATCCAAATTTCTATCCAATAACCATGTATCTTTGATGACATTCATAGATTTCCCATTTACTATTCTCCATTTAACAATTGGTTTAAGAAACTTCTCTCCACTTCTTATTAGTCCCCAAGCCACTGAACCTAAATAATCCGAAGAATTGCTATCCATAATTATGCCATATTTAGGGAAAAGGATCTTATGCATCAATGCATCTTTATCTTGAAAATACCTCCATGCCAATTTTGCTCTTAGTGGACCAGCTTTCTTCGAACAGGGAACTAATCCACGTCCTCCTTGGGTCTTTGGTTTATATAAACAATCCCAGCTTACATAGTGAATACCATTTCTTCCATCACTCTTGCTCCATATAAAGCTCCTGCATAACTTGTAAATTTCATTCAAAATACTTCTAGGTACCAAAGAAAGGGAGGAATGGAATGTCGGGAAGGATAGCAACACTGATTTGAACAAGGTTAACCTACTGGTCAAAGAAATAAAATCCCCCCCCCCCCCAAACATTCAACATACTTGGAACTTTGTCCAAAAGAAATTGAAAATCAGCTTTAACAAGTCTCCTCAAAGCCATTTTAATGCCCAAGTATGAGAACTCCTTGATCTCCTTTAAGTTCATGACTCCGGCTATTGTTTTCCTCTTCCTTCTCTTGACAGATTTTCCAGTACTCCAGATTTTTTTGAATTCACTCTTTGGCCCGTCCAACTACAAATGTCCATGATTGTGCTTTTAACCTCCTTAACCATTTTCATTCTAGCTTCAAAAAAATGATGATATCATCGGCATAAAATAAGAGAGAGATCAAAGTCCCATTAGGAGAAATTTGAATACCAATCGATTCCTTCTTTTGATAAAATGCATTAGAGAGTAGTTGTGCACATAAAATGAATAAAAATTGAGACAACGGATACCATTGGCGAAAGCCACTCTTTGCTTAAATCCAATTGGATAAGTTCCCATTAAGGGATAATTAAAAGTAAAAACTATAAACACAATTAATAATAAGATTAGCAAAATTAATTGAAAAGCCAAAATACTCCAAAGCCTTGCATAAAGTAGGCCATCTCATTGAGTCATAAGCTTGTTCCATATCTATCTTAAAGGAAACTAAACCTTTAGAAGATTTAGAGTACCTGAACTTGTGTAAGACTTCATGGGCAACCAATATATTATTCGATAGAGATCTCCCTCTCAAAAAGGTCACTTGCTCTACCGAGATTAGTTTATGAATAACAAGCAATAGACTTTTTAAGATCATCTTCACAGCTTTCATATAAATTGAAGTACATAAACTGATTGGTCTAACGTTAGAAGGAGTTAAAGGGTTCTTTACCTTAGGAATCAACACTACAATTAATTCTTTCCACTCCTTGCACATCTTCCCGGTTTTGAAGAAGTGATCTATTGCATTCCTTAGATCTTCCTTGATTATAGACCAAAATGACTTGACAAAATAATAAGATATTCAGTCTTTTCCCAGAGCAATTTTCCCACCCAGCTTTTGGATCATCTCCATGTCTCCAAAAGAAAATTCTATGTTTAGCACCATAGAGTCTTCTTCACTTAATGTCTTCCACAGTTTTGACCATCCCACCAAAGAACATTCCAATTCTTTCCACTTATCCTTGAAGTAAGCATTTAGTACATTTTCCACCTGATGCTGCTCTTCCACAATCAAACCATTCTCATCCTTTATTTTGTGAATGAAATTTACATTCCTTCTCGCACTATCATAAGCATGAAAAAAACTAGTGTTTGAGCCTCCTTCCTTCGGCCATTTTACTTTGGCTCGTTGCCTCCACCATGTACAAACGGGAGCTAAAGTAGAATTCAAATTATCCACTTTTACCTTCAGTAACCTAGCTTCCTCTTCAGACAAAAACCCGGATCTGCTTCCTTTGTCTGCAAGTCCAGGATTTGTTTCTTCAGATCTTCTTTCAACTGATTTAAGTCTTTATATTTGGCTCTACTCCAATAAAACAATGATTTTAAAGCTCTATTCATCTTTTGATTCAGAATTCGAGGAAGATCACTACAAGCTTTTCTCTCCCATGCCTTCTTAACAACAGCCAAAGAAGCCGGAATTGAGGCCCATACATCTTCAAACTTTATTTGCTTCTTACATGTCTTATTGAACTCCAATAAATTTAGCAAAATTGGACTGTGGTCCGATGCAATCCTTGCCAAATGCCTCACCACCATTCGATGGGACAAGTTCATAGTCGTTGAGTTTAGAAGGTACCTATCCAGCTTTTCATGGATCCTTTCAGCTCCCATCTTGTTATTTCACCATGTGAACTTAGGACTAATACTCTCAACTTCATGAAAATCATTACATGTTATAAAGGACTTCATGTCCTTAGGACCAAGAGAATAAACAAAATTTGTCCCTCCCTTCTTCTCCTCCTTTGATTGCAAATAGTTAAAATCACCACCACTACCATAGGGACTTCCTTAGACACATGATACTCCAATCTTTCCCAAAGAGACCTCCTTCTATAGATATCCATGCTTCCATATACTATTGCAATCTTCCACTTCCCATTATTAGGAACCCTAACTCCCCTACCACAAATTGGGAAGAGGATTCCAATACTTTGAATGAAGCCATATTTTTCTTCCATAACACCATGATCCCGCCGAATAATCCTTCAGTTGGGACATGAAAATAGTCCCAATCCATTCCTATCAATAGATTAACATCTCTTCTATTAATAGAAGAAAACTTAATTTCAAGCAACCCAAGAAAGAACAACCCATACTCCTTAGTAAATTCCTTTAGGTAAAAGGAAACTTTTCTTTTTCTAGCTCACCTAAAATTCCAAAAACCTATGGAAGACTTCATTGATTGTTAGGGGACGTTTTCCCTAAATTCTCCTTCGATTCACCTTCCACCCTCTTATTCCTTGGGACCAATTTAGTTGGCCCCAAACCTTTGAGTTGCTTCATGCCTTTCTTCCTTGTAATGGCTCAACTATCACCTGAGTTGTCCAACTGAGCTTTTATCTCATTTACAAACTTCTTGTCAATGTCTCAGTCTTCATTTATAATCACTGGTAATTTAGAGGACTCCACATTCTTAGAATTTAGATACTCATCATCTTCAGAATTTTGATTTAACACATCAAATTGATTAGCAATGTTGAGA
Source organism: Dendrobium nobile (assembly GCA_022539455.1). NCBI lineage: Eukaryota > Viridiplantae > Streptophyta > Magnoliopsida > Asparagales > Orchidaceae > Dendrobium > Dendrobium nobile. The sequence goes on along the minus strand of CM039722.1, from coordinate 33,868,039 downwards.
TTGCCTATAGAATTGAAAGTAGCTTCTCCTTTTTTTATGGAGTCATCATTCTTTCTGTTCTGAGGAGTAGTATAATTTGTCTATAATTGCAGATCTTCAACTCGAGAACTTGATACCATTTTGAAACATTCGCTTTGTTTCCCTTCACCATTACCCGTTTCCTTCAAGCCTTGCATATTACCATCATTTTCCTTTTCTTTTATTTTCAAAGGCTTATTTGTTTCTTTCCAACCAGGTTTAATCTAGGTATTCTTAAATTTTAAATTCCTAATTCTTCTTCTCCTGTATTGTACATGAATCCATGGACCATAACCATCTTTATCAATCTTTTTGACTTCTTCAGTTATAGCCCTTCCATTTGAATTAGGCTTGTCTGAGACAGTCAATCATTCATTGGAGTCACTTGTCTGAATAGCACTCGACTTGTTTTTTGAATCAGCCTCTAAACAACCACTCTTCACATGCCCAATCTTGCCACATCTGAAATAGAAATTAGAAATATTTTCATACTCAAATTTTTGGTAGAATTTATCGGAAGCTCCTTCCACCAATGCTCCTAAAAGAAGCCTTTTCTCAAGCTTAATCCTAATACAAATCCTGGCAAACTCCCTTCTTCCCCATTAAAACATGTTTTCATCAACTAAATACAGAGTTCTTACCATCGAAGCAATTCTACAAACATTCACTTCATCCCAACATTATAAAGGGAGATTTGGCATCCTAATCCACACAGGAGCCATTAAACCTTTTAGAGAAGTTGGTTGAAATGCTAGAGAACACTTGTCCAAACCAATGATATGCTCATTCACATACTAAGGTCCACTAGAAAGCACTGAATCAAGAGCATTTGAATCTTCAAATGCACATAAGACCCATCCTCCTTATAGCAGAGTTATGTGGAACTTACCGAATTGTGACCATTATCTCCTTAGCTCCATCTCAATAACATGATATGGCACAAATTCTCCAAATACCTTCACTACCAGGGATTTCATTAGTCTGTTAGTATTTTCTAACTCCTTTTTCTTGTTAAGCTTAACAACACCATCTTCAATTGAGCAATCTCCATAATCATAATCAATCACTTTAAAATTTATTTTCTGATTCCATGCATTTGTGTTCACCTTACTGGATTGAATTGGTAAATCTACTATCAGCTTGTCCACCTAACTGCAGTTGCCTAGGTCTGTTGAAATACATTCACGGACCTTTCCTGAATCACCAGCATACATTTGCACTCCATCCAATTTTCCTATTACATGAACCTTCTCAACATTTACTTCTTCGAAAATAGGGGATGAACATCTAGAAATAGAATCATCATACATCAATACCTTTGTCGTTATCCTATCAGATTTTGATACGGATAAATCAAACCACTGATGGAAGAATGGTGACCAATTTTAACTCCTTTTTGCAAAGCAGACAAATTGAGGACTTCATTCAGGATCTCCATAAGCACCTTTTTTCCTTTTCCAGTATATTCCATTTATTTCTTTGGTTGAGTAAAACCTCCTTCATTGATGACCAAGGCTCTGACATTTTTAAACCTTGGTTTGGACTCATGATCAAACATCACACTTGCATCACCAAAAGCAGGGGGAGATGACCCATGGATTGAACGAGGAAGAATACAAACAGCATTTGATGATGTCCGACGACCATCAGTGGCATGGAGAGTGAAGGGCAACGGCCCTCCACCATCATTGGTGGAAAGAAAAATTTACGAAAATAAAAAATTCAAAAGTGAAGGTTTTTTCTCTCTCTATAATATCCTATATACCATAATCTTTTTAGATCTTAGAGAATAATAAATCTTTGGTGGTTAAATTTTCAAAGTTAGGGGTCATAATTCGACCCAAAACTTTAGAAATTCTTTACTTTTAAACCATATAAATTTAGGGCATCAAATTTATATAGTTTATTTATAGTTGTGTAAGGGTTAGAATGCTTTTGATTTCACCCAACAAGTACATAGATTCCATAAATTAAATCTTGAATTATATAGTTACATTTACATTGCGGATCAAATGTAAAGCCTAATGATACTTTGATGGCTTAAATTTTGGTGAGCTTGAATCACATGTTCAAATGAAACTATATATCAAAATTCCTTTAAATTGAAGTTTAGTTGGTCTGTCAAAATGCATAATTAACATTAGATCTTTTTTAATTCATAATAAATCTATAATTAATTCTAAAAAAATATTTTAAGCTCCAAAAAACTCATAACTAAATGTTAAATAGAGAAAAATTAAAAGCATTATCAAATTCTAACAAAAAATATATTAAGAATAAAAAACATTAATTAATTAAATTAAATAATTAAAATCACTAAATGGTTCAAAAAACTTATAATCATCCATAGGAGTCATTTGGGATACATGGGGAAGATTTCATGAGCTTTTGAGTTTATTTATAGAAAAAATAAAAAAATACCATAATTACTTAAATTAATTAATTCAATTAATTGGATGGACTTAAAAATTATAACAAATTAAAAAAAAAATCTAACTGGCATAAACTCAAAGGTATTGAACTCAAAATTGGATCTAGTATTTATGAGAAATATAAAACTTCGACTATTCAATATAAACAAAAAGTCTAAGTTTTGAAAACTTAATTAATTAAATAATTAAATAAATAAGAAAACTTTAATAAATCACCAAAAACTTAATAAATGAACAACACAATGAATTAAATTCAATGAATAATGGTAAAAAAATTAAAGATAAATAACATGATGATTGTTGGGTAACACAGACTCATAAGGCTACTAACTAGCTAGGAGGGTGAAATAAATCTCATAGCCCTGGTTTAATAAAGATAATCACTATTCAAACTAAAAAACCATTGAGAAATCAAAAATAAAACACAGACAATAATGCATTCATAATCTAGTGGTTGATTTCTTTTAGGAAGGTGAATGTGTATTGGATTGAAAGCTTTAAGGTCTAAAACACTTAATCAAAATGCATAACTTTATGCAACCTATCTACCCCATTTTTAAATGATTCATAACATTATAACTATAATCCTAAAACAAGTTAATCAATACTCTAGAACTTGGAGCAAATGGAGTGCTATGTTCTTTAAAACATAAAGCTAAATAACTAAAAATTTCAAAATTAATCTCTAAAATATATCAAACATTTCTAAAATATTAGAACATGAATTCAACCAACCTTCAATGACCTCAAACAAAGAAATTTAATTATAAATAATTTTGAACCAATAAAGCTTATAATTTATCCAAGCTTCATAACCTTATACATACACTTAAATATTTTGATAGGATAACTAACTCTAGCATATGTTAGGCCAGTGGTTTGGTTTGGTTTATTTAAAGTGCCTTGCCTGGAGGGTACTCATGTTTGGTGTGTTTACTTTTTGTACTCTTTATGTCATGTTTACATTTATATTGGTGCACATTAGATCATTCATAATTAGAGTTGGCTTTTAGGCCATGCAATATTTTTTAGTATAAACTCAAACAACATTATATGTGTGCAACTTCTATACTACTCTTTCATATTTTGCAAAGTAGGATGTATCTAGGAATTGATGTAAATGTAAATGTAAAGACAAGTGTAAATGCAAATGTTTTAGATACTTGTATAGCTATATAGGGTTATGTAGTGTCAACAGTTGTAAAAGATACTTGCATAGCAAAAAAACTCTACTATGTTCCTTTCTAAGATAGGGGAAGAATCTATGCATGCATACTTAGCATTGAATATTAATTAGTTTCATAATCAAAATAATAAGTTAATATTACTTTTATCCTTAGGGGTGAATTGAATATTCCTTATGTTGTTTGATTATGAAGATAAATACATTAGTTTTGTTTCATAATTGAAATGATAAGTGAATATTTTTCTTTTATCTATTAGGAAAAATTAAATATTCCTTATGTTGTATTTGATTATGGAAATAAATTTAGTTTCTATTTTCAAATCAATAATAAAATATTTGCCCATCTCTTCAGAAGGTATAATATTAATCTATACAGATTTGACAAAAGAAACATACATGTAAAGAAAATTATGTGGCAAACATAAAATTTGTCGAAAAATGCTAGATATCAAAAACACAGTAGATTCAGAAAGACTATCCTTACCCAATAATCCACGTGTTTGCTAAACAAACTTTAGATGAAGAATGAAAAGTAGTTAATTGAAATTCAAGTGAGGGAAGCCTTTGCCCAATTTCAAGGGGCTTCATTTATTCCAAAGAGTATGTCCTACAAAGAGATATTTTATTTAGTTTCCAATCCAAGCTAGTTATAATGCTGGAGGTAGTGATGAAATTTTATTCAAAAAGCTTATTAGAAGTTTTTCTCACATAGCATTTGACTGGTACATTAATCTGCCAAATCAATCAGCCAAAATGTTCAATGAATTGGAAAGCTTATTTTTGAAAATTTTGTCTAGGTCACAACACCACATTAATATGGGAGATCTTGTCTTAAAAAAGAAAAATCCATGTGAATATTTAATGGATTAAATTTTGTGATAGAGGAACCCATCCATGAAATGTGAACCGCATCTATAAGAATAGCATGTAGTAGAGATTTTGCTAAATAATATTGATGGATCGATTGCATTCCTTTTATAAGATTTTTCCATCATAAGGTTTGAGAAGCTACTGAATAAACAATTTTATTTTTATGAAGAGGCATCATGTTTGCCATTTTTGAACTAGTAGGTTTAAAGATAAAAAAATAGTAAGACCATAGAATAAACTTGAGAAGAAGTCAACATCAGTGTCAATTATTGATAAGGGCAAGCAACCAGTGAAAAATCAATCAATAAGCATTCCTCCACAACTATTTTGGGTAACTTCATATCTTTCTAGAGATACTTACATGACAACTTTTAAGGATAAGATGAATAAAGTTTATCCTTTTAAAAATGAGTTGATAAGAAAATTTTTTAAAACTTCACTTAAGAAAATAAACTTCAAATTAACAAAGGCCTAAAAGCTAGAAGATACAAAAAAAGGGTGAACCTAACATTTCCTCTTACCATTCCATGCAATTCCACACAATTAAAGACCATTTTACCTTCAAATATTGGCTGGAAAGAAAATTTAAGCAATTAAATGAAATCATCCCAAAAGAGTAGCTTGTCGAACTAGAACAGGAGTCTGTCAGGTCATTTCAGGTAAAACTTCCAACTCTTCTCTTTCCTTACTTAAAGATGGTTGGGACCTTGCTTTATCCCATACCTCTTAAATGACTTTTAACATCTCTATTCAACTTTCTCAACCATTATCGATGAAAGCTCGGGAGCCCATATTGGAGGTTGAGCTATATGCATCATAGAAGGATGTTAGGATGATTCCCTCTATTATAGATTTAGGAGGTACTATAAATGAAATTGAAAAATGTAAATGTGATCTAAAACATGAGATCAAAGTCATAGTTAAAAAATTGTATCCATATAGTGGATGGTTGGGTGAAATCCCTATCGCCATTGACTTTATACATACATCTTGATAAAAAAGGGTTATAAAGAAATAAAGAATCCTTCTTCATACATATTGATGGTTAATGATAAAAAAAATGGAAATAGAAAATAGTGATCAAAATGATAACTCAAATCTTGTAGTGAGCAATAAAATTTCTATAAAAGATAGTTTTCTAATCAAAACCTCAAATAAGAATTATGAGCTTAAGGTCTTGTCAGATAGTGATGCCCCTAAGATTAATTTTTAAGGGAATCCTATCATGTTATATTTCATAAATTTAGATGTCGCATTAGCAAATCAAAGAAAATCATCAGGGGTAGTATAAACCCTATGACATTTTATCACAGAAGGAATTCATGGAAGTACAGCTTCATCGTGGCAAGGTCTTACCACCTAGGCTTACAGAAATGAGAAAGAAAAATAACTTGTATCTAATGATCAAGCACACTCCTTACATAAATATTCAACTTATTCCTTGGGTGCTTTGGTCCTGATCCGAATGCTTGAAAGTTTGATTATAATATATTGGCTCATCTTATGAAGTTGCCAGCTAGGCTGAGCATTAATAAAGCCTTCATTATTTTAAAAGAATTGAGGGAATATTTAATCAAAAAACCCTTCTCAATCCTTAGATTTTCTTGCTCATTTAGATTCAACCTTAGAAGATCAAGCTTTATACTTCAAGGAAGTTCCACAAGTAATATTTTCTTATGAGGATTTACTTCCAAGAACTATTGATCATAATTGCCCATTATATATTTTTAAAATATTTAGAAATTTCAAGTTTTTTAGATCCCTTATTGATCTAGGTGCATTGGCCAACATTATAAACATAAAATACTCTTTCCTATCTTAGAGTAGACATAAGTAGACTTAGCACAGATAAAATGATGCTTTTATGAGTTTAATGAGAAGAGTGAGAAGACTTTAGAATCAATTACAGTATTGTTATAAATAAGAGAGTTGAAAATTGAAGAAAACTTCCACATAATTAATTCAAAAATAACATTAAATGCGCTCTTATGTAGGCCTCAGACTCATGAGTATAGAATGGTCCCATCTACCCTACACCAGTGCATCAAGTACAAATGTAATGGCATTGAACATGTGATTAAGGTTTATTTATAATCATTCCTTATTATTATTATTATTATTATTATTGAAGAAATGCAAAATTGCATTAAAAAGGAAAGAAAGAACAACCTTGTATAAACTATAATCAAAGAAAAAACTAATGGTTTCTTGATCCAACAGGAAAAAAAACCTTATTGAAAGCATATTTGTTAAACTAAACTTACCATAATTGAAATGAGACCCATTATTTCCTATTTTAAAACTCTTGGGGTGGAGGGGATACCAAATATAAAAAAATAACCTATTAGGTTGATTAGTATCCCAGAGTTCCCAATCGATTAAAAAATAGGACCTAGTATCGATTCCATAAACAATTAGAATAAATTTAAAAAACAAATAAGATGCTAAAATAAAGCAATCTAAACTAAAAAACTTAAGAAAGAAATTACAAGTATTCGCCAATAACCAAAAAACTCCTAAGAAAACATACAAAAGATTACTTAGGTGCCACTTCCAAAAGCCGAGACCATGATCCAAAACAAATAATCTGAGATACTCTTTGATCATAAGTTGCATCATCAAGTATCTCCTAAGAAGTTCCGTGATGTTGTTTCTAATGTAAGAATGAGAAATCATTTAAAGAGCAAAAGGGGAGAACCCCCACTTTTTTATTTTAGAACTGAGATATACCTTTCTTCTATGAGGATAATCTTCCACCAGTCCTAAAGTTTGAAGCTCTTTGAAGAGTTTTTGCTTAGAACCAGAAGAAAAATCGATAGAAGACGTTATCCGTTTGGCTAACACAGCCTTTTTAAAATTCAAATTTATCTCAGAGGGAGGAGTAACAAAATCAGTTTCATTAGCAGCAATATTTCCATTAATTTCTCTAGCACCGTCTAAAGGAACTTCAGTTACACCAAATACCATGGTATAGGTTGAATGGATAACAATATTCGGCTTAGAACCAGAAATTTTGGCGTTAACAGCATCCTCTTCTATCTTCTAAATTTGAGCAGCTATGATTTCAAATATTGAATTTTGAACTTCTATTATTCCAGCAATAGATGCCGACTCAGAATTAATAACTTCCTTATCTCCATCCAGGATTCGTGCTGGTACAACTTTTGAATTTTAAACTTATGTTATTCCAATAATAGATTTCGACTCAGCATTACCAACTTCATTAACTCCATCCAGGAATCGAGCTAGTTCAATTTCTGAATTTTGAACGGAATTATGAATAAACATATCTTGATCAGCAAATAATTCATTAGAACAATCCTTCAGCTTAAACTATTTATGCACTAATGAAATAACTATTCCTTATTTAGAAATAGATATTTACAAAGATGCTACATATTATGCACCAATGAAATTTTTTTTATGTTCCAAAAGTGAAAATATAATTGAAGAGAAAGATGATAAAGAAAAAGGAAAAGAAAGGAATGAAAAAGAAAAAGGGAAAGTAAAAGAAAAAATAAAGAAAAAGAAAGAAAAAATGATGGTAGTGAGGATGATGTAAAAGATTAATCATTATGCCTCCAAACTATCACCCTCAAATAGGTGGGAGGATGGACCAAAGAGCATGTCGCAGAGGATGTGCTTCATTAGAAAGAAAAATACCACCTATGTATATAAAATTAGAGTCAAGTTCAAATGATGATTCAAGTGTACGAGGTATAAGAATTCATCTTGAATATAGCAAAATAAATCCTCCTACAAAGTTCAATATTACTATATAATAAGATAATTATGAAGAAGAAAACATTCAAAGTGATGAATATGAATCAACTATGTATGAAAAATTGAATAAACTATGACCCCACTATCGCTTAAAAGGACTGCAGAGATATTAGTTACTGACTTTCATAGTCTTACTAGTAAAATAGGAAGGGTTCAAAAATTCATTCCTTATCCACCTACCTCATGAATGAAATATGATGTAAAAATTAAAGAAGATTATCCAATGAATTAATAAAATTACAAATTGATTTTTACCCTCTATGTATAAGAAATATGCTTGCTAATGGTCTCACATCGTGGTAATGCAGTGAGGGTTAAGCTAGATACCACGAAAGCTTTTTGGTTTATTAAAAAAAAACTCAAGAGATGGTATTGGCTTTGGTACTAATTAAACATTCTAAGATGATGATTATTAACTTATGATAACTAATCATCTTCAACCTAATAGGGTCATTATAGAAACAATCAATTCTTTTGATTAGCTTTTTTAGAATTGTTAAATGATGAAGATTAGCATTGTGTCAGGAATGCATCCTTTAAATTTGAAGAAGAGATTAATTCTATAATTGATGAACTGAAGGAAATTAACCTTGGAAATGAATATAACCCTTTTCCTACTTTCATTAGTTTTCAATTAAGTGAGGATGAGTAAGAAAACTTGATTAAATCTTTTTTAGTATAAGGATTGCTTTGCATAGTCATATGATGAAATCCTAGGCTTATCTTTTGAGGTAGCAATTTATAAACTTGGGATTTGACCTGATGCGATTCCAATTACGCAAGCTCCTTAACACATGAGACTCAAAATTAAATAGTAAGTCATCTCTGAAGTAAAGAAACTTTTTAAGGCCAATTTTATTTGAGAGGAATAACACCCCTATTGGGTGGCTAGAATTATGCTGATTAGAAAGAAAAAATGGTCAAATTTGAGTCTATGCTGACTAGAGGAGTCTAAAAAAGACATGTCACAAATATGAGTTACATTGCCTATACCTAAACAAATAGTTGGCATTACCTCTATGCACGCTATTTTCTCATTCATGGATGGTTCATCTAGATAAAACCAAATTATGATGCCACTAGAGGATGTGAGAGATACGACAATCATAAGACCTATAAGAATTTTCAATTATAAGGTTATGCCCTTTCATCTTAAAAATTGTGGTGCAATCTACCAATACGTACTAACTAAGATAATTGATCTACTTATTCACAATCAAATAAAGTGTTACATTGATGAATTAGTCATCAAGATCAAAGTCAAAAAAGATTATCTTTAGGACTTAAAAATAATCTTTTAATGGTTGGATGGCTATGATCCAAAATTGAATTTCTTATAGTGTGCTTTTAACATCACATCAAGAAAGTTTTTAGGCTTTATAGGGGGAACCATGGAAATTATATTGATCCAATAAAAATTAAAGCTATCTTTAACATTCAACCTCCTAATAGCCTTACCTAGTTAAGGTTTCATCAAAGTAAGTTGGCTTATTAAAGGCATTTAATTTCAAATCTCTCCAGAAGATTTAAATCCTTCACTACATTGGCTAACAAGGATTCCAAATTAATTATGGACTAAAAATGCTAGAATGCTTTTCAAAGAATTAGGAAATATGTAATCTATCCTCTAGGATTGGGGGGCCTAATTTTGGGGAATCCATTGATCTTATACACTTCAGCTTTAGATGAGTAATTTGGTGCTTTATTGGCTCTCAAGTTAATTAGGAAGGTAAGCAAATCTTCTCTTTTATCTCAGCCAAGGACCCATTCCAATTGAATTAAGGTACCCTTCAATTGAGAAGCATTGCCTTGCCATAATTTTTATAGCATAGAAACAAAGGTATTATATGCTTTCTCACAGGCATGCTTAATCTCTAAATGAATTCATTATAGTATCTTATGACCCAACCTACATTGTTAGGATATTTGGCACGATGGTCTATCATATTGCTTTAATTTTATATAACTTTCATTCCCTTCCTGGCTATAAAAGGGTAGGTTGTCCTTGACTTCCTTGTAGCACACCCACTTCCAGTAAAATCTTGTTTAAATGATGATATACTTGATGATAATATCAAGAGTTTAAAGGAATATGATAGCCTTATTTGGGAATAGTATTTAGATGGCATGACATTATCTTAATGAGGTGAGGCTTCAAGATTTACACTTTCCAAAAAAGTCAAGATTGGATTGGTCTTCATAACCTCATATAAGGAAACGATGTAATTGTTTTATTATTTATCAGAACCTTACACCAATAATGAAGCTGAATATGAAGCTCGTATAACTAGTTTGGAGCTTTTCATATTGATGGAAATAACACAAATAAAAATCTTTTAAGAATCTCAGTTGGTTATCAACCAAATTATTGCAAACTATAAAGTTTTAAATCCTACACTTCTAAAATATTATCAATGTACAAAACACCTTCTTTAGTAGATTCATATTGGTTTGAATCCCAAACTCATATAGTTTTCCAACAATAGTGTTCTAAGGCTCATTGGATTTGTCTTGAGTTTTACAAAAGATTTATTGTTTGACACTTTAATTCTTAAAAGTTTAAAAGTAATTTTAAGAATACCCCTTAGCGTTTTCTTGGAATTATTCATTAAATACACTTCACCAAGGTTTAAAATTTACCCGGATGATTCTTGGGGATGTTTTACTTATCTCCAAAATTTTCCATGTTAACTTAAAACCATTAAGGGCTTCAATTAATTGACATAATTATATAGTGGTAATTACATTAGTAGTTTCATTAAAATATTGGAAGGGCTACAATAACCTTCAAATTTATTGAAATTGGACTACTGATTCTGGTGAACCTATGGTTTAAATATCAAGTGATTTGATTATATTTTGCTCTATCTATTAATAAAACTAAGCTTTCATACCTTATATTAGATTTTATTTGAAAGATAGAAGTGTACTAGATTTATAAACCTTAAAGTTCAAATAGCTAATCAAAAGGAAGAACCATTGATATCCAATCATTAATGAACATCAATATTTAAAATCTACCATAAAATAATTCCTAAAATATTAAAACACTAAAACTTAATTCTAAACAAAATTTCCATTAAATTAAAATAGATAAAAAATAATTGGTAGAGAACTTTAAATGATAATAAACTTAGGACATATCTAAACCATACAGCCTATTACACACTATAGATTGCTTGTTAAGACAACCAACTCTAGCTTTATGCAATGTCATCGTTCTTTTATATTTTTTCTTGAATGTGTAATTATTTTTGTATTGGTGTGTGGACGGTATGCTATATGTTATGGTTGGACATGATATACATTATGATGCTGATGTTTTGATGTTTCCTCTATGGTTTATTATGTGCATCTAGATTTACCTAAGTTAGGAGTGAATGGGATGTTTATTTCTAATCAAAATTTTCTACAGGTGGATATGCTTATGCAAGGTTATCATTAAAATGGGGTTGAAATTAATTAATGTTTAAATTAATCAAATTTTTGTAGTAGATTTTCCTGCTTAGCCCCCATAATTAATAAAACCATTGCTAAGAATACAAGATTCTCAAAAATGAATAAATATTTATGTTAAGTGATGTGCTTTGAAATACTTATATAGAAAAAATAATTTTTAACTTGTAGGAAGTATAGAGTTATTTTATATTTTAAATGTAATTTGTAAAAATAGTAATGAAAGTCTAAAAACAAGGCATTTTCTTCGATAAAAAGATTAGGAGAGACAAAGGGAAAAGAACACCTTTCAATGAGAAATTCTTTTCATTTGGAAGCCCTATTACAGGAACAAATATGAAGCTTGATTGATTATTTATAATTGATTGTTGTTAGAAATTGCCTGCTTGTTATAGATTTTTTTTCTTGCAAGTACTTGGGTTTAGATATTTTTCTTGGCTTTTAGGAAATAATAACTTTTTATATACATAATCAAATTATAATTTTAAGATAACAATTAAAGATAACCTGGCTAGAAATAAGCTAGAATTCATTTGCAGTCACATAAAATTCATCAATCCTTCAATCCCTTCTTATTTGTTAGGCATCTCCCTACCCGTCGGAAGTAACAAGCCAGCTAACCTATGAATCGTGTAATTTTGAATTATGAGAGTTATGCTCTTTCAGGATAAATTCATTTTTAAGCCTTCTTAAAACTTTACATGCTGATTATTTCATAAGAGTCAACTAATATGCATTGCATTAGAAATAAAAAAAAAAGTAAATGTTAATTATATTTAGCTCTAAAATCATAATCACCATTTATAAGTTTAAGGAAACTTAGAAATTTCTTTAGATATCGAACCTACGTTTTGAGAACTTAAATAATAATAGCCTTTTTATCTTTCATAAGTCTCGATAGCATGGTTTTAAAATCAACTAGGTGGTTTAACTGACATTCTCACTCCACGGAAGATGTAAGTCTACAAAATTCATAAACTTTTTCACTTTGTTAGATTAAGCTCAATTCCACTACTCTATATTGACTCACCTTAGATTTTTATTCTGAAGGAGACCTTAAATCATAAGTCTCTTCGAGAAAATAATTCATACAATCTAATAAATATCAACTCAAACATAAAAATTCCTTCCTAAAATATTAAAGCCCAATATAAGATAGACTAGTGCACTTCTCAGTGGTCTTAAAATCTTAGTGCTTCCTACCTTTAATCCTAATCGTGATCCAATTGAGCTCAATTTTGGGCATGGTAAAATAGGTATATGTTCTACATACCCTATATTTTTAGGGCCATAATGATCAACAAAATTTTGGTAATTAAACAAAAAAATTTGGAAATTCATATCTCTTAATTCACATTTAATTGGTGCATAAAATTGATGTTATTTATCTATATTTAATCAAGGTTTAGAATATAAGTGATTTTATCCCAATCCAATCAATAGATTGCCCAAGTTAAAACACCAAATGAGTAGTTATATTTAATTTGGGGATAAATTATGAATCCTAGGAAGACTTTGATGGCTTCAATTTTAGTGGGTTTGAAGAACATCTTTAGATGAACCTATGTTTCAAATTGTATTAAAATTGGAGTTCATTTGGTCTATCAATTGACAAAAATAAGTTTAATATGCACAATTGACCTAATTTTTGTTTAATTCCTAATAAACTCAAATAAAATGCTAAAAGTATGTTTAAGCTTTAGAATGCTTAGAATTTAATGGTAAATAAACAAAAAAATAAAATCTCCTTAAACTTCATTTAAAAAAATAGTTTAAACATTAATAAAAACAAATTAATTAAGTAATTTAAATAAGGAAAAAATAATAAAGAACTCTAAATGTTTTTAAACACTTATAATCATCTCTAAGAGTCATTAATGATAATTAGGGAATATTTGAAGAAGTTTGGTGTTGATTTGGTGAAAATTAAAAAATCTTCTAATTACATGAATTAAGTAATTCATTAAATTTGTAAAAATAATAACTAATTCAAGAATACTTTAAAGTATACAACTCAAAGGCATTAAACTCATAAATCGATCTATTTTTTATGAAAAATATAAAAATTCTAAAAGTTAATGTTAATCAAAAAACCAAAGTTTAGCCAAACTTAATTAATTAAATAAATAATAAAAATAAATAAAGTAATAAAAATTTAGCAAAATATCAACTTATTTAATCTAATCCAATAAATAAGATTAAGAAAATAAAAGATAAATAACCATGTGTTTGTTGGATAACTCAAGCTCACAAGACTACTAGCTAGCCCCAAAGAGAGTAAAATAAACCTCATAGCCCTGACTTAATAGAGATAATAGATATTCAACTTAAATAACTATTAAAAAATTAGTAATAAAATATTTAGATATTGAAGCTTTCATATTCTTATGCTTGACTCCCTTTAGGAAGGTAAGATATATTAGATTAAAAGCTTAAGGACTAAAACAATTAATAAAAATACAATGATCCTTTATTACAAATATGAGCCTTGGACTTACTAATCAATGAATTTTAGTACTTAAAATCCATTAAGTTCTATATTCCTTAAAACGTAAAATTAAACAACATGAAAAATTCAAACACCTTTAAAAGAAACTCAAAATTACTAAAATTATTTAAACTTGAATTCAAACCAACCTTCGATGACCTTAAACTAACTAATTCAATTATATTTTATTTTAAACGAATAAAAACTAAGATCTACCTAAGCCAAATAGCCTTATACACACACTTTAGATGACTTACTAAGATAACCAACTTTAGCCTAATCTAGGCTGGGGGTTTGGTTTGATTTTCTTAGAGTTCCTTGCCTATAGGCTCTTAGGCTATGCTATTTTCTTGTATACACTCACACAGCTTTGCATATGTGTATATTTTATATTACACTTCTATATTCCCATAAAGTAGAATGTATATAGGAAATGATGTAAATATATATATATAAAAAGTATAAATGCAAATATTTTAGATACTTGTATAGCTAGATTGAGTTGTACAATGTCAAGAGTTATAAAAGATTTAAAAATGATTATTTATCTACATTAGTAGGTTCTAGAAAGAAATGATTCTTCTACCTTTGGAGATCGTTACTTTTGAAATTTCGTAGAAGATCTAGAAGCCTAAAGATTTTAAGACAAAGTTAAATAATCATACTTGATTCTATATTATATAAAAGTAGAAATTTAGGCTTGCGTATTGGTGGAGCTAGACCACCATTACTTATGAGTAGACCCTAGATTATACTTTGATAAATTATAAATGAACAGAAGTATTCATTTATATATTATTTTTAATGCATCAATTCACTTCATGATTATATTTATATATATATTGCAATGCCCTTATTGAAGTTTTCTAAATTATAATTCATTGATTCTTAGGACAAAGCTTTTTAAACCTACATTCATGAGGTAATTATTTTATGCGTAGGATTATTAGCTGATAACCCACTTCAAGTAGGAATAAGTCCAAATTGTATACACTCTTTAGACTCTTCATACTTTATATATTATATCATTCAAAAAGTTAAGTCCTGAATTATGTGTCTAAAATATAATTCTAATTTAAAATTTATATTTTAAAGTTTGGATAGTTAAATCTTAATACCCCAAACCTTTCCTTAAATAAATATGAATTTGAAAATTTTAGTCTTCACTTTAATCTAGAGTATTCCCCTTTGAGATGTAATTAACTTTAAGGGCTTACCCATATAAAAGTTTAGGATCCAATATTAAAATAAACCCTACCTTAGTTCATTTCAATGATAGGGGAAGATTATGTAGATGCAGACTTATCATGAAACATTAGTTTAGTTTTATAATCAAAATGATAAGTGAATATTTCTTTATCCTTTCGTATGAATTGAATATTTCTTAAGCTATTTTATTATAAAAATAAGTATAACGTTTTAGATTAATAATCAAAATGATAAATGAATATTTCTTTCATCCTTCGAGTTGAATTGAATATTCTTATGCTCTGGTTGATTGTGAAAAAAAAATATATGGTGAATGTAAAATTTGTCAACAACCAAGTCAACCATTATTGACCAAACGAACCCTTCACCCACTAAACATGAATTTCAAGAAAGGAGACCACAACAAGCCTTGAGACCTCTTCCAAAAAAATTCCAAATGTCATTTGAAATGTGTTAGACCCAACCCTAACCCATGGTCCAAATCGGTTGACCAAGTAAACCTAATTTTGCCAAACCAAACATAAGAATGTTGAATTCCAAATATAAAAAAGGAAAAGGCCATCTCAAAAGTTTTAGTGCAAAATGCGCTCTAGTTGGTGGAAGTTTTGAAGAAGGGTTTTGAAAGGATCTAATCTAATTTGGGAGATTTGAGTTTTAAATTTATAGTCTCAAAATTGAATATCTTGTTATAAATAATATATTTCCTCTTAAGGTAAACATGTCATTTGCTAATAAATTCAAATGATAAAACTGAAAGTTGTCATCCAAATTATAGTAGTCGAACTCAAATAAGAATCACATATGATCTTGAAGAGTTGAAATGAGATTCAATTAAAATTCAACCACTATAATTAGGATGAAAGATCATTAATTTCATATTCCATGTCACAATAACAAATGATGTATCTATCCAAGAAGAGAAAATATCATTTATTATTGATAGATGGAACATGACGATAATTATTGCAATCAGCTTGATTTTCCCAAAGAAGATTAACTTTTTGTTTTGAAATTTTGATTTTGAAAAATTAGGTGTGTGTGGTTCTAAAGTTTCTACGAGCACAAGCCCTTGTAGTTAATTACATCATAGGAAATTGGAATTTCCTACAAATACTCTTGTAAAATAATGGCAAATTTTTTGTTTAAAGAATTTCTAGGAGTCGTACCAAAGGAATTTGGATTTTGGAATTTCAAGTGGGAATGAATCAATTTGGAGCACTTGTTTTTAGAGTTAAGGAAAGAAAAGTAGGGGACACTTTGAGATTCTAGAATAATCCAAAAGTGTCCAACCCTAATCTAAGTGTTGGGCTTTAAATTTTAGATTGAGACAAGAATTAATTTTAGTTGAGCATTTTATTATAAATTTGGGATTATATTCCTAGATGTTGGGGTTTTATGATCCAAGATTTTCCTTGGATCCTAAATCTAAATTGGGCACCACATAGTGGTAACCTAAACCTAACTAATACAATAAAAAATTTAGACTTACCCCGTCCTAGATTAGGGAGCCAGCTAACCACCTAATCATTATTAAATAAATAAGTCTGATCATTTTATGAAAGAGTGGTGGGGACATTTTAATTAAGGTTTTGGATAGCTGGAGCTAACATCTAGAGATTGTCCTAAGTGGCTCCTCTGACTTATGTTGGGTGAAAATGTTAAATATAGACACAATTAAGATTTAGACTCTTTTAAATGTGTTTCTAATAAGATACATGCTGGTTGAAATACCCAAATCATGTATGCTTGAAATTTTAAAAAGACTTCAAACTAGGCTTCCCTAGGTTCAGTCCTCATAAGTCAGATTATTTGAACTCTACCCGCAAGCTGCGAAGTGTCTTAAAACTAGGAAAGAATAATCCATTAATATACATGTGACCCCAGGGGCGATCCCCAACTTATTCCCTAGATTTATTATCATTATATGTTATTTAACTCTTAAAATTTTAAATTTTCTATTACAAGTAGAAGAATTTTCACAACCTCATGAGCCTCATATAACAAGGTTAAAACAAAGAGCGACACACAAATGCCAAAAAAACTAGAAAAAATAGGAAATCATATACGCAATCAATTTAACACATCAAATATAATCAAACTAATAAATAAATGTTCATAGGCAAACTACCTTTCTTATTACAACCTAGAAATATATAAATTAAAATTGTCGGGCACCACTGACAACAACCTGGATTCTAATCCTAGTACAGACGCAAGTGACTTTGAGTGGGATACTCTTTGTCTTCAACTTCTTTGTCTTCTTCTCTTTGGTCTCCTTGGCTTCTTTATAACTAACTACCCAAATGGAAAAGAGAACTCCTCCCTCGAGGAGAAGGCTACTATTTCCAATTTGGGTATGAAAATATGATCCAAATTTGGACCTCTAAATGGAAAAGGACTATCCCCCAAAGGGCTATCCCTTCCTCTTTGGAATCCAACTTTTGGATCTATGTATCTCAAATCAAATGTACACTTTCATAAATCAAGACTTTATCAAATTACTTTAATATGAAATAAAAACTATAGACTCTCTTGCACGGTTATCATAAGCATTTAAATATCAAAATACATTCCAACCAATTATATATATGTGTAGGAAAAGAAGTAAACACACTTGGCCACGCTCTTTTTATTTGGGGGCTTTAGTGGCTGAAGCACCTATAGAAATTATATTTATTACTTTCATTTTAGCACCCTTTATTGCCTTGTTTGAGTGTGGCCACCTACAGAAAACTCAGTGAGCATCTAGATCATTCCTAACCTAAGGGTAATGTAATCAACAAATACATCTTCCATCCATAGAGTGCAGCAAAAGTAAGAAAACACACCAAGCAATTTCAATCATAACATGTAATGAAATCTCAAAAATGCTTTACATAGCAGAAAAGTAAACAATGACCTAACCTAGATCTAGAGTCGGTTGTCCTAGCAAACCTTCTAAAGTGTGTGTAGTAGGTCGTGTGGATAACTAGATTTTTTGTTATAGTTGTTTAAATATTATAATTTTAATTAGATTTTAAGGAAAAGTGTATTAAGGCTAAATTTGGATGTATTTTAATTGTTAGCTGATCATTACCTTTCTTGCACACCAAAGCTGTGAAGATTATTTCACCTTCTTTGGGGCTACGCTAATAGCCTCGTAGGCCTGAGTTACCTATTAGAAATTGGGGTTGATTAAATTGATTTTGTTGGTTATATTAGAAAATTCTAGAATTTCAATGAATTATCGAATCTTTAAAATTATTGAAATTATTTTAATATATTAACTAAGTGATTAAATTTTGACTTTTAAAATTAAAGTTAATTTTGAAGATTTTAGATTTTTAATAAATATTAAGACTTATGATGAGTAGTCAAACTATTAAAATATTTAATTTAGAATTTTCTAGAGAAAGTTCTAAATTTTTAAAGTTTTGACTTAATTTTGACTTAGGTTTAACCAGACTGTTGACTTTTTTTTACTTTGCCCAAATTTTGAAGATTTGATATTTAAAAAAAAAACTAGATTTTAAATCAAGTTATGCCCCTTTAATTTTGATTAAATTAGACTTTTTTAGAATTAATTAAAAATTTTAAAAAATTTACTTAGTTACTTGAATTTTTAAAATTGGTTAATTAGGAGGGTTTTAGTATTTTTAATCAAAATTAATTCCAAACAGCATGAAATCACCCCAAAAGTCAGGGATAACCCAAGGGGGTAATTTCAAGGGTTTAAAACTTTTAGGGATTTTTTTAAGGATTTTTAAATAATTTTTAGGATTTAGTATTGATTTAATTTAAAATTAGAATTAGAGTGAAATTAAGTGTTACCTGATAATGTTCTTATGTTTCATGAGTTGAGGGTTTGATTAGGGTCAGCTAGAGTCCTTATATAGATTTTTGGGTTTAATATTAATTTTTAGTGAATTATTTAAAGCTCTAGGTCAATTCTAGGGGGGGTTAAGCTCCTAATTGGTGGACCAAATGGGCACCAAATCCAATAAGATTTGGGCCATGAGATCACCTAATCTCAAGGTTCAAATAACCTAATCTTGAGCCCAAATGGAGCTCTCTAAGGCGGCTAACCAAGCCACCTAAGGTGATCTCTAAGTCACCTTAGAAAAATCCTAGGGATCTATCCTAGGGCTGGATTGGGGCAAAATCAGTGGCCCTAAACACTATATGCTAATCGTCACCATCACACCAGAAATTAACTCCTAATCACCATTGGAAAGATCATGGCATCAATTGTAATCTTATGGATCATACCATGACCCTTAAAATCAAATTGATAGAATAATGCCCTTATATACCTCAAACAGGGGAGAAAAAATTTGAACATATCAGGGACATGTCCAAATTGATTCTCCCAATGTCCCAAGCCATGGTCACTTAAATTAAATATACAAATGCAATAATAAGAAAAACATTCAAACTAAAATTAAGACTATTACAGATGTAACTAGGGCTTGGAACCTTAGGACTTTTGAAGAGCTCCTTGAGATCTTTCCAACGAGCCTAAGAACACCTAATTTGGCCAAGTGTATAATGAGATAGGATTTTTTAAAGTTTGCCAAAATTTTCTATGAAATTAAACAACTAATTATCTAGTCAGCCAATGCTTTATACATGTTGCCTTCCGATTGGTGGGGCAATCATTAGTGGCTAACTGGATAACTATCGGATTAGCCATAGCTGTCAGATGAGATGGAGGATGGTCGGGATCGAATGGATTCCAGAACCGTGGGATCTAATCTAAGTCGTTGATTGAGATCAACGACTAGGATTATATATTCAACCTCTCATGAGAACTCATAGTCATAGAGCTATTCCAACATGATCCGAGTGATCTTTATAGTGGATCCTTATGAAATTTCATATGGAGGATCATGAAAGTGGATACCTTCAATCAAACGATGGAATTCAATTGGGGTGAAGGTTTACTTCAGACTGGACCAGACTAACTATATAAGGATCTCATAATCAAAGTATTACCATAAAGAAGGCCTCAACGGATGAGCTTCTCTATCAAAAAACTTCAGGGGATGAAGGAAAACAGATTTCCTTTAAATGTCAGGATCAGAGGATGGCCAGAGGTGCGACTTTGAGCAGACCATGGATGTACTTTATCGAAGTTCACTCAAAAGTATGGACGGTAGAGACTAGGAGACTAGGAAATGGGAAAGGAATTAAGAGAGAGCTCTGGGGAGTGATTTTAAAATCTTGGATATTAATGGGGAGATCTAGAATGAGTTACCCTATTTAGCATATTCCTGCTAGCTCGGATGACCCGGATCGATCAAGCTAGCCAATGGATGGACTCCAGATGGCAGGGGACCCCCTCGTAGAGGTTCGTGAAGTTGAAGCTGGCGATCCCAACCATTAAAAGGCTTTGATTCATGCCTAAAGTGGGGAGGGGGGACCACCAAAGTTCATTCTCCATTGGTTCTAGCCACCACCAACTAGGGTCTAGGTCGGGTTAACCTAGAAAGGGTGATGGTGATGTGGTGAGCTCGAGTGTGAGCTTTATTGGACTTGGGGGAGTCAAATTCAATTGGATAGCTTAGGCTGACCCAAACCTGCTCAATTTGGGTCAAATTGGGCTTGACATAGGTCAGGACAGACCCTAGGTTTGCCGTGGGAGGTAGGTCTAGCTCTAGTGCACCCAATGCAAGTGGCAATTAGGTTTGAATTACCTTGAGGTGAGAATGGTTCAGGTCAATGTGGTTTTGACCACTTTGGGATAGCTTAGATTTTGACCCAAGTTAACCTATGGGCTGGACTAACAAGGGAAGGTGTGTTGGTGTTCTACCACTAACCTGCGGTTAACCCGCTATGGACTTAAAACCACTTAGTGGAGGAATTTATAGGTTTAATTGGACTTAGGGTAGGAGTTGGCTCAATCTTAAGTGGTTTTGGCCACTTTTGGTTAGCCTAACTCTTGACCCAGGTTAACCCAAGACTTGGGCGGGCTAGGGAAGTTTCATTGGGTCAAGGGAGGCCTAATGTCACCATTTATTATGTTGAATTGGATTAGGATTGAAAAATGGATCAAGTGGAACCTATCTTTGGACACTTGGGTCAAGCCAAATGGATAACCAAAGTAGGCCCAAGGATTGGGTCTCCAAGAGGGCTCTTTTGGGGACCTAAGCGGTCACCCCATGGGTCTAAATGGGATTGGGAAGGTCTTGATCAAGGGATTTGAATGAGTGGAGGTGTATGGAGATTTGGTCAATCTTTGTTGGCTTGGTCAACTAAGTCAACCTACAATCAAGAGTTGGGTCCATTGAGTTCAAATTGATCATATGAACTCAATGGGGGTGGTCTAATGCCAAGAGGAATGCATTTCATTTGAAATAGTCCTTTCATTCCTAAGGGGGACACCTTAGTCAACCATGGTTAACTTGGTCAACTAGGTCAAACCAAAGTATGAGTTTGGGCCCAATGTGTTCCTAATGGTGTTTAGTATCCATTGGAATGGGTTTTTAGGGTTGAAGTAAGAGGGTTGGATTGAACCTAAGGGAAAACACCAAAAACCCATTTAAAGGGTATTTTATTCATTTTTACTCCTTAGTCAATTTTGGGTCAAATTGAATCAAAAAAAAGTGTAGAGTGTTGGTCAATAGGTCCAAATGGAGGTCATGAAAGTGATTGGAAAGTTTGAAAAGGGTTGCAAGGCCAAGATCCACAGGATGGCAAATCTAGTGGCATAGGTTGTAAATAACTCAGGGTTAGCAGCCATTAAAAAAAATTAATTTGAGGGGTTAGGAATGTTGGATTGAGCTCAAATTTGGATGGATGACCTTAGAGACATGCCTAAACAAGATGAAATTGATAGATACCAAATCAAAGGTCATTAGACTACGTTTCCTGAGATTTTAAAATTCCCCTGGAAAGGGTTTCAGGACCTTATCCCTTAGCCCTTGGATTTGGTTTGAAACCTTAGAAATTGATTGAGTTTTGGATTGAGATGATTAGAGGTGGCTTATCCACATCACTAAGAATCAAAGAGATGATTGTTAATGGTTTGATGAGATTTGGAAGTTGATTAAATGTTGATTGAAAATTTATTGAAGGTTGATTGGGGGTTGATCTAGGAATTGGATTAGAAAGTGAGGGTTGAATTTGATGTGGATTGAATTGGGTCTTACTTAGGACTTAAATGGCTAGAAAGTGGCGACTTTCCAATCATTAAATCACCAGGAAGAAACCCAAGTGGGTCTTAGTGACCTCACACAAAAATGAGGTCAATAAGTACGAATATGAGTTTGAACAATACAATCAATAATAAATATCATACCAACCAAAATGAAGTTATCCCAATTTGGATTGGCACATGGATTGTCTAAACAAATAGATGTTCATACAATATGATTGTTAATCATAGATTCAATTTGGTTCATCCATTAAGCCAAAGGTTATGATCAAAGTAGTGTTGTGCAAATCGTACAATACGAATGTTCTTCGAATATTTTGATAGAAGATGAATTTTTTACTTTGTAGGAAAAGATAAAAAGGTTCAGTGAAGTGGTTTATGTGATACTTAGGACACAATCATAAAGAATGATAATTAGTAAATACAAAACCAAAAGGACAAAAATAAAAACAAAAATAAAATATAAAACCATCAACCAAAAATTAAGGACTAAAAAGAAAAATTAAATAAAGTCGTAAACAAAAAAAATACAAGACATAGAATAAACATTGAGAAGCTCACGAATGGCTAATTTTAAGGGATATGAAATAGAAATTGAGCCAAAAAACCACATGCTCCCACTAGGTCTTTTATAAGAGCCCTTAAATCCAAATATCATAAAAGAGCAATTTTGGGAGCCCAAGTGAGTTTGGGTCCCTTATTGAATTTAGATAAATCATTAGAATGCATGCCATGTTATGGTTGATGCAACTTAGGCCTCCACTCTAAATGTGTTTGACGGTGAATTATGCAAGTGCGACTAATGTATCCTAACATGCCATAGTAAAACATCTGATATCAAGAAAAGGGTTAACGAACATATGATAGTTATGATTCCTATTCCTAGGTTTATAAGATGCATAAACTGAAGAGTACGTAAGAGCAGGTTTATTTTAAAAAGCCTTTACTTTTTTCTAATAGAATTTCATTAGCACATTCAAGAGCAGATATTTTTTGAAGCAACAAGTAATTCATTGTATGAAAGTTGACATACCTCATCTTAATCAAACTTATCAAAATAGTTGTTTTCCATTAAGAACATATTTGTCACTTCCTCTTCTATTTATGTTCCAGATGAATCTGAAGTGGAGTTGATTAAAAAAGCTTTCTAAGATCTTAGTTTGTCTTTACAGAGATTAGCTTTTTCTTCAAATTTCTCCTTGTTTTGGTGTTTTTTAAGATATGGGCAAACAGTTTTAATGTTCCCTAGTCTCCTGCATTCATAACAAATAATATCATAAGAAACGTTAGAATTTTTACCTTTGCTTCACTAATGCTGATACTTTTGCTTTTTCTTTAGAATGCTTCTAAACTATCGAGTCATCAGTATGATATCTTCCTCTCCTCCATCATAGGAGCTATCTAAATCATTAGCCTTTAGGGCTATAGTTTTTTCCTTCTTTTTTCTCCAAAATCAAGCTATCTTTGACTCACGCCTTGCTTATAGGCAATGAGTACAATGGAGTAAGCATTCAGATATTTAGATTTAGTAATAGTAGTAATTTTTGTATCGTAGGAAGAAGGTAAACAACACATAATCTTAATTACTTTTTCATAATTTGATAATTCTTCACATAAATCATATAAGGTTGTGAAGATTTGTGTAAACCTTATATACATTTTAGATATTGATTCACTAGGTTTCATACGAAAGAGTTCATAATCATGGAGCAGAAAATTAACCTATATTAGGGGTGTAAATGAGTTAAGTCGACTCAAGTTTAGGCCCTTATCGATCTTATCTTGTTTATTGGAAAGCCAGCTCAAACACTAGCTTGTCTCACCATAAATGAGCTCGAGCCAACTCTCAAGCCATGGGTTGGAATTTTTAAATTTAGGCAGGATTTTTAAAAATTAGGTGGGATTTTAAAACTTAAGCGGGATTTTTAAAACTTAGTCAAATTTTTTTAAAAAAAAATAAATGTTAAATATTTAAATAAAAATTAAGTAGTTTTTATTTTTTTTAATATTTAAATTTAATATATAAAATAAAATTATTTTAAAAATATTATTATTTATATGAGTCAGCTCGCAAACTCACGAGCCAAGCTGACTCAAGCTCATTTACTAAATTAGCTTGAACTCAAGCTCAAGCACAACTCGTGAGCTCGATAAGCTCGGCTTGCAAACCCATAAATAAGTCGAGCTCGAGCTGGCTTGTGAGCCAGCTCAGCTCACTAACACCCCTAACCTATATTTTTTCACTCACTTATTCCTTTGTAAGTAATGCATAATCTATCCCAAATTTCTTTACCAGAAGTACAAGTAGACACATGCTTATAATCTTCAAATTTCAAAGCACAAAAGAAACAGTTTAGGCATTTAGCATTTGAAAGTTTGAGATGTGCCAAAAGGAGGGTGAAATGGTACTTTAAAAAATAATCCTAAACAAGAGTACTAACTTTTTGTTGATTTTTTAGACTTCTGAAATAAGCAATTTAATTTCATAATGCGAAAGCTAACAATTTTAATAATAATTTCAATGATGATGATGAAATTCTAAATTGCACAATAGAAGATTAATCTCCAAAATTCATTAAGAAATTATAATAAAAATAAAGTGTAAAAAGTAAAATGAAGAAAATGAAAAAACACACCAAAAATTTTTATAGTGGTTCGGGCAACCTTGACCTACATCCACTAACTAAAGTCTTCCACTCTGAGTATTGCACTAATATTCAGTGACTCTCCTTTTGCTCCTCAGCAAAGAGAAGAAGCCTTTATAAACTCTCTTCCACATACCTGGTGTAATAGAGGATCGAAGCTCCTTTCACAAGTAGAGAACCTTGACTCATTTTTCTCCCTCCTATAGAAGGAAGAGAATCTCGGCTCATTTTTCTCCCACCTGGAGAAGGCAGAGAACATCGAGGTTGGACTAAGAATCCTCTCTCCCTAGAGAGCTGCCAAAAGATTCACCAGTTCCACTAGAGGAGTAAGCATACATTTAGCTCGGAGCAACCGTATAATCCCCTCACACTGCTTGTCCCTCATGCTCAAGCTCACATTTTCCTTCCTCTCACAAACCCATATTTTCTTCAAAAGCTCCCTCTCAAAGTTCCTCATTTAGTCGTGTTCCTCTCTTTTAATACTTAGAAAAAAGATTAAACCATAGCTTTTATAATAGGCTTCAAGGAACCCTAAAAACTCAAGTTGGTCGTCACTACTCAAATAGTTTGATTCAAGTTTGTACAGTACAATCAGTTCAAAACTAATCATGTCTAGTCTGATATAAAGAGTCATTTAAATGAACTGTTCAAATTTTTTGAACATATAGTATAATATGATCCAGAGATTATCCAGTAAGATATGTTTAATTTCCTCTATTCATACTGGATGATTCCTAGGATGACTAAAAGTCATCTCTATCACTTGTCCCAATCTTTTCTCATCGTATAGTATGGTTAGTTTCTTTTTGGCAAATCATCTAGTATGATATAAATAATATATATTATGATTAGTTCAAAAATCATAACTTTGTCAAGTACGATTTTTTGGATGACCAAAATCATCTCTATTAGTTATTTGGTGTGATCGTCATCGTACAATACGATTAGTTCAAAAATCATGGTTTCATTTGGTACAATCTCTAAGATGACTAGATTTCAACTTTTTCAATCTTCTAGTATGATCAACATCATATAGTATAATTAATTATTATTAATTAAAAAATAGTTTGATTGACTAATTATGGGGGTTAATTTTAGCATGATTTCAAATTTTTGGATAGTATGATTAACATCATACAGTATAATTTGTTCAAAAATGAAATTTAAAATATTACTTAAATTAATCTGGTGACTAGGGTTTTGATAATGAAACAAATCAAACAATACAATATATAACGTATAATACGATTAGTTCACATAATATGAGTTTTTAATTATTCGTTGAACCAACCTTTAAATCATCTGATCGTACAATATGATCTTAAATCATACAGTATGATTAGTTTAGAAAACTTTAATTTTAAAAAATTTGCTAACTCCCTTGTGTGGGTGTGCATGACTACCTAATTACAAACACTTTAATGTGGCCTGACTCAAGAAATTAGAAAATTAAAGAAAATAAAAATACAAACTCTTTTGACTTGTCATCATAATCTACCTAATCTTGAGTAGTTAGTTATCTTTGGTATTATAATTATAATTATTAGTGCACAAGACACAAATAATATCCAACGTATTTTCTTAAAATGTACAATTCAATCAATAAGGTTTGTCGTCTTCAAAATTACAGGCTATAGATCAAATATTTGCAACATCAATCAATTGGACTAAATTTCTATCATCAGTACTCCATTCAAAAAAAGATATTTTTGTTTTAATGCCATTTACTAAACGTAAAGGTGCAGAATATCCTACCTGAACTAACATCCATA
Source organism: Dendrobium nobile (assembly GCA_022539455.1). Taxonomy (NCBI): domain Eukaryota; kingdom Viridiplantae; phylum Streptophyta; class Magnoliopsida; order Asparagales; family Orchidaceae; genus Dendrobium; species Dendrobium nobile. Next base: position 33,841,045 of record CM039722.1, on the reverse strand, counting down.
TGCGGTAATCAATTGATTACGAGAAAGTATATACATGTGAAATTTTCAAAAATCAAAATGAATATTATCAAATAGAGTTGGTCATGTGATTAAATATCCTTAAATAATATTTTGATTTCCAAAGTTAATCTTTGATTATTTTTCAAAAGTTTTTTAAAACTTAATTTATGAATCTCGCTATGATACAACTTAAAAGTTTATGAAGGTTGTTAGACCTTTAAAAATAAACACACCATAATTTATAGTGGTTCGGTCAACTAGATCTACATGTTGCGGATCTGTTTTCATGGATTATGATTTTGATGATAGCAAATACTCCTATTTCTCTACGACTGCCATGTCTACTGACATTTCAGGTCCACAAGATCAGACTGCAATTTGAAACCAGCTCAAGATTGGGTAGACTAGGTCTGAGTTAGTTTGTACCCTTTTTTTTTCTTTCTTGAGTCTATTGTATTCGGTGTGGCTCCTGATGTTATGTAACTTTGCACACACACACCTTGGAAGAATTTCTAACTATTCCCTAGAATTTACTATTCTTTGGTAATATCGTCTGGGACGATATTTATATCGGTCTGGACAATCAGTTCAAAAATAGAAACTCTAATTAGGGCATCCTCATTAAGGCAGCCGTCATTAAGCCGATCAGCCTGGACGATACTTGTATCAGCCAGGATAATAGGCTCAATTAAGAGAATTAGCTGCCATGATCAATTTAGGTATTCTTTATTTAGGATATCGACCAGGACGATCTCAACATCATCCTGGACGATGCAGCAATTATGTCTAAAATTAATCTGATAATTATGGAAAGAAATTAAGGTTGATTGATACGATCACATTAGTTGGGCCGATCGCAGGATCGACTAGGACGATAGCCTGGATAATTGACATTGGCCAGCCACTATTCAGGGCGATGTTCAGGATGATTGTACTCGGATTTAAACTAATCGGCCAGGATGATATTCCTATCGGCATGGATGATGTAACCATTTTTCTTCTAATCATCCCGGCTGATTGAGCTAATTTTGTACTAATCGGCCTGGACGATAAAGTCGACAAGTTGCATTAATGAGCTCATTTTGAGATCTTCTATTTAAGCTTTGACATGGCACTTTTTAAGTGTCTTTGGCAGCCATTGTAGCTTCGTTCTTTTGGGGGAAACTTGAAGAGAGAGAGCTTGAAAGGGAGTGAGAAAGGGTGGAGTTTGAGAGAGGGAAAAGATCCTTGGAGGGGGTTTCAAGGGAGTGTGGAGGGGGATTCCACATAGATGCTCTAGCGATTTTGCACCTTAGTACTGTCAGATTCAAGGCTTGTCTTGAGGAAAGTTCATAGAAGAAGAAGAAGATCTCTTTGGTGTCAAAGGACCCGGTGACTCCGCCTCACCGGGGAAGGTGGAAGTGATTTTGTAAGGGCTTCTCCGTCTAACTATGGGGGCTAAAGCGGAGACACTTAGTTTACTGCAATACTCGGAGGGTGCCTCCGAGGAGTGGATGTAAGTCAATGTTTGATCGAACCACTATAAATCTGGTGTGTTATTTCCTTTATTATTTTTGTATTTAATTTTCGCACTTCGATTTCTGTGGTGAATCTTAATTTTGTGCTTTGATTTAAAGTTTGTTTTAAACTATCGATTCACCGCTCTTTTGGTTAGCCTTGGGACTAGTTCATGAGGGCTTAACATCCCTAACAAACTTTTAAGTGCCATCAGAGCACTTTCAAGTGGCTCTTAGTGCACTTTCACTATGTTCACCCCTTGAAAACTTCCTATCCAAGTATTGCACTAAACACTAGTTACTCTCCTTTTGCTCCTACAGTAAGGGAAAAAAGCCTGTACAGATATTATTTTACCACCCAGTACGACAGAGTACTGTTACTCATTTACAGGCAGAGAATCTCAACTCTATTTTCACCATATAAGTGATGGTCAGAGAACCACAACTCTATTTTCACCCTCCAAGTAATGTTCATATAACCAAAACTCTATTTTCACCCTCAATGTGATGGTAAAAGAACTATAATCTATGTTGAAGAATTTTTTCTTCAGAGCCATAGAGAATCCAAGTAGACGCTTGTAGATACTAGGCAATATTCTTACTTGGAGCAATCTTCTGAATTCCCTTACATCTTCTCTCTCACAAAATCTCCCTCTCTTCTTTCATAAAGCTCTCCATTTTCTCTCCCTCGAGGCTTTCTCCCCAGAAGTCTCAATAGCCAAAGATTTTCTAATAGGAGAATTAGAAAACCTTAAGTAGTGGGATTTAAGAAACTCTAATTTCAAAGTATTCCATCTTCTATTCGTACAACAAGATGCATATATCATATAGTATGATCAGTATAATTTAGACTCATCCAACATGGTCATTCAGACAAACTATTCAATCTTTATAGCATCTCATACTGTACAATAAAAATATCGTATAATAAGAACTATAGAAATTTCTTCAATTCGTTTGGGTTGATTCTTGGAATGGCCAACTTTGTATACTTTCAATCATCCAACACTATGGATATCATACATTATGATCATTACAAAAATCATGAATTTCATTTGGTATGATCTCAAGGATGACCAATTTTGTACATGGTCAATCGTGTTATATGAACTGTATGGTACAATATGATTGGTCATAATAATTATCCATAATTTGATTGCCTGATATCAAGGGATTAATTAAAAAAAGATTTTAATTTGGGTGTATAGTATGAACCAAATCATACTACACTATTAACACATATTTAGTATTTTCCATAACCTTTGGCAGCTAGGGTTTTAATATAACATAATAAATCATATAATATAAATTAAAATAATATAGTACGAAACAAGGTTGTACAATATGAAGCCAAAATTATACATTATGATGTACTTAAATAAAAACTCTCTCAATAATACTTTTCTCTCTCCCCTATGAGTGTGCAAGGTTACTCGATAAAGATATCCACCCAATTACAAGATATAACTCAAGAATGAAAAAAATATGGAATAAATTAAAAATCGATGCTAACCCTAGTCTACCTAGTCTTTAGCAGATCAGAATTGCAAGTGAATGATGGACTAATTTTCTGAAACTTTTGTATACACAAAATAAACAAAATATCATAGAATTAGGAGAAAACTAGAAGAAAGTAGTAGCAAACACAATAATATTTGTTATCATCAAAATCATAGTACTTGGATTAGGTTTGCAATAGTTACAGTTTTCCCAAACTATCTAAATAGCACTTCAGGTTGATCTTTGGTTAAGTTATGATCAATAGGTATTTATACTATGCATTGGACCAAATGTTCTCTAAAGTACAGCTAAAGCATAGTGACACTCCACCCTCCATTTTCCTCTAGTAGACGAGCAACCTTCATCCCTTACAAACTCTAAAAATCAGCCATTATTGGCCCCCTTTAAAAATCTCTATCCCAAATCAAGATATCTCGTAAGATCTTTACCTTATTCCCATTAGCTAATTTCCATTTGATGAATGGCTTAAGGAATTTAGCCCCATCTACCATGAACTTCCGCATGATAGATGAACCCCTTTTGATATCCACTTTTGCTTCTATCTAATCAGTTCTTCTTCCATTTATTAGAATATAAAATCTTGCATTTATAAAAATAAAAAAATAAAAAAAAAATCTTGCATTTATCACACATTGAATAATCCAATTGGAGATATTAAGAGGCATACCCAAACACTTCAATAGTTAGGACAAAGTTGGGCATCCCATACTATCGTATGCTTACTCCATATCTTGTTTTAAAGCTATCAGTCCTTTTTTGGAAGCAAAGAAACTAAATTTGTAAAATATCTTTTGAGTTAAAAACTAGTGATTAGTCATAGATCATACAGAGACAAATGAAATCTACTCCTCTGATATAAGCTTTGGATTGCAAAACTTCAACCTATTGAGAAGCATTATTACAGCCACTTTATATAAAGTCTGACACAAGCTAATAGGTCTAAATTTAGAAGGCTCCATAGCAATTTAGACCTTGAGAATAAGCACTATCATGGTATCCTTCCAAACTGAAGGCATATATCCTATTTCAAAGAACCATTGTAAAGCCTTCTAAAGATCTTCTTTAACAATTTCCCAATAAGCCTCTCATAAAAGAATGAGTTATCCCATCTACACCCAGAGACTTGTTAGCACACAAACACCTCACATCTTCTCACAACTCTTCTTTAGAAAAGGTAACATCCAGGATAGTTTTCATTGTCTCATCCCCTTGATGCTCCATCCTGAACTTTGAACAACCATATAAAGAACAACATCATTCATCCACTTGCTTTAAAAAAACCTATAGAAAATTGATTCAATTTATATTGGTTGTTCAACCAAAACCCTATATACATTCTTGACTTAAAAGATTTGGTTATCATTTTTCCTAGCCAATGCAAAAAAGCATGGAAAAAACTATTGTTAGCATCACCTTCTTCCAACCACCTAGCTTTAGCCCTTTTCCTCTAATAGGTAGACAAACATGTCAAAGTTACATTCAACTCCTGAAATTTCCCTCGTAACTGAATTAGTTTCTCCAGACCAAGGTCTCCACCCGACTATTCCTCTTCATGCAACTGCCAAATTTGTTTATGAAGCGTTTCTTTTAAACTCATTAGCTCTTTGAGCTTATTTTTACTCAAGAAGTAAAGAACACGAAGATATATTTTAAGTTTCTTTTGAATAATCTTTGCAATGTCTCCAAAATCATGCTTCATTTAAGCCTTATGAATAATGCCCCATGAAGATAGATAATAGGTCCAAATGTTCTCAAAACGAATAGATTTATTTTGAGAAAAAATAGAATTAACCATTTTTAACACAATTGGACATTAATCAAAAGCCACCCTGGCTAAATGCCTAACCACAACAAATAGAACACACTTGAGAGCTTCAAAATTCAATAAACACTTATCCTACTTATGCCAAATTCTATATGATACTTCCTTGTTGTTGCAACAAGTCAACCATGGTCCAATAGTCCCCACATCATGAAAGTCATTTTTATCCATGAAGTTTGTCATTTTTTTAGGCCCTTGAGACGTCACAAAACTTTTCCTGCCACTTTTCTCCTCTTTAGAGATTATACAATTGAAATCTTTGCCAATAATTCATGGAAGTTCTTTAAGAGTAATAGATTCAATTTTCTCCCACAAGGCTCTTCTAATATGAATATCTTTATTCCCTTATACAATAGAGATCAACCATTCACCATACTTTGGAGTCTTCAATGAGTAAATCATACATTGATAGGAGCACCATTGAAATGAAGTTACCTCTCTCTTCAGTAACAGAAAAATACCACCTAAAGTTCCATTAGCAAGATGATGATGAACCTTACTCCTTCCCCCTTTCCACTTCTACTCGAAACCCTCAACAAAATAAAAGTGGAGAAGGCGCAACAGTAGCTACTTGGCACATGCATTGATAAATACCCCACTGCATAGACTAAGTAAATATGTGATTTAAGGTAAAAATGTGAATAAATAATGTTTTAAGTTTCTGTATGCTTTTAAATTGTAATTTTTACTTTTTGGTAAAATTGAAGCTAATTATTTCTTAAACACTACCACATCTTGGAACCTATGAGGTTGTTTGACAAGAAGCATGATTTCATATTAGTAGGATTTAGTAAATCCTATAAATTCGGATTTAGTAAATTTTACTAGAGTAAAATCCTGAAAATTGTCTGACAAAATAAGTGTTAAATTCTGTAAAATTGTTTGGCAATGTAATTAGGATTTAAGGCACTTAATTCATTAAAAATCCCAATTTAATTTATATTTTTAATATAAGTTACCTAATTTTAATTTAAATTATCAACAATAAATTACAATTATAAATGATATAACTAGAAGCTAATTTAATTATTAAATAGCTTAACTAATAATATAATTATTTAGAATATTAATTATCTAACTAAGGTAATAGCATAATTTTGAGATATTAACTAATTATTTGATTACTATTATAAATATTAATAACTTAATTAATTATATAACTACTATCATTATTTTATTTTAATATCTAATTATTATTTAGAATATTAACTATTTCATTAATTTTTTAATTATAATTTATATTATTAAATATCTAATTAATAATTTATAATTTAATTCTTATTAATTAAGTTACATAGATTAATTCTGATACTAATTACAATCTTCTCTTTTCATAAGTAATTTATATATTTAGCTTTTCTCTTTTATATTTCCTTCTGCGTGGCTGTTCAACTTTGCCTGCTTCACATGAGATAGGGTTTTGAACGAGTCATGAATGCCTTCTTCTCCTCTTTCAACAATCTTCCTTCCAGTTTGTCGTTCTTCCTAATGGATCAGAAGTAGCGACGGGAGCTCGCTCGCTGTGAAGGTAGCTATCTTTCTCCTTTTTACCTGCTTCTTCAGGAAAATCTCATAAATCCAATGAACTCAAGGATTTAGTAAATCTGGGATTTATAGCAAAAAGAAGAAAAATAAAAGATTTATCCCGCCGTGAGATCTATCGGCTGCTTAAATCCTATCTGGTAGGATTTAGCATAAATCCTTCTCAAATCCTGTTGACAAACAGCCTAGTAAAGTTTGATCAAAACATGACGCTTGATCTTATCATTAAATGAGTGTTTATTTGATCAAAAGCACAAAAGTAAGCTTTCTTGTAGATTTGAAAAGAGCCATATTTACTTATTCTTTTACCATATAATTTTCATATCTGAACTATCTTAGAAGAATTTTATAATAGAAGTGATTATTTTTTTTATTAAGTATAATCATTAGAATACAAGCAGATGAAGCTACTAGATAAAGCTACGAAAAAGCTACAAGTTTAGAAAATTTGGGTATTCATTTTTTATATTTATCTAATTAAACATTTGATGTGCAAAATGTTGGTAGTTTGCTCAGTTTTAAGCCAAAAATTTTATGATGTTGGGTTCTTTTTTCCTTATGTAGTAAAGCTCTAAAATGTATTTTGTTATTTTTTTTCTTACCCTGGAAAAGATCTTAACCCTATTTTTCCTTCAAAAATGAGGATTGGAAAAAGTTACGAGTTTTAGTGAAATTCATGGTGTTAGGCTTTAATAGGATTTCCTTGGGTTTTATCTGTTGATTTTAATGTCTCTTTATATTTTGATAAAGGAACATCTTATAACTTTAAACTTTCTTCTTAGCTTTATTTATAATCCTAATTTTAAATTTAATTCCCATACAACAACAATAACAACAACAATATTAACACTTTATCCCACTATGTGGGATCGGCTATATGATACTTTTTCTCCATTGTGTCCAATCAAGAGTCAAATTCTCAATTAATCTAATAAAAAAAGGTTATTTTTAATATTTTCTAACCATGTCTTTTTAGTTCACATCTACCTTTTTTAAGATAGGCTAATTCTAATACATCTACTCTACTAATAGCATTATCGAAAGGCTACCGTTTTACATGAACAAACCGTCTAAGGCGCTCTCTCAAATCTTATCTATCACTAGAGCTACTTCAACCTTTTCACGGATATGCTCATTTTGTATCCTGTCTCTAAGAGTAAATCCACTCATCTACCTTAGCATTCTTATCTCAGCAACACTTGACTTAATATTATGCTTCTATTTTAATGGCTAACATTTTGCTCTATAAAGCATTGCAGGTCTCACCACCATCGTATAAAAGTTTCCTTTAAGTTTGAGTGGTACTTTCCTAACACATAATAAACCCAAAACATTCCTCTACTTCAACCATCCAACTTGAATTCTACTCATAATATCCTCATCTATTTCATCATCACTCTGAGCATGAGACCAAAGACATCTAAAATGAGTACAATTATTAATGACCTGATAGCTCAAAGTCATAAACCTCTCATTAAATCAATTACTAATAAAATTACACTCAAGGTATTCGATTTTATATCTACTCAAACGGAAACCTTTAGACTTTAAGGTTGACCTCCATAATTCAAGTTTGCATTCAACTCCCTCTCTAGTCTTATCAACAAGAAAAAAATCATAAGCAAAAAGAATAAACCAAGGTACATCCTCTTTCAAATGTATAGTGAGAACATCCATGAATAAAGTAAAAAGATAAATATGTAAGGCCGAGCCTTGATGTGATCCAATTAAATTAGGAAAATACTAGGTCAAACCACCTTATGTTTGAACACAAGTAATAGCACTTGCATGCATATCCCTAATGACTTGAACACAAGCATTATTAACCACATTCTTTTCTATAACTCTCCATAGCACTTCTGTTGGAACTTTATCATCTGCTTTCTCTAAATCAAAAAATATAATATGCAGATCCTCCTTATTCTCTCTAAACTTCTCCATAAACCCTCTCAATAAATGAATAGCTTCCATCATAGACCTACCCGACATGAATCCAAAGTTTTAAAGTATGACACTTTAACTTAATTCCTCTAGAATTCACATAATCTAATGCATCACCTTTATTCTTAAGAATAGGAATTAACACACTCATTCTCCACTCTTCTGACATCTTTCTTTTCTTCAAAATATAATAAAAAGTTTAATAAGCCAAGAAATTCTTTCATCTCCTAAGCATTTCCACACCTTTATTGGAATATCATCAGGTCCACTAGTTTTTCCACACTTCATTTTCTTTAAAGCTTTTCTAACTTTAGTTTTACTAATATGCCGATAAAAATAAAAATCTTTATTTTCATTTAGAGTGCGAGGTCACTAAAGTCAATCATATTCTCATATACTCCATTGAAAAGATTAGCAAAATATCTCATCCACCTTTGTTGATATCATATTCTAAAAAAAAATATTTTTTAATCTTCATCCTTAATGCCATTCACTTAAACCAAATCCTTACTACTCTTATCTCTTTATTTGGCTAACTTCTATATATATCTTTTGCCCTCTTTAAAATCTAATCTATTATATACATCATTAAAAGCTAAAATCTTTGCATCACACATCGTAAATTACTTTATTAGACACCTTACGAGGCTCTTTATATCTTTCCTAATTTTTAGAGTTCTTTTACATCTAAACTAATAAATATAACAAAACTTCTTATTTTTGAACTTTTTTGCATATTTTGATTCCACCATCAAATATTTTACTATTAGGAGTTTTTTCTTTTGAATCTCCAATCACATCCTTTGCAACATTCTTAATATTACTGGTTGCTTTTCCCCACATAACATTCACTTCCTCATGCACAGACTAAATCATAAGATCTCGAATCTTACTCTCAAAAATATTTTTTTTAGTGTTATTTAAATGCTCTATCTAATCTTAAAACAATGTCTTACTATATTTTCCATATTTTATTCCTTCATGTTAATGTCCAAAACTATTATGTGATATTGGGTACATAAACTTTCTCTCTGAATAACTTTACAATTTTTATAATCTAAATGATCCGTTTTTCTTATAAAAAAATAATTAATCTGAGTTTGTCTATATTCATTCTTACAAGTGATTAGATGCCATCTCTTTATCTAAATAAGGTATTAACATTTACAAAATTATAAGTTAGCGCAAAATCTACTATAATCTTATCACCTTCATTAGTTGCTCCAAATTCATAGCCACCATGAATACTTTTAAAATCCTCTACATCTCTACTAATATGTCTATTTAAATCTCATCCAATAAAAACTCTTTCCTAGAGCGGTATCTTTTCTATGCTGATGATGTATTAGTTTTTGCTCAAGCATTAACGACATTAGCAAGGTTATTGAAGGCAATTGTTGTGAACTTTTGTGGATGGACAGGATAATGGGTCAATATTGTTGAAACTTGTTAATTATGAATTAGGTTGTTAGACCTAAGCTTATGGCCCAATGGCTAACCAAGAAGGGGGGTTAATTGATAATTTAAAATTTTTCTTTTAATTTTTTAAACCGATAAAAAAGTATAGTGAAATTTTGAAAATAATTTTTCAACCACAGATCAATAGAAATAGTAAAGTAAAAAAGCTGCTGAAAATAACGACACAAGATTTATAGTGGTTCGATCAAACACGACCTACATCCACTCCCTAAAGTCTCCCACTTCAGGTATTGCACTATTACCACTTAGTGTCTCTCATTTTTTCCCCACAGTAAGGTGGAGAAGCCTTCACAAAAAATCTCTTCCACCACTACCCGGTGCGGCAGAGAACCGTCATCATTTTACACCCTCCTAGTGTAGGCAGAGAACCTTTCACTATTCACATTCTCTAAGTGTAGGCAGAGAACCTTTCGCTGTTCACACTCTCCAAGTGTAGGCAGATAACCTTTGTCCTTTCACACATCTCCAAGTCTAGGCAGAGAACCCTTCGTCCTTTCACACTTTTCTAAGTGTCAATAGAGAACCGGATCTCTTTGAAAAGATCTTCTCATGAGAAATCTGAAGGACAAGAGAAAAGAATGAAGTAATCATAATTCACAAGTGAAGATTCTTACGTTTGAGTACCAAGTGAACCCTTCACACTCCAGTAGTAAGAATTCCCCTTTAAACACTTTCTCACACTCTCTCCTTCAATCTCCCTTCAGTTTGTACGAAGACCAGTAGATAAAAAGATTACATTACAGTTTTAAGTGGACCTTTTATAAGACAAACATGAAAAACTGTCCAAAAACTATAAAATTTCAATTTAGTACGCTCAAGATCATCACGTACGATTTAATTTCGTACGTACGAACACTATAAAAACTGTTGCGTACGGTCTTAACATGCATGGGTATGAACTGTTTTTGCACCCGATCATCATCCCATACAATCATGGTTCTTCTGGTATGATCCATTTTTTCCAAGATTCATTGAACGAAAAAGCAGGACGAATCACAAGTTCAAAGAACATAGGAGATCTCCAGGATGAACCTTACATTTCATTTGGACTAACAGATAAAACTGAAAATCCAGAGGAGATCGTCTAGGGACAAACCTTATAATTTGTATGGACGAACAGATCAAACTGAAAATCCACAGGAGCTCATTCATAGACGAACCTTATATTTCGTATGGATGAAAAGTTCAAACTGAAAATTCAGAGGAGATCTTCCAGGGATGAACCTTACATTTCGTCTGGGTGAACAGTTCAAAGTGAGAATCCAGAGGAGATCATCCAGGGACAAATGGGAGATTTCATCTAGACGATTATGACTTAGAAATATTTTTCTCTCTCTGTTCGTGTTATTGCTTTCCGAGGAGTATAACTGTTTTGATCATCCCGTACAAACATAGTTTGTCTTGTACGATCAATACACTAAAAATTGTGAATTTTTAAACTCTCCCCCGGTGTATGTGTGTTAGGATACTTAATTACAATCACACTCTCTCAGACTCATATAAAGGAAATACATACTCCAAGTTACAAAGTATTATAACCAAATCTTGATTTGAAGTCTTCAACCATCTCGGGTATGATTTCTCGGAATTGTTAGTACACACAAGAGCCAAAAAAATTTTATTTTCAAAATATGTTGGAGAAAATCATAATCAAAATAATAATATTTGGAATCATCAAAATATATAAGTTGCAAGAATGTAAAACATGCAAGGCTAAGTAGCAACTCTTTCAACAATCTCCCCCTTTTTGATGATGATAAAATAATTATTATTTGTATAAATTTGAAAGTCCTAAGTTTCTCCTAAACACCCCCTGAATGAATAAACATGTGATAATAAGGGGAATTATTATTGAACTTTTCATATATAAATTTTTTTTAATTTTAATTTTTCGAACACAAAAAAATGAACATTAAAAGATACAAACAATAACACACTGAAAAGGAAGAAACAAAGAAAATACTACAAAAAAATACGAACAATTATCAAACACAAACAATATCAAACAAAAAATATCAAACACAAACAATATTTTCTCCCTCTTTTTGACAACAATAAAAAGAGAAGAAGAAAACGAACAAATACAGAAATATAAGAAGTCATATAAAGAGCCTTTGATAATTGATCCTTTAAAGAGATTGAATTATTATTGCAAATAAAATTAAATGTCATTAGAGAAATAGAAAGATTCATATGATTTAAGTATAGATATAATATAGACAAAAAAATTATCTAAATCATGAATCAGTTTAGACAATGAGATAAGTAAAACCATTACAAAATAAATGAATTTAAAAATTTTATATTTCAAAATTCAATACAAAATAAAATTAAACAAAAGATTAATTTGAATTTAAAGATTAAAAGATTGAGGAAAGAATATATACTTGTAACGCTTTGCGCATCTTTACAATTTGTGTGGCACACTTTGTGCATCTTTTATTTGTGGGTTAATTTTGTACCTCTTTTTTAATTTATGAACTATTACGCATTCTTTTGATTTTTGAACTTTTTATACATTTTGAAGTGTTTTCTTGATCTTTCCAAAATTGATAATCTAAAATATCAAATTTCTCTAAATACAATAATATTTATATTTAAAAGAGAAAATAAAAATAAGAAAATATCAAGATTGCAATAATAATATTACAAATATGTTAGTCTAACAAAAGACATGAGATTGACATTTTTAACTAGATAGAGTTATAACACAACTTAAATTTTTGAAAAACTAGATTTTCTAATAAACTCAATTTTATATTGCAATTCTAAATATATCACTTGTTAGATCAATATTTTAAGAATAATCATATAGACTATCAAACATTTCTAAAAGTGATTAAAAACACTAAAACAAGTCATGATAACTTTTATTGATATCATTGGTAGAAGATAGTACATTGTGCATAGATGATATCAATACAAAGACACAAATACATAACAAACATAAAAACTAACAAATCACATTACACATAAAAATGATAAAGACATAAACATCAACATCACATAACATCCTATCACATCAAGTCATCACATGCAGAGAAAAAGCATGAAAGAAGTACAATCATAACTCTGAAGGGCCCTGATCTGGAGGAGGTGGCTGATTGAAGAAGTTATAATAGCTACTTATCATAGCCATATTCAAAAATATACGACCAAAACAGATCACATACGAAAAATCACAAAAATAAAAAACACACTAACAAAATACATAACAATGTTATAGAGATTTTTAAGCATTCAAATCAATCACACCAAGTCTTATTCTTAATGTACTGAAAGTATCAAAGGCTAGTAGTTTTGTAAAAATATCTGCAAGTTGATTTTCTATTGTAACATGAATGAGTTCAATTTCTCCTTTGGATACATGATCCCTTATGAAATGATGCCTGATATCTATATATTTGGTTCTTGAATGTTGAATAAGATTTTTAGAAATGCAAATAGCACTAGTGTTATCATAATAAATAAGAATAGTGCTTATTGTTAATCCTAAATCAATCAACTGTTGTTTTAACCAAAGTACTTGTGCCACACAACTTCTTAATGCAATGTATTCAGCTTTAGCAGTAGATAGGGCTACTGAATTTTGTTTTCTACTGGACCAAGAGACTAAGGAATTTCTAATAAATTGACATGTTTTAGAAGTGCTCTTTCTATCAACCCTACAACCTGTAAAGTTCGAATCTGAATATCCAATAATTTCAAATGAAGAGCTAAACTTAGGATAACAAATTCCTAAGTTTTGAGTTTCCAACATATATCTAAAAATTCTTTTCACTATTGTCAAATGTGATTCTTTTGGATCTGATTGAAATCTAGCACATAAATAAACACTAAACATGATATCTGGTCAACTAGCTGTTAAGTAGAGCAAAGATCTAATTATCCCTCTAAATTTCTTTTGATCAACATATTTTCCCTTAGGGTCCTTATCCAACTAAACTGAAGAACTTATAGGTGTACTAACATGTTCAGCATTGTCTATTTCATACTTTTTGAGGATCCTTAACATATTTTGACTAACTAAAAAATATACCCTACTCAATTTACTTAATGCTAAAACCTAAAAAGTAACTCAAATCTCCCATTAAACTCATCTCGAATTCATTACTCATTGTTTTAGAAAATCATCACAAAGATTTTTATTTGTAGATCCAAAGATGATATCATCAACATAAATTTATACAATGAGTATATCCTCTCCAAATTTTTTCAAAAATAGAGTTATGTCCACACTTCCTTTTTCAAAACATCTCTCAAGTAAGAAGGTGCTCAACCTCTCATACCAAGCCCTAGGTGCCTATTTCAATCCATATAATGCCTTTTTCAATTTGAAAACATGATTTGGGTGTTTAGAATTTTCAAAGCCTGGAGGTTGTTCTACAAAAATATCCTCTTGAATTATTTTATTTAAAAAGACACTTTTAATATCCATTTAATATAATTTTAATCCTCTAAAATAGACAAAGGCTAATAAAACCTTAATTGCTTCAAGTCTAGTTATAGGGGCAAAAGTCTCCTCAAAATTAATCCCTTCAATCTGATTATACCCCATAGCCACCAATTTAGCCTTATTTCTAATGACTACTCCTAAGTCATTCATTTTGTTCTTGAATACCCATTTAATTCCAACAACACTTTAATCCTTTGGCCTTGTAGTTAATTCCCAAAATTTATTTATTACAAATTGATTTATTTTTTCTTGCATAGCCAATATCCAAAATTCATCTAAAAGTGCTTGATCAATATTTGTGGGTTCTATCATTGAAATAAAGGCTGAATAATTGACTTCTTTGATCATTCCATGCCTAGTCCTAACACCCTCACTAGGTTCACCTTTAATCAATTCCTTTGGGTGATTTTTAGAAAATCTCAAATCTCTAGGCACTAGATTTTCTATCTCTAAATTTTCTTCCAAATTTATTTTCTCAATCTTTTAAGAGTTAATCTTTATCTCTTCCTCTTCAACAATTTTCTCTTCCGAAATTCTAAATTCATCAAATATAATATGTGTGGTCTCCTCAATTACCAAAGTTCTTTTATGAAATACTCTATAAATTTTTTCAACACTTGAGTATTCTATAAAAATTTCTTCATCTGATTTTGGATCAAATTTACCTAAGCCAGATTTTCCATTACTATATATGAATACCTTACATCAAAAGACATGGAAATATGACAAATTAGGTGTTCTTTCTTTTAATAATTCATAGGATGTTTTATTTAAATTTGATCTAACATTCACCCTATTCAGAACATAATATGTTGTGCTAACCGCCTCAGTCCAAAAAAATTTAGGAAGTGAATATTCTGCCAACATGGCTCGAGCGGCTTCTATTAATGTTCCATTTTTTCCTTTTGACTACTCCATTCTGTTGCAAATCTATTTTCATGACTTATGTTTTGATGATTGACAAACACTATTGATTCTCTTGGACTACTTGTTACTTCTAACTTTTCAGGAATCAAAGATCAGACGAACGAATGAAGCCAGTTCAAGATTGCATAGGTTTAGGGTTGAGTCAGTCTGTACTTTGTTTTTTTTTTCTCTTCTTGAATCTATTTATAATGTTTAAGAGACTGATGCTAAGTAACCCTACACACACACTTGAGAGACTTAGAATTTCTATTTTTACTCATATCGGCCAGGATGATATTTACATCGTCCTGGACGATCGGGCTTAAAACAGAAAATCTAAACAAGGATTCTTAATTAAGGCAGCCGTCATTATCAGATCGTCATGGACGATACATGTATTGGCCAGGACGATAAGCTCAAAATAGAAAGAAATTGCCGCCATAGACAATTAAGGTATTTTGTATTTTTTAATAATCGGCCTGGATGATATTCACAATTATGCCTTAATTAATCAGATAAATCAAGGAAGTAATTAAGGATGATTGATACGAGCATATCATCCTGGCCGATCCTGTCATCCTGGATGATCGCAGGATTGGCCAGGACGATCTATTCAAAAACCTTAGTTACTTCTGGACGATAAATATCGGCCAGCACAAATTCAGGACGATGCTCTAGACGATTTTTCTCTGATTTGAACTGATCGGCCTGGACGATCGTGAGATCGGCCTGGACGATCGTGAGATCGGCCTGGACGATCAAGCCAATTTTAAATCATCCAGTTTGCATTCAGAGCAATGCTCTGGCCGATCTTCTGAGATTTGTACTGATCGACCAGGACGATGTCCATATCGGCCTGGACGATATTGTCAGCAACTTACAATTAATGAGCTCCTTTGAATCTCTTCTATTTAAGAGCTCTTGTTCAATGTTTTGAACAATCTTTTGCTGCTGCCTTGACCTGAGAAGACCTTGAGGAGAGAAAGAGAGAGAGAGAGAGAGGATCTTGTGAGGGGGAGCTTGTGAGAGGATTCACAAGGGTGCTTCAAGGATCGCTCTGCTTCTTCTTTGTCTAGAGTTTCTTGTCCATGGAAGGGTCGGTAGAGGTAAGGTTTTCAGCAATGGATCGTGGTTCTCTGCCAGCTTCAGGAGAAAGCAAAAGGAGATAGGTTCTCTACCTTGCCGGGGTGGCAAAAAGGACTTCTTTGTGAGGGCTTCTCCACCTAGCCGTGGGGGCTAAAGGAGAGACACGTTTTTATAGTGTAATACTTGGAGGGTGTCTCCACGGAGTGGATGTAGGTCAAGTTGACTGAACCACTATAAATTTCTGTGTTATTGTTTTCTTGCTTTCGCACTTTAATTTTCGCATTATTTTTATCTTGTGGTGTGATTTGGTTTTGGTTTGTGATCTTTTTGCTTTTGTTGAAAAGAAATTTTAAAATACCAATTCACCCCCCCTCTTGGTTAGCTTGGGACTAAGTTCATAGGGCTTAACATCCCTAACAAACTTTCACATTCTACTGAGGGATTCTAGGTGTAAAAAAATTATGATCAATTTCTTTTTCGTTATAAAAATCCTCAAATTTTTCATTCTCAAATTCTCCTCCATGATCACTTTGAATAGTCATGACCTCACGTCCTAGTTTTCTTTGAATCCAGGTTGAAAAGTTTCTAAATTCCTCAAATGATTTATTTTTATGATATAGAAATCTAACCCATGTGGATCTAGAGAAATCATCCACAATAACAAATCCGTATATCTTCCCTCCTAGGCTTACAGTTCCAACTGGTCCAAAAAGATCCATATATAAAATCTCCAATGGTTTATTAGTTCTAAGATCCTTATTGGACAGAAAAGAGGACTTCACTTGTTTTCCTAATTAATATGCATCATAAAGGTGATCCTTATTGAAGTCTAGTTTTGGTATACCTCTCACTAAGTTCTTTTGGGTAATTCTACTAAGATTTTTCATGCTAAAGTGATAAAGTCTCCTATGCCAAAGCCATGACTCATCAAAAATAATTTTTAAAATAAAAAGTAGTAGGAGTTTTAATGCTATTCAATTCTAGCATATACACATTGTTTACCCATATACCATACAAAATATTATTTCCATTTAGGCTTAATATGCAGCTAGCAGGAAAAAATTTACATAATAATCTTTATCACATAGTTGACTAATACTCAAAAGATTATATTTTAAGCCTTCTACCAACAAAACATTTTTTATAAAATTTTTTTTCAAGTTTCCAATTATACTTGATCCTACCACCTTCCTTATGGTGTTATCTCATAGTGTAACCCTGCCTCCACTCTTGGCTTCTAGCAATATGAATTATGCAGTATCTCTAGTCATATGCTTTGAGCAACCGCTATCCATGCACCATATGCTCTCATGAGGCCTATGTGAGAGAGATCCTGCAAAATCATGAAACGTTAGACCTCGGAACCTAAATAAGTTTAGGTTCACCTTTTTGCAAATTATAAATAGATACATGTATGATATGTCTAGATTTATACATCTTAGGTTTCCACACCAAATGAGTTTTCTTCTTTAATGTATAAGTGTGAGCTATATGTCCAATCAATCCATAATTATGACATTTGATTCCTGGAAAAGGGTTTCTTAATCTTCTATAATTTCTATGTCTATTTATGGATTGCATAAATTTTGGATACAAAATAGGATTCAATAAATCTTCAAGTCTTTGTGGTATCTTATTATCCTCGAGAGCTTTTATCTTCAGTTTATAAAAAGAATTCATATCTACCAAGATACGATTTGTATAATTTGTTCGATATATTTTGCTCTCAAATTCATCATTATTATTTTTTATTTCTTTTTGAAATTCTTCATAGGATGATTTTAAATTTTCATGGTTCTTATTCAAATTATCAAACTCAGCAAGCAATTTCATGTGGTTGTTATCAATTAAAGCATGATCTTTCTTAAGGATCTTTCTCTTTGTAGTTCCTGAAATTCTAAGTTCAGACTAGCATACATTTTCTTTAACTTTTTATATGCAACATGTATGCATTTTAAGATGACTAAAAGTTTATCGTAAGTTAAGTCACATACCTCTTCTTGATCCGACTGATTAAGATTTTCAGCCATTAAGCATAGATTGGTGACTTCCTCTTCCTTTTCAGTCTCAAATGAGTCTAAAGCTGAGTTCACCCAGAAAGCTCTTTGAAATTTCTTCTTGCCCTTCTTCACCATTAGTTTCTCCTCTACCTTCTCCTTGCTATGAGTGGCTTTGAGTTTTGAGCTGTTTGACTTAATATGTCCAAGTTTTCTGTACTCATAGCAAATAATATCATTTGAAACCTTGATATTTCTATTAAATTTATCTCAATTTCATTGTTGGTGTCTCTTTTGATTCATCTTCATAAAGCTTCTGAACTGTCTAGTCATCAGTGCGATGTCATCTTCATCCTTTGGTTGTGAGATATCACACTCTGACTCCTCTACTTTCACTGCTATATTCTTTTCCCTTCGTGGTTCACCAGCATCAATTTTTCTTTAACTCACCCCTTGCTCGTAAGCAATTAGTGATCCAAGAAAATTATTAATATAATAATCATTTAAATCTTTAAACTCTTTAATCATAGTTATTTTAGCATCATAAGTAGTAGGTAAACAACGAAGTATTTTATTAATCATTTCTGCATTCGTTTGTTCCCTACCCAATACATGTAAAGAGGTGACTACTTGTGCACCTATCAAAAATGGATTCATTGGGTTTCATGCAAAACAGTTCATAGCCATGCAACAAGATATTAGGTTTGGATTGTTTAACTTCATTAGTCCCCTCATAAGTTATATAAAGTCTATCCCATATATCATTTCCACTCTTGCAAGTGAAAACCCGCATGTAATCTTCAGATTTAAGAGCACAAAAGAAACTATTCAAGCATTTAACATTAAGTTATGCTAAGTCACGTTCTTCTACTGTCCAGTCCGTAAGGGTGTTTCAAGTCTAACTCCGTCAACTAATCTAGTTAGTTTTATATACACTTCCTGAACTAAGATCCACATACAATAATCAAGTGACTATAAAAATGTAGACATACGTGTTTTCTAAAAATCAAAAGGAATATTGTTGAACAATGGAGGTCTAGTTATAGAGTAACCTTCAGGTGTGTTTCAGTTTCCAAATATAGCCATGGTTATTAATCAAAAAGTAGTCTAAAATTATGATTTTAAAAGTTTGCTCTGATACCACTTGTTGAAACTTGTTAATTATGAACTAGGTTATTAAACCTAAGCTTATGTCTCAGTGGCTAACCAAGAGGGGGGGGGGGGTGAATTAGTAATTTAAAATTTTCCTTTTAATTTTTTAAACCGATAAAAATGTATAGTAAAATTTTGAAAATGATTTTTCAACCACAGATTAATAGAAACAGTAAAGTAAAAAAGCAACGAAAAATAAAAGACATAAGACTTATAGTGATTCGGTCAAACACGACCTACATCCACTCCCTAAAGTCTCCCACTTTAGGTATTGCACTATTACCACTTAGTGTCTCTCCTTTTGCCCCCATAGTAAGGTAGAGAATCCTTCACAAAAACTCTCTTCCACCACTACCCGGTGTGGTAGAGAACCGTCATCCTTTTACACCCTCCAAGTGTAGGCAGAGAATCTTCCACTTTTCATACTCTCCAAGTGTAGGCAGACAACCTTCCACTATTTACACTCTCCAAGTGTAGGCAGAGAACCTTAGTCATTTCACACTTCTCTAAGTATAGGCAGAGAACCCTTCATCCTTCCACACTTCTCCAAGTGTTGACAGAGAACCAGATCTCCTTAAAAAGATTTTCTCACGAGAAATTTGAAGGACAAGAGAAAAGAGTGAAGTAATCACAATTCACAAGTGAAGATTCTTACCTTTGAGTACCAAGTATGAAAGTTCGTTAGGGATGTTAGGCCCCGTATGAACTGGCCCAAAGCTAATTAGGAGAGAGGTGAATTGCTATTTTAAATATCTTTAAAATAAAATCAATAAGCCAAACCAAAATTCACCACAAAGAAAACACAATGCCGAAATTTAAATGCGAAAATAATAAAGGAAAGAACACACCATATTTATAATGGTTCGGTCAAACCTTAACCTACATCCACTCCTCGGAGGCACCCTCCGAGTGTTGCACTAAACTAAGTGTCTCTCCTTTAGCCCTCATAACTAGGCGGAGATGCCCTTACAAAATCACTTCCATCTTCCTCGATGCGGCAAAGTCGACGGGTCCTTTGACACCAAAGAGATCTTCTTCTTTTGTGAACTTCCCTCAAGACAATCCTTGAATCCGATGGTATTAAGGTGCAAGCCTGCCGGAGCAACCATGTGGAATCCCCCTCCACACTCCCTTGAGTCCCCTCTCTAAGGATCTTCTCCCTCTCTCAAACTTCACCCGTTCCTCACTCTCTTTCAAGCTATCTCTTCAAGTTTTCCCCAAAAGAATGAAGTTATAATAGCTGCCAAAGACACTTATAAAGTGTCTTGTCAAAGCTTAAATAGAAGATCTCAAAACGAGTTCATTAATGCAACTTAACGACTTTATCATCCATGTTGATATAAATATCAGCCTGGCCGATCAGTGTAAAATATCCTCAATCAGCCTAGTCAGTTAGAGACAATTAGATAATTTTTAGTCCTATCGTCCAGTCTGATAGGATATTATCCTGGATGATTAGTTAAAATATGAGGAAAATCATCTTGAACATCACCCTAAAAAGAAGCTGGCCGATATCAAATCAGCCGGGACGATCCTATGATCGGCCCGGCCGATGTGATCATGTAAATCACCATTAATTTCTTTCCTTAATTACCAGATTTATTTAAGAAAAATTATGCTGGATCAAACAGGCCGATCTTGATAGGCTAGGCCGATCCATCAGGATGATGTCCAAAAATAAGTAATTCCTAAATAGATCTGGCGGTAGATTCTTTCTGAATTGAGCCTATTGTCCTAGCTGATACAAAATCATCCAGGACGATATTCTTTATGACGACTACCTTAATGAGGATGATGCCCTAATTATGATTTTTATTTTTGAATCGATTATCTAGGCCGATATAAATATCATCCTAGACGATATTACCAAAACTAATAAACTCTAGGAAACAGTCAGAAAATCTTCCAAGGTGTGTGTGTGTAAAGTTACATAGCATCAGGAGCCACACCAATTACAATAGACTCAAGAAAGAAAAAAAGGGTACAAACTGACTCAGACCTAATCTACCCAATTTTTAGCTGGTTCCAAATTACAGTCTGATCTTATGGACCTTAAATATCAGTACATAAGGCAGTCGTAGAGAAATAAGAGTGTTGGCTATCATAAAAATTATAAACCATGAAAACAGATCCGTAATAATCTTCCCTTTCTTGATGATGACAAACATTGCTATTTGAATTTGTAAAAAGGAAAATATTTTTTCCTAATCTCCCCCTCACTAGAATAAAACTTTTAAAAAATAGGGGAGATAAAAAAAAATTATTGTTTTTAATTTTTTTGAAAAAAAACAAATAAAAAAGGATACAAATTCAATAGTACATAAAGGATATAAATTCAACAGTACATTCTCCCCCTTTGACATTATCAAAAAGAGAAGGGACACAAATAATTAAGAAAAAAAAATAAAAAAAAGATTAAAAGACAAAAAATGATCACTAATCTAGTGAACAAAATAAATATTCTTAAAATGAGAAAGTTTTCTCTTAATTTTATTCAAAAGCTTAGTATAATTGTACTGATAATGCATAGCCCAAAAAAGATTTTAAATTCAGAATTTGATAATCCAAACTCAAGTTCTTTTAAAAGACTCTAAAACTTTTTAATTCAATATCTAAATTAATGAATAAATTAGAGAAAGAAATAGTCATTTTTCAAAACATCTTCCATAAAATATATCTAATAAAAGATTAATGCATGAATTGTTGAATCAGGAATCATGATTTTCAAACTCAAGTATCGAAAGTATCAAGGGTTTTCTTAAGCTTTAAGAAGCACAAGAATAGTAAGCATTAAATTTTGTGGACTCATTTTATGCCTCTTGACGATTGGTTGGCGTACTGCGCATCTTTTGATTTTTGATACACTTTGTATATTTTTTTTTCAATTTGGCGTCTTTGCACATCTTTTATTTTTGGCATCATTAGCTAATTTTTTTGAATATACTACCATTCTAAAATCTTAAAAACTAAAAGTAAACCCATCCTATTGAGAAAATTAATTTATTGATTAAGAAAATTATGAGGTAGATTCAACAACTTGCAAAAGATTCCTATGCGATAAATAAAATGTAGGAAGATAAAAAATTTTGTTTCAAAAATCAATTTAAAATATGAAAAAGATTTTAAATCAAAAGTAGAACTACCTCTTTTAAGAAATAGAGATTGAGAGTTAAAATCAAACTTTGACTGTTTTTAGAGAAGTCAAATACAATTTTCATAAGAATTTAAGAAAAAAATGAGTTAAGTTTTTTATTTTTAGAAAGGTGAACGTGTGTGTTAGATCAAAAAAGTCACATAAAAAAATTTAACAAAAAAATAAAAGAAAAGAAAATAAATAAATAATAAAAGAAAAGAAAATCACAAAAACATAAAAAAAGACAAACAAAACATGCAAACATAAAAAGTACACATAAAATAATTTAAGCATCATCTTGCTCATGATCAGATGATTCAGAAGCAAGATCTACCCAAGAATTTTTTTATTTTTCATTATTTCCCCAGTTTATAATTTGCTTTGCTTTACCCTTTTCTTTTGTAGGAAGAATTCTCAAATTAGGGCACTGATTTTTTATATGTCCAGTCTTTCTGCATAAAAAATAAATAACGACAAAAGAAATATTAACATTCTTACCATTTTTACCTTTATTCCACTTTTGTTGATGCTTATGCTTTAGTTTGCTTGTCAAGTCATTGCTTTCATCACCAACTAAGCTACCTTTTTCCGTATCTTCAGCTTTTAGCACTATCGTTTCATTTGCATCAAAAAGTCTTTGACCCAAACTTTGCTCATAGGCAATGAGAGAGCCAATCAAATTATGAATAGAATATTCATTCAAATCTTTTGATTCACAAATAGCAATAACTTTAGCATCAAACTTATCTAGTAGACAACGAAGAATTTAATTTACTTTTTCAAAGTTTGAAAGTTCTTTTCCTAAAGCATGCAATGATGTCACAATTTGAATAAACATAGTATACATATCTAAGATTGTTTCATAAGGTTTCATGCAAAACAGTTCATAATCATGCATTAAAATATTCAACTTGGATTATTTGATTTCACTAGTGCCTTCATATATGGTGTGTAATTTATCCCAAATTTCCTTACCAGTAGTGCATGTTGAAACTAACATAAAATCATCAGAATTTAAAACACAGAAAAAACAGTTTAAAGATTTTGCATTCAATTGAGCATCGATTCGTTCATCCCTATTCCATTGATTAAAAGGAATATTAGTCTTAATTCCATCTAAAATACGTGACGGCACATAATAATCAGTTAAAATCATTTGTCACATTCGGAAATCAATTGATTGTAAAAACGGAGACATGCAAATTTTTCAAAACTCAAATGTAATATTTTCAAACAAAGGTGGTCTGGTGATTGAATAACCTTCTGCAATATTACGATTAAAAAAATTAGCCATGGATCAAAAATTCAAAAGCTTTCAAAAACTAGATTTTTTGAATCCCACTCTGATACCACTTAAAAGTTCATTAGGGATGTTAAGCCTCTTATGAATTGGCCTAAGGCTAATTAAGAGAGAGGTGAATTAATATTTTAAATATCTTTAAAATAAAATCAACAAACCAAACCAAAATTCACCATAAAGAAATTTAAATGCGAAAATAATAAAGGAAAGAACACATGCACCAGATTTATAGTGGTTCGGTCAAACCTTGACCTACATCCACTCCTCGGAGGCACCCTCCAAGTATTGCACTAAACTAAGTGTCTCTCCTTTAGCCCCCACAGCTAGGTGGAGAAGTCCTTACAAAATCACTTTCACCTTCCCTAGTGCGGCGGAGTTGCCGGGTCCTTTGTGAAAACTGCCGGTAACCCGCCGGTGGAGTACCGGCGGTCTACCGAAGCGTGCCGGTGGTTTATCTAACGCACGCTAACCGTTGTAACCGCCAGCAAGCCATCAGTGAATGGACCACCAGGGAGCCGTCGGTAAATTGACCGGCGGCGCAACGGTCGGACCACCGCCGGTACAAAGCCCCGCAATAACCGGCGGTATAAGTTGCCGGAAGACCGTCGGCTAATAAAATAGCCGGGAAAAACCGCCGGTAGAATGTTTCCTACGCCATTTTTTCCGGCGGTTTAAGAACCGCCAAAAAGCCGCCGGTGGTTTCCAAAACTGCCGGTGTTACCATCAAAACTACCGAAAAAAACTGCCAGTTTTGGGTGTTTTTCCTATAGTGAAAGAGATCTTCTTCTTCTATAAACTTCCCTCAAGACAAGCCTTGAATTTGACGATATTAAGGTGCAAGCCTGCCAGAGCAACCGTATAGAATCCCCCTCCACACTCCCTTGAGTCCCCTCTCCAAGGATCTTCTTCCTCTCTCAAACTTCACCCATTCCTCACTCCCTTTCAAGCTCTCTCTTCAATTTTCCCCCAAAAGAATGAAGCTACAATGGCTGCCAAAGACAGTTACAAAGTGCCTTGTTAAAGCTTAAATAGAAGATATCAAAACGAGCTCATTAATGCAACTTGTCGACTTTATCATCCAGGCTAATATAAATATTGCCCTAGCCGATCAGTGTAAATTATTCTCAATCAGCTTAGTCAATTAGGGACGATTAGATAATTTTTGGTCATATCATCCAGGCCGATAAAATATCGTCCTGGACGATTTGTTCAAATATGAGGTAAGTCATCCTGAATATTGCCCTAAAAAGAAGTTGGCCGATGTCAAATTGGCCCGGACGATCTACGATCGGCCCGGCCGATTGATCGTGTAAATCACTATTAATTGCTTTCCTTAATTGCCAAATTTATTTAAGAAAAATTATGTTGGATCTGCCAGGCCAATCCTGATAGGCCAGGCCGATCCACCGGGATAATGTCTAAAAATAAGTAATTCCTAAATAGATCTGGCGGTATATTTTTTCTGAATTGAGCCTATCGTCCTGGCCGATACAAAATCATCCAGGATGATGTTTTTTATGATGGCTGCCTTAATGAGGATGATGCAATAATTAGGGTTTCTATTTTTGAACAGATCGTCCAGGCTGATATAAATATCATCCCGGACGATGTTACCAAAACCAATAAACTCTAGGGAACAGTCAAAAAATCTTCCAAGGTGTGTGTGTATAAAGTTACATAGCATCAGGAGCCACACCAATTACAATAAAGGAAAAAAGGGTACAAACTGACTCAGACCTAATTTACTCAATCTTTAGCTGGTTCCAAATTACAGTCTGATCTTGTAGACCTGAAATGTCAGTTGATAAGGCAGTCATAGAGAAATAAGAGTGTTTGATATCATCAAAATCATAAACCATGAAAACAAATCTGCAACAAAGTGAGCCCTTCACACTCGAGTAGTAAGAATTCTCCTTTAAGCACTCTCCTTCAATCTCCCTTTAGTTTGTACGAAGACTAGTAGACAAAAAGATTATAAGATAGTTTTAAGTGGACCTTTTATAAGACATGCATTAAAAACCGTCCAAAAATTAAAATATTTCAATTCCGTACGCTCAAGATCATCCCGTACGATTTAATTTCGTACGAACGAACAGTGTAAAAATTGTTATGTACGATCTTAACATGCATGGGTATGAACTGCCTTCGTACTCGATCATCGTCCTGTACGATCATGGTTCGTCCGGTACGAACCATTATTTCCAAGGTTCGTTGGGACGAAAAAGCAGATGAATCACAAGTTCAAAGAACAGAGGAGATCTTCTAGGGACGAACCTTACATTTCATTTGGACGAGCAAATCAAATTGAAAATCTAGAGGAGATCGTCCAGAGATGAACCTTACATTTCATCTGGACGAACATATCAAACTAAAAATCTAGAGGAGCTCGTCCAAGGATGAACCTTACATTTCGTCTGGACGAACAGTTCAAACTAAAAATCCAGAGGAGATCGTCCAAGGATGAACCTTACATTTCGTCTGGACGAATAGTTCAAAGTGAGAATCCAAAGGAGATCGTCCAGGGATGAATGTAACATTTCGTTTGAACGATTATAACTTAGAAAAATTTTTCTCTCTCTGTTCGTGTTATTACTTTCCGAGGAGTATAATTGTTCTGATCATCCCGTACGAACATAGTTCGTCCTATACAATCAGTACATTAAAAATTATGAATTTTTAAACTCTCCCCTGGTGTGTGTGCTAGGATACTTAATTACAATCACACTCTCTCAGACTTAGATAAAGGAAAATACATACTCTAAGTTACAAAATATTATAACCAAATCTTGATTTGAAGTCTTCAACCATCTCGAGTATGATTTCCCTGAAATGTTAGTACACACAAGAGCCAAAAACAATTCTTTCCAAAATGTGTTAGGAGAAAATCATAATCAAAACAATAATATTTGGAATCATAAAAACATACAAGTTGTAGGAATGTAAAACATGCAAGGCTAAGTAGCAACTCTTTCAACAAATATCAGCAAGTCTCAAATCATGTTTTGTAAGATTGTAAAGTGATATGTTAAGAATAAAGTTGCAAGAAGATTGGGTTTTAAAGTAAATAAAAAGATGCATTATTTGGGAGTTAAAATCATCATGAGAAGATCGAGAATGGTTGAATTCCAAGATATGATAAAATCATGTATTGGAAAGGCTTAATGCTTGGGGAAATAAGCTTTTATCGATGGTAGGAAGAATTACCCTTGTTAAGACCTCTTTGTTATCATTGCCAAATTTTTTGATAATACATTCTTTGGTTCCCAGGAGATTGTTGCATGAGTTGGATAAATATTATAGGGACTTCATTTGGCACAAACCAAATGGGAAAAAATTGGAAAGCATTATGTAACTTGGGGATGATTTATGTAAACCGAGAAATGTTGGAGGACTGGTTATACACTCGGCTGTTCATAGAGCTGGCCCACTAAGAGAAAGATTGGCATGGAATTTCATTCAAAATCTAGATTCGTTATGCTATCGGAATATGATTGCATGGTATGGTGATAACATTTTGAAGGGGGAATGCAGGAAGAGTGCTTCATGTGCATGGCAAAATTCTGATAAATGGTGGTAAACAACTTAAGCCCATAGTTAAATGGAAAGTGGGTAATGGTAATAAAATCGGTGTGGTGAATGACTTTTGGCTATTAGATAAGTCTTTGAATAAGTGGTCAACCTTTGCAGATGTTGTGGGTTGGACGAAATGATGCTTCATCAATTCATTTCCATGGATGGTAGCTCGAATGTGCTAGAGCTTCAACAATATTTCCATAGTGAACTTATTATGTTGATTTTGCATATTTCTATTAGTACCACATTGGAGGATGATTATGTAGAAGCTATGTTCCATCATTCGAGTAGATCTATTTCTACAATGTCGTATGAAGAAGTTATGAAAGACAGCTTCAAGGTGGATGATGGTGGATATTCTAAATGGCTAAGGAAGTTGAAACTAAGTCCAAGAGTGGAATTGTTTTGGTGGAGGTTGAGTAAGCATGCTATTCCAACAAATTAGTTCCTTAAATATAGAAGGCTTTGTTATGATGACTCTTGTGCTAGGGGGTGCCAAGAAGTAGAAAATGCTCATATTGTGGTTCACTGTAAATATCTTATTGAGATTATTCTAAAGCTTAGAGATTGGGGTTTTAATATTCCATTATTTCATTATTTGGAAAGCTGCTTGGAGGAACTCAGAAGACTTTCCTTTCGGTATTCTAACACAGTAAATATGTATTGTGCAGCAGTTTTCTTATCCTGAAAAAATCGAAATGAAGTAAAACATGGTAAGCCTGCTATGTCTAGTTCGGGGGTTGCATTTAATGTCATGTCTATAGCCATGATACAATCAAATTCTAATGCTAGATAGCTCGGGTGTTACTCTCCCTAGGGAGTGTCAGAATGCTTGGCACCCTCCACCACTAGATTGGATTAAAGTTAATGTGGATGCTTCGATTCTGAGTTCTAATCTAACTAGGATTGGAGGAGTATTTAGAGACCACAAAGGAAAACTTCTTCTTGCTTTTGGGAAGAAAATAATTCATTGGGATGTGGCACAACTTGAATTGGAGGTGATTGTAGCAAAAAGGGAGTTTATTCAAAGTTGGATGTTGGATAACAAAGGAGTAATAATTGAAGGTGATAATCTCAACATTATCAACTTCATCCAAGAATCAATGAAAAATCATGGTGGCAATTGGAAAATTGGGCGGAAAAGTAGCTATTCTTTCTTAATGATTTTAATAAGGTCATTTTTCATCATGTTAATAGAGATTGTAACAAAGTAGCGAATTAATGTGCTACTTTGGCTTTAGAAAATAGTTTTCTTTTTGATAGTTTTTCTTTTGGAAACATTCCTTCTTCTTTGCTAAGTTTTTAAAGGAGGAATGTGACCCTTTCATTACTTGTAATTAGTTTTCCTTTCTAATGCAATTTGCAATTTTTTTTTTAAAAGGAGAGGTATCTTTTGAATTAATTATTCTAAGTCATTGTAAATTTTAATTTTAAACACATCTCGAAACTTAATTGAGCAGCATAGGCACTTATAAAATTAATAATCTTAGCACCTATAATAATTTTCGAAGCAATAATTCTGTCTCCAATTCTATCAATTTTTATAATATTATACTTCAATCTTTTATCTATAATCACACTTATGCTATTTCTATTACGACTTATACTAGAACGCCAATGCTTAAATCCTAAACTATCAATCTCCGTAGCCTTCTCTTCAACCCATTTAGTTTTCCGAATGTATAAAATATTTATCTTCCTATGAATCATAATATCAATTAATTCTATTAATTTGTATGTAAGAGAACCTACATTCCAATATCCTATATGAATTCTAGTTTCATGGACTAGCTTCTTTGCCCACATCAACATGTGATATGGCTAGGAGATTAGCAGTTGAATCTCAAAGTGCAATCGCTGCAGCTAAGAACATTGAAAAGGTTCAGGTTTTGTCTAGTGGTGGGAATAGTTCTTCCCTGAAAGCCATACAACTTCGTGAAGAGAAGAGTTTTTGAACAACTATTGGTGCTCTTGCTGATTGCTGTGGAGATCTCGTAACAATCCAAGCATAGAGAAAGAGAAAGAACAATAAAGGTACATAAAGAAGAACTCTGGGGAAGGTGGGTCTTCTTGGTGACTTTTATACGTTTATCCAGAATATATATTTGTAGTTATTCTATACAAGTGGTATCGAAGCCAAATCAAGGAGGAAGAAGGTAAAATGATGAAGATGATGTTGATGGCCAATATGGAGATTGAAAAGTTCATTGGTCTGACTTATTTCAGCCTTTAAAGGCTAAGAATGAAGGGATTTTTTTGTGCACCAAGATTTGGATGAAACACTACTAGAGGATGCAATCCTAATGGTAGAAGAAAGATCGCTTAGAGTGATGTTGAGCAAAGCTTACATCACAGTTCTACTAAATCTTGGAAATTTGGTACATCTAGATGTGGTGGATGAAACAATGGCAGTTGACATATGTTGAAGGTTAAAATCCTTGTACCCAATCATTTATATTTCAAGAGGAAATTCTATGCATTGCAGGAGCTGTTACTTGTGTTCAAACACAAGGTGGTTTGTCCAAGTATATTCCTATTTCAATTGGATTACATTAAGGATTGGGTTTTGTTGATGTATATTTTCACAGTGACTCGAGCCGATTCGAGCCCGATTAGGCTTGATCGACTAAATCAACCGTAGTCGAGAGTCGAATAATCTAAAACGGGACCTGATTTGTTGAATTAAATTTAATTTCATCAAATTAACTCAATTTAATTAAATAAAATCTAATTAAATTAAATTAAAATCGAATCGAACCCAGTCAATCCTCGTCGAGTCTCGTTGAACCAAATTCGATATAATTCGGCGCCGATCCGAGCCCAATTTCGCAAAATTGGCTTGGTCAGATCCAATCGGACCCGAATCGTCTCAAATCAGTTCGGGTTGAATCCAATTCAGGCTCAATTTCAGTCATAATTAGTCAATTTGGACTACATTAAGTCCTAAATTCATAAATTTGAAACCTAGGACAGAATCTCAAGTCTTGCCCAATTTCACATCAAATATGAAGAAAATCTACTCCATGGAATTTCTCTCTTTTTCGTGCATTAAGGAAGCGGCATTGGGAGACTTGGCGGTGACCTACTCTGTGCGTGCGTCCGCGAAAAAAAGAATGAAAGGGAGCGGCTCCCCCCGTATCTGTCCGTCCCGAGAGCAAAAGAAGAGAGAGTGAGAGAGCGGGAGAAAGGAGGCCGAAGCAGGGGCTTCACGCGTTCAGCCCGTCCAGATCCTCTGACTTCTCCAGGACGTTCATCTCCCTTGGCTGCAGAGTCCTCCAGGTCCGAATCTCCTTGGCCGTCGAATCCCTCCCTTCCTGCAAGCATTTTTATTGGAGCTAAAGCTAAGTGAAGAGAGGATCTTGTCTTCTCTAGTTGAAGATCTTTCCTGCTGTTATTTCCTTTCCTTCTTCAACCAAGAAGGAGAGCCTCCTTCTTGCTGCTGTTGGTGGTTTCCTCTTCCAAAGCCCAAGGATTGTTGAAATCAATCCCTGTTGCAGCCAAGAGGAGGTTAGAATGCTCTACTCCCTTCCAAATCAATTCCGACGACTTTTTGCCGGCGAAATCCACTTCCGGGAGCACTCAAATACCGAGGACAGCAGTTTGGAGGCTTTTGGAAGCTTCCAAACAGCAGTTTGGAGCCTTTGGGGCAGCTTGGAAGGGAAAGATGAGATTGTGAAACGGAACAAGTTAAGTTAAATCCCCCACTGCATAGACTCAGTAAATATGAGATTTAAGGTAAAAACGTGAATAAACGATGTTTTAAGTTTCTGTAGGATTTAAAATTGTAATTTTTACTTTTTGGTAAAATTGAAGTTAATTCCTGCTTAAATCCTACTCACATCTTAGAACAATTGGAGTTATTTGACAAGAAGCATGATTTCACATTAGTAGGATTTAGTAAATCCTATAAATTCGAATTTAGTAAATCCTATTAAAGTAAAATCCTGAAAAATTGTTTGACAAAATAAGTCTTAAATCTTGTAAAATTGTTTGGCAATATAATTAGGATTTAAGGCGGTTAATTCATTAAAAATTCTAATTTAATTTATATTTTTAATACAAGTTACATTATTTTAATTTAAATTATCATCAATAATTTATAATTATAAATAATATAATTAGAAGCTAATTTAATTATTAAATAACATAACTAATAATATATTTATTTAGAATATTAATTATCTAATTAAATTAATAGTATAATTTAGAGATATTAACTAATTATCTGATTACTATTATAAATATTAATAACTTAATTAATTATATAACTATTATTATTATTTCATTTTAATATCTAATTATTATTTAAAATATTAACTATTTCATTAATTATTTAATTATAATTTATATTATTAATTATCTAATTCATAATTTATATTTTTATTCTTATTAATTAAATTACATAGATTAATTCTGATACTAATTACAGTCTTCTCTTTTCATAAGTAATTTATATGTTTAGCTTTTCTCTTTTCTATTTCCTTTTACGTTGCTTTTCAACTTTGCCTACTTCGCGTGAGATAAGGGTTTGAACGAGTCGCTAAAAGCCTTCTTCGCCTCCTTCGTTGATATTCCTTCTAGTTCGATGTTCTTCCTGTTGGATAGGAAGTAGCGACGGGAGCTCGCTCGCTGTGAAGATAGTTACTTTTCTCCTTTTTACCCGCTTCTTCAGCGAAATCCCGTAAATCCAACGAACTCAAAGATTTAGTAAATTCAGGATTTACAACGAAAAGAGGAAAATAAAAGATTTATCCCACTGTGAGATCTACCGGCTGCTTAAATCCTGTTTGGCAGGATTTAACATAAATGCTTAAATCCTGTTGCTAAACAGCTAGATAAAGTTTGATAAAAACACTACGCTTTATTTTATCATTAAATGAGTGTTTATTTGATCAAAAACATAACAGTAAGCTTTCTTGTAGATTTGAAAAAATGTATATTTACTTATTCTTTTATCATATAATTTTCATATCTAAACTATCTTAAAATATTTTATAATACAAGTGTTTGTTCTTTTATTAAATATAATCATTAGAATACAAGCAGAAGAAGCTACTGGATGAAGCTTTAGAAAAGCTACAAGTTTAGATTATTTGAGTATTCATTTTTATATTTATCTAATTAAATATTTGATGTGCAAAATGTTGCTAGTTTGTTTAGTTTTAAGTCAAAATTTTTATGATGTTAGGTTCTTTTTTTCTTCCGTAGTAAAGTTCTAAAATGTATTATGTTATTTTGTTTCTTACCCTGGAAAATGTCTCAATCCTGTTTTTCCTTAAAAAACGAGGATTGTAAAAAGTTACTGTTTTTAGTAAAATTCATTGTGTTAGGCTTTAATAGGATCTCCCTCGGGTCTTATCTGTTGATTTTAATGTCTCTTTGTATTTCATTAAAGGAATATCTTATAACTTTAAACTCTCTTTTTAACTTTATTTATGATTCTATTTTTAAATTTAATTCCTATACAACAACAATAACATGAACCCTTTATCCCACTGTAGGGTGGCCTATATAATCCTTTTTCTCCATTGTGTCATATTAAGAGTCAAATTCTTATTTAAATCTAATAAAGAAAGGTTATTTTTAATATTTTCTAACCATGTCTTTTTAGGTTTGCCTCTACCATTTTTTAACATAGACTAAATCTAATACATCTACTCTGTTAACAAAGTTATCAGAATGCTGCTGTTTTACATGACCAAACCATTTAAGGCGACTCTCTCTAATCTTATCTGTCACTGGAGTTACTTCAACCTTTTCACGGATATGCTTGTTTTGTATCCTGTCTCTAAGAGTAAATCCACTCATCCACCTGAGCATCCTCATCTAAGCAACACTTGACTTAATATTATGCTTCTGTTTTAATGGCTAACATTTTGTGCCATAAAACATTGCAGGTCTCACCACAATCATATAAAATTTTCCTTTAAGTTTGAGTGGTACTTATTATCACGCAACAAACCCAAAACATTCCTCTACTTCAACCATCCAACTTGAATTCTACTCATAATTTTTCTTATCTATTCATCATCACTCTGAGCACTAGACCCAAGACATCTAAAACGAGTATAATTATTAATGACCTGATCGCTGAAAGTCATAAACCTCTCACTAAATCTATTACTACTAAAATTACACTCAATGTATTCAGTTTTAGATCTACTAAATTGGAAAATTTTAGACTCTAAGGTTGACCTCCATAATTCTAGTTTGCATTCAACTCCCTCTCTAGTCTTATCAACAAGAAGAATATCATAAGCAAAAAGAATACACCAAGGTACATCCTCTTTCAAATGTCTAGTGAGAACATCCATGAATAAAATAAAAAGGCATAAGGCTGATCCTTGATTTAATCCAATTGAAATAAGAAAATACTGGATCAAACCACCTTGTGTTTGAACACAAGTAATAAGTCTTGCATGCATATCCCTAATGACTTGAATACAAGCATTATTAACCCCTTTCTTTTCTATAATTCTCCATAACACTTCTCTTGGAACTTTATCATCTACTTTCTCTAAATCAATAAATATAATATGTAGATCCTCCTTATTATCTCTAAACTTCTCCACCAACCCTCTCAATAAATGAACAGCTTCCATTGTAGACCTACCCGACATGAATCCAAATTGATTTTGAGAAACATTAGTATCACATTGTAACTTATGATCCATAACTTTCTCCAAAAGTTTTAAAGTATGACACATCAACTTAATTTCTTTATAATTCGCATAATCTTGTGCATCACCTTTATTCTTAAAAATAGGAATTAACACACTCATTCTCCCCTCATCTGACATCTTTCTAGTCTTCAAAATATAATAAAAAGTTTAATAAGCCAAGAAATTCTTTCATCTTCTAAGCATTTTCACACCTTTATTGGAACATCATAAGGTCCACTAGTTTTTTCACACTTCATTTTCTTTAAAGCTTTTCTAATTTTAATTTTACTAATATGCCGATAAAAATAAAAATCTTTATTTTTATTTAGAGTGCGAGATTACTAAAATCAATCGTATTTTCATATACTCCATTGAAAAGATTAACAAAATATCTCATCTACCTTTATTGATATCCTATTTTAAAAAAATATTTTTTAATCTTTATCCTTAATGCCATTCACTTAAACCAAATCCTTATTACTATCTCTTTATTTGGCTAACTTCTATATATATCTTTTATCTTCTTTAGAATCTAATCTATTATATACATCATTAAAAGCTAAAATCTTTGCATCGCACATCTCAGATTGCTTTATTAGACACCTTACGAGGTTCTTTATATCTTTCCTAATTTTCGGAGTTTTTTTACATCTAAACTAATAATTATAACAAAGCTTCTTATTTTTAAACTTTTTTTATACATTTTGATTCCACCAATTATTTTTATTATTTGAAGTTTTTCTTTTTGAAACTCTAATCACATCTTTTGCAACATTCTTAATATTACTGATTGTTTTTTCCCACATAACATTCGCTACCTCATGAATAGATTAAATCTTAAGATCTCGAATCTTACTCTCAAAAATATTTTTGTTAGTGTTCTTTAAATGCTCTATCTAATCTTAAAACAATGTGTTACTATATTTTCCATATTCTATTCCTTCATGTTAATGTCCAAAACTATTATGTGATATTGGGTACATAAACTTTCTCTCTGAATAACTTTACAATCTTTATAATCTAAACAATCTATTTTTCTTATAAAAAAATAATCAATCTGAATTTGACTATATTCATTCTTATAAGTGATGAGATGCTATCTCTTTATCTAAATAAGGTATTAACATTTACAAAATCATAAGTTAGAATAAAATCTATTGTAGCCTTACTACATTCATTAGTTGCTCTAAATTCATAGCTGCCATGAATACTTTTAAAATCATCTATATCTCTATACTAATATGCCTATTTAAATGTCATCCAATAAAAACTCTTTCCTAGAGCGGTATCTTTTCTATGTTGATGATTTATTAGTTTTTGCTCAAGCATCAACGACATTAGCAAGGTTATTGAATGCAATTGTTGCGAACTTTTGTGGATGGACGGGATAACGGGTCAATGTTAACAAGTTTCAAATCAAGTTTGATAAGATTGTAAAGAGATATGTTAAGAATAAAGTTGCTAGAAGATTGGGTTTTAAAGTGGTTAAGGAGATGTATTATTTGGGAATTAAAATTATCTTGAGAAGATCAAGAATGGTTGACTTCCAAGATATGATAAATCATGTATTGGAAAGGCTTAATGCTTGAGGGAGTTGAATGCAAACTCGAATTATGGAGGTCAACCTTAGAGTTTAAAGGTTTTCGTTTGAGTAGATCTAAAACCAGATACATTGAGTGTAATTTTAGCAATAATAGATTTAGTGAGAGGTTTATGACTTTGAGCGATTAGATCATTAATAATTATACTTATTTTAGATATCTTGGGTCTAGTGCTCAGTGTGATAGTGAAATATATGAGGATATTATGAGTAGAATTAAAGTTGGATGGTTGAAGTAGAGGAATCTTTTGAGTTTGTTGTGTGATAGGAAAGTACCACTCAAATTTAAAGAAAAATTTTATACGATGGTGGTGAGAACTGCAATGCTTTATGGCTCAAAATGTTAGCCATTAAAATAAATGCATTATATTAAGTCAAATGTTACTGAGATGAGGATGCTCAGGTGGATGAGTGGATTTACTCTTAGAGACAGGTTACAAAACGAGCATATCCATGAAAAAGTTGAAGTAGCTCCAGTCAAGGTTTAAAATTGTGTAAATAAGCCTCGAGGCGGTTTTCGTCCGTGAGGCGAGGCGTAAGCCTCGAGGCGGTCTGAGGCGTAAGCCTCACGGACACAGAATTGCGTAAATAAAAAATTAAGGGTTTTAGCAGAAAAATAATAACAATATTGTATCTTACAATAAAAACATCTAAATAATATATGAAAATAGTGGAAAGTAAGAAAGTAGATGCAATAAAATCATGTCCCAAAGTACAAAATCACAAAATATTAGTTTAACAAAATTCCCAAAGTACAAAAAATATATAAAATGCAATCATATCCCATCACTAAATGGGTCTTCAAGAGAATCTTCTTCTCCAATTGTATTTATGAATGTCATGTCATCATCATCTTCAATATGACTCACTTTTCTCTTCCCTGTTCAATAAGAGAAAATATCATTAGCATGTTAATTGCTCACTTGATATAAATATACTGCGATAACATATAAGAAGTTGTGGAATACCTTTACTTGATTGTTGTGCTGCAGAGCTAGTGGATGTGTGTGGTGTGGTACTAGTAGATGTGCCCACTTGATCTGCTTCGCCTCTCAAGACATCCACATTTAAATCTTCTAGCTGTAAGTCTGATAATGACAAATCTGTCTCATCATCTATAAACCACTCATTATCAGATGACACATCATCACACACCAACGGGTCCTCATCATCCTTCAACCCCTTATTCCTCAACCTCCTATCTCTTAACCTCTTGTTGTGCATTATATATACGAGGGAGTTCATTCTGAGTGTAGATAATCGATTTCTTCTCTTTGTTTGCACTTAACTATATGTACTCCAGTTTCGCTTACACCTAGAAGAAGAACAAGTGAGGCCCAACACTCTTACAGCAAAACTCTGTAACTCAGGGGTGGAATCACCAAATTGGATCCACCATTCAACTGTTTTCAAGAAAAAATATAATTAGATCTGAATAAAATGTCTTGCATTTACCAAAATAACTATACCTGGAGACCGTTTGGAAATGGTTGCTTTCGTTTCTTTCCCTGCGTTGTCTCCTTCCGAGTTCTGGTTTCGTCTCCTACACTCACGGCTTCGTCTCCTTCCCTCAAAGCTTCGTCTCTTTCCCTCACGGCTTCGCCTCTAGTTCGCCTTTTAATTCTCACAGGAAGCCTTAATCCTATACGTGAATACAAGAACACAAATCAGCTGCGTCGTATTTACATATATACCGAAGAAAAAATTTTGAGTTCTAATGCGTACGCCTCACCCATAATTGCGCAATTGCGCAATTGAGGCGCGCCTCACACAGGGTGAGGCGTACGCCTCAATCAGTGTCCAAATTGCGTGCGCCTCAAGGCGCTTTTGGACAGAATTGCGCAAAGGCGCGCCTCAAGGCGCGCCTCTTATTGCGCAATTTTAAACAGAGGCTCCAGTAACAGATAAGATTAGAGAGAGTCACCTTAGATGGTTTGGTCATATAAAACGGCGGCCTTCCGATAACTCTATTAGCAGAGTAGATGCATTAGATTTAGCCTATATTAAAAAAGGTAGAGGTAGACCTAAAAAGACATTATTATAAAATATTAAAAATAATCTTTATTTATTAGAATTAAATAAGAATTTGACTCTTAATAGGACACAATGGAGAAAAATGATCATATACATAATGGAGAAAAATGATCATATAGCTGATCCCACATAGTGGGATAAAGGGTTAATGTTGTTGTTGTATATGAATTAAATTTAAAAATATGATCATAAATAAAGTTAAGAAGAAAGTTTAAAGTTATAAGATGTTCTTTTATCGAAATACAAAAAAACATAAAAAAAAAACAAATAAGACCTAAGGAAAATCCTATTAAAGCCTAACAACATGAATTTCACTAAAACCAGTAACTTTTTGCAATCCTCGTTTTTGAAGGAAAAATAGGGTTGAGATTTTTTCCAGGGTAAGCAAAAAAATAATATAATACATTTTAGAGCTTTGCTACAGAAGGAAAAAAAAGAACCCAACATCATAAAAGTTTTGGCTTAAAGCTAAACCAACTATCAACATTTTGCGCATCAAATGTTTAATTAGATAAATATAAAAAATGAATACCCAAAATTTCTAAACTTATAGCTTTTCCGTAGCTTCATCCAGTAGCTTCATCTGCTTGTATTCTAATGATTATACTTAATAAAAAAATAATCACTCTTATTATAATTTTTTTTTAAGATAGTTTAGAGATAAAAATTATATGGTAAAAGAATAAGTGAATATGTCTCTTTTCAAATCTGCAAGAAAGCTTACTGTTGTGCTTTTGATCAAATAAACACTCATTTAATGATAAGATAAAATGTAATGTTTCGATCAAACTTTATCGGGCTGTTTGACAATAGGATTTGAGCAGGATTTATGCTAAATCCCGCCAAACAGGATTTAAGCACCCGGTAGATCTCACAACGGGATAAATCCTTTATTTCCCTCTTTTTGCTGTTAATCCCAGATTTTCTAAATCCTTGAGTTCGTTGGATTTACGGGATTTCGCTGAAGAAGCGAGCAAAAAGGTGAAACATAGCTACCTTCACAGCGAGCGAGCTTCCGTCGCTACTTCCGATCCAACGGAAAGAACGACGAACTAGAAGGAAGATCGTCGAAGGAGGCGAAGAAGGCTTTTAGCGACTTGTTCAAAACCCTTTCTCACGCGAAGCAGGCAAAGTTGAACAACAATGCAGAAGGAAATAGAAAAGAGAAAAACTAAACGTATAAAATACTTATTAAAAGAGAAGACTGTAATTAATATCAGAATGAATTTATGTAACTTAATTAATAAGAATTAAAATATAAATTATTAATAATATAATTATAATTAAATAATTAATAAAATAGTTAATATTCTAAATAATAATTAGATATTAAAATAAAATAATGATAGTAGTTATATAATTAATTAAGTTATTAATATTTATAATTGTAATCGGATAATTAGTTAATATCTTTAAATTATACTATTACTATAGTTAGATAATTAATATTCTAAATAATTATATTATTAGTTAAATTATTTAATAATTAAATTATCTTATAATTATATTATTTATAATTGTAATTTATTGGTGATAATTTAAATTAAAATGAGGTAACTTGTATTAAAAATATAAATTAAATTGGAATTTTTAATGAATTAACTACCTTAAATCCTAATTACATTCGCAAACAATTTTAAATGATTTAGCACTTATTTTGTCAAACAATTTTCAGGATTTTACTTTAGTAGGATTTAATAAATTCGAATTTATAGGATTTACTAAATCCTACTAATGTGAAATCATGCTTCTTGTCAAACAATCCCAATGGTTCCAAGATGTGAGTAGAATTTAAGCAGCAATTAGCTTCAATTCTACCAAATAAATAAATAATTTTCAATTTTAATTCCCACATAAACTTAAAAAACATTTTTACCTTAAATCCCATATTTATCGTGTCTGTGCAGTGGGGGATTTAACTTATTGTTACGCCTTTGATGATGTTTTAATTTGCAACAAGATGCTTGATGATCATTTGGTGCATCGTAGGAGAGTATTTAAGATTTTACAAGCCAAGAAATTATATTTAAATTTGAAGTTGTTGGTTTGTGACCCTTTGTGATTTTCTTAGAGCTATTGTGTCTGGAGATTGATTAAACTTAAGTTTTGATTTGCCAAAATAGATTATCACACTTGATATGTAGATTTTTTATGGTTATGATTATTTTTAATAGATGCTCATTAAAGCATTTAATACTATTATGGCTCAAATCAATAATTGCTTGACTTTAAATGGCTAACTTCATTGATCGTTTTTTTGCTGAGATAAAATAAAGATTGCAAATACACTTATTTTACCTAAGTTAGCGCAAGGCATGTAAGTGCAGAATTTTGATTCAATATCACTTCTTGTGCGTGCAAATGGTATGCATGATTCTTTAGATTGTGGTACAAATACGATTGCTAATGCTGCGTGGTTCAGAATTTTTGCTAATTTCTTCAGATTTGTTCAATACTGCATTATCATTTAAGTTTATTTCTCATATTTTCTATTATACACCTAAGTATGTATTATGTGTTATTTGTAGTTTTTGATATGCAAATCCTAGGTTTTCATGTGTGATCATCATGTATTGCATCATTCTAGTTACATAGGAAAGTGTATCCCTAAATTGTCAAATATTGTGAAAGTTTTCCTCAATTTTTAGGAGCATTCATTACTATTTACTAAGGATCAAATTAAATACCAAATTTAGTTACCGTTTAATAGGTTGAATGCATTGTAGCTTAAGAGGATTGCTAAATATAAATTTTTGTACACGTGATGAATCATTCCCATTACCTACAGTTGGCTGCTTACATGTTTCTTGATCAGTGGCCATTTGATTGCTTTTGATTGGAAAAAATGATCATTCACAAATGTTGGTAAGTTTGACCATTAAGCATGTGAAGTTTATGGTCATTCCTACTTTTTTTTTTAGTTATGGTTAACTGATTGTGTTCTGCCTCTTTTATAATTTAAAGTTGGATAGGCAAGTGCGTTGGCATGAAGGGAGAGCTGATAATTAATGAACATGCTAAAAGCTGTCTAGATAGATTTTGTTCTCTTAGGCTGGCTTAAGTAATGTGGGCTTTGCTATTTATGGGCATGCTTGCATAACTTGATCGGGCAAGTGCAGCTGAGTGCTATCCAAACACATTTGGTGGTTTCTTCCGAAGTAATGGTATCAAAGCAAGTACAATAAATTTCTAAGTATTTGGATTTTTGATACTCGGCTCTGCGTCATGGTATTGTTTGGAAATCTAACGCACTTTTGATTTCTGAGAGAACAAAAGAATTCTTCTAATTATCATAGTGAAGACCATGGCATCATCTATTTTGTATGGAAAACATAAATGCCAGTACGTTTTCCTTTAGATTTACAATGATTATTATTTTTTTTAATTTTCTGTTAAATGTAGTTCCATTCTTCAATTTTTAAATCGCTGATCCTATCCTGTTGTTTTCAATTTTTATTTTCAGCATCTTTTTTTATGTCTTTCGAACTACAGGTATGGTCTTTCATGGTGGTTGTATTTTTTTATAATTTTTTTTTACCTTATTTTCCTTTGCCATATTTTGTTCAGGGTTACGCTAATGAAAGTGGAAGGGAAAAAAGATATGGCTACTGAGGAACGAGATAAAAACAATGTGAATCTTAGGAAGCGGAAAGAGGTTTTCGTTTATGGGAACTATAGAAAATACTATGGCTATAGAGTATGTTTCCTGCTCTCTCCCTTTTCTTCTGCTATGTCATTTTATATTTATTTAGCAGACCCTAAATAGTTGTGATAATGCTAATTTTATTTTCTATTGATGATGTTTTCTGGCATACTTATTTATCTTGAGATGGGTATATCCATGCTGCCTAAGTTTCCTATGGCAGGCTTTGAGAATGGATTGTCTATTCCCTAGACAAGACCCAATTAAAGTGGCTTTGGGCCTATATAGAGGGTAGCATTGGTTGAATGTGCTTTAGATCAGTTTGATTAATGTGCTGAACATGACGATGGGGTAAAATTTCACTGACCCAAATCTTACCCAATGAGAATGTTCATACTATGTGATTATTCCAAGTCTATTATATAAGCTTAAAAGTCAATAAAAAAATTTAATTTTCTTTGATGGGAATTTTTGGCTCTTTGTTTCCCCCAAGTGTGTGGTCCCTCATTTTCTTAATATTGCACGTTACAACTTGATTGTAGTTTTCTTATGTAGGAAATTAACAATGGCTTCATAAAAAAATTCAAAGTGGGGTTGGTCCTTCATCTGTTGCATGGAAACAAAATGAACATTATGAAATTTGAGCTGGAGACAGTGCGTGTGAATGCTAACCTGAACTTGTCTTGCGTCCATCTCTATTCTTTAGGAACTAGTATATTAGCTAAAAAATCTTTTTATTTTTATATGATTTATTTAATAGATTAGATGCTCAGGAGAGCGGAAGATGTATGTATAAGTTATCCAAACAAAGAGATAGGAGAAGTAAATAATTTGTTCACTTGAAGTACATTAAAGATGAGGATCAAAGTGATTTTCTTAGAAGAGGATATCCAATATAGGTAGATGAGATATTTTGATAAATTTTTTAATGAAGATTGTGAGAATATGATTAACTTTAGTGATCTTAATGCCCTAAATGAAAATAGAGATTTTATTCTTATTGTGGAATTAGTATAACTAAAATTAGAGAGGTTTTAAAGAAAATAAAGGGTGGAAAAATAATATGACCTAATGATGTTATAATAAAAGTGTGAAAATGAGATTAATAAATTTCTTAGCTTACTAAATTTTTTATTATTATTTTGAAGACTAAAAATATGCCAGATTATATTGGAGGAGTGTGTTGGTTTTTATTTTTAAAAATAAAGGTGATGCACATAAGTGTGTTAATTATAGTGGAATTAAATTAATGTGTGATACATTGAAATTATGAGAGAACAATTTACCATATGCTAAGATTATGGACAATTATATTGTGCCACTGGATTTCAATTTATATTTCTATAATGAAATATGCATACCTAACAACATATCACCTCAAAAGACAGAATAGTGTATCACTATCATTTTGAAATAAAAATAAAATTTATTTTAATAGCCAAACTCAGCATAGAGAAAATACTATTCTTTTCAAAAAAAAAAAAAAATGATATTCAACTATTGTTTTGAAAATGAAATTAAGAATGTATAAAACTTTTTTTATGTCTAGAAATTTTTCTCTTAGTTTAGCGAACTAAAGTAGGGTTTATTTTTTTAGTGTATTCTAGGTTTCCCATACAGGCAAGTCTATATGGTTAATTACATCCTAGTATGAATCTTGAGAAAACTCTCGATTAAAGTGGTGACTAAATTTCTTTAAATTTAGAAAGATTTTGATTAGGATTTTTAAAGTAGACCTACCAACTTGAAAATGTTCAAAATTTGAACACTTTTTTACAGAATCAAATGATGAAAGGTTGATAGTGATTGTGATTCTAGTAAACCCAGAAACACTCTACCCTGTCATATGGTTGGGATTTATCAGTTTAAATCATAATTGGATTTTAGGTTTAAGTTGTTAATTTGTTAGATGATTGGGATAATCCTTTCTGAAGGAAGTGCAAGAATTGTGCAAAAGTTCAAACTAGACTTACATTAGTCTGGAGTGGACATCCAGCTAACCACCTAATTGTTTTTGTAAAATTATGATTTTTAGGTCTAATATATGTAAAGTAGATAAGCTCTTGTTTATATGAGAGTCCATATTTAAGATATAGAATTCGAATTA
Source organism: Dendrobium nobile (assembly GCA_022539455.1). NCBI lineage: Eukaryota > Viridiplantae > Streptophyta > Magnoliopsida > Asparagales > Orchidaceae > Dendrobium > Dendrobium nobile. Next base: position 33,797,595 of record CM039722.1, on the reverse strand, counting down.
GGGATTAAAGATGCTAGGGTTTTAAATGTGCCTAACTAATGCAATTTAAAATAAGTTTTATCCTGATTATAACATTTTTATATACGACTAATGCAAATATATATGTCTGGCTTTCTAAGAAAAATCCGGTAGTATAATAGCCCTATACCAATAGGAATAGCAGACTCAACACATTCGTTTAGGATGTTGCTAGCTTGCTGTCTGCTTGTGTGCTTTGTTTTGTGTACTCAGCTGGAAAAGTAAATATGCATGAAAGATAAAGGTATTGGGGTGTAAAAGTATAAAAAATGCAAAGTCCTAGAAGCCTAACGTATATGTCCAGACAAAAATACATGACCGCCACGAAACTTAGGAAAAACATATAATTTCTAATCACAAACATATACAAGCAAGTAATCAATCAAATCATGTAAATATAGAATAATGCAAAGAAAAGAAGTCTATGGCAGTTGCTACATAATAACAAAATATTGTCTGCTGTAAAGTAAAGGTGGCCAATCTTCACTAACTACACGCTTCCATTTTTATACCTACACAATGACACAAATCTATACAAAGTAAAATTGCTTATGTAATGTCTTCAGGCTCCAGGTATGAACAAGTATCAATAGAATTCCAAAAGAATTGATTTTCAAATGAGAAGCATTCTCTTAGACTTCTATTCTATAAGCAATTTATTTTAGATTTTCACATTTCTTTACAATTTACAACTCTTTATGATTTCATAATTACATTTAAAAGAGAAACGAATCCATTCCTGCAGGGGTTATATATATATATATAGTGCAATGAAAAGTAACACGCACATCATCAACAAACATCCACAAAGATAAGGTGTAGGAAAATAAACACACATATCATAACACAACCCTTCATCAAGTTAGAATTGGTTGTCCTAGCAAACAATTCTGATGTGTGTGCTAAGTTGTGCAGCTTAAATGTATTCTAAATGGATTGATGATTGATTGCAGGCCAGAGAGATTTAGTTTGAGTTTAAGTTTTAGTGCTTTATAATTTATTTATGACTTTTAAAATTTTTTTATTTACTTTACGTTTGAAAAAAATATGTTAATTGATAACTTCATTGTACCTTTAGGTCATTAATCAATAAGTCCTAGACTTCTAAAGGGATGTAGTTGTTTCATTATAAAGAATGAAACAAATACGTAAAGTCTCCTTAGTCATAAATCTCAAACTAAATTAAAAGAAAAAAAAAACACGTAAAGTCTCCATTTTATTTTAAAAATTTATTTACTTTTGGTCTTAAAGAAGTTAATTAACTTCAAAGTGCTTGAAGTTATTAATCAATAAGTCATAGGTTTTTTAATTAATACATTTGTTTTATTCCAAGTAATAAATCTAACACAAAAAGCCTCATTTTATTTAATTATTTATCTAACTTTTATTTAATTAATTTAATTCATTTGAATTGTTTTATTTAGTTGAATTAAATTTAAATTGATTTATTATTTGAATTTAATTAATTTAAATCATTTAATTTTTATTTATTATTCTTTGATTTTTATTTTACTTATTTATTTTTGTTTTATTTAAATTTATTTAATTTTAATTAATTTTTTATTTATTTTAGTGGAATTATTTAATTTTTATTTTAATTCTTCTTGTTTTTTATTTTATTTATTAATCTTTGGATTGATTTATTTAAATTTTATTTGAATTTTGTAAGTTTGGAGTTATTCAATTGATTTATATTTAATTGTTTAAGTTTAATTTTATTTATTTATTTGTATTTTATTTAGTTATTTTATTAATTTTTATTTTTGTTTTATTAGGAAAATTGATTTAATTTGTTTATTTATTTGAATTTTATTTATAATTTATGATTTATTTTTTTCCTAATTTTAATTTTATTTTTATTTTGATTTGTTTGTGATCTAGTTTTATTTTTATTTAATTTTATTTATTTATTTTACTTTCTTTATTATTTATTTAATCCTTTTAAGGAGATATGACCAAACTTTGACATGTCATGTTAATTAAAATTTCTGAAGTTTAATATTTTTTAATAAATTCTATGATTGATTTAGTGTTCAATGTAATTGAATATTTATTTATTTAGTTATGATTTATTGAAAAATTAGTCTTATTAATGAATTTATTTAATTAAGGGATTTCAGGTTTTTTTTTTTTTTTTAAATTTTTGTTTCAAATTAATTCCAATCATCATATAATCATAACTATAGGTTAGGGATGACCTTAAATGAGATTCTTGAGAGTGTGGTCCCATTGGAAATCATTATTATAGTTTTCTGATGGGGCTTTTTTTTTTGCCTTGATGTATTTATGATTTAAAGATGAATGCAATTTATTTCATATTTTTTTATTTTCATTTAATTTTAAATGATTTATTGATTTACCTAGGCCAATTATGTGCTTAGAATTAGGGTTTGCTTATTGGTAGGCCAATGAGCTCCAATTAACATTAAATTTAAACCATGAGATAGTGAGAACCCAAAGATTAAATTATTTGAATTTGAGACAATCAAATTCCTCCTAAGGTTTAATATGAATTTCTGAATTAAATGCCTCTTTACTTTAGAAAATTCTATTAGGGCTATTTAAAGCAGAGCTTTGAATGAAATCAATGGTTAACTAACCCTCAACATATCTAATAATTCACAAAACAAGACTAAAACATCTATACTATTATAAAAAAGGCTTGACTTTCTTCCCAAATAAAACTAGTCTTCCATTTTAATTACTCAAAATAAATCATATCCTTCCATTTCAATTATTATAATTATAACTATAATTGATTGATAATTATAATTATATCAATTATATTATTAATGCCAATATACTATATTAATTAATAAATTACTCTAACGATATATTAATTAATTTCCATCTAAGACTCTTATTCCTTTCCCCTCTTTGGCATCTTTAGACCTCTTCGCCTCCTTTTGAAGATTGACGTTAGCGCTCCTCATTCACTCGACTCGCCGCCTCTTTAACTACAGTGACATTTCTTCTTCCCACCTACTCCTGCCCACGTTGTTACCATTCATGTTGCAATTGGATGAATGCAATACGACAACAATGCCAAACACTTAGCTATATAGGAAGGTGAAATGTCTGCCATTTTGATTACTATCTTTTTTGTTCTCACATCAACACTTGCATCATCCGATATCTACTGCTGTCAGAGAAATGTGAAACACCATCAATGCTGGCCACCTGTCTACTGCATCGGAGGAAGGCGACACGTCGGCCATGCCAAATGCTTGAATTCTTTTCGGGTCTCCAATCCGCAATTGTTCGTATACTTGGGAAATGTAGCTTGGCACACTATCTGTATTAGGTAATATGGTTGATATATTTAAATTTTATGCTACCATTCCATTGTATATTTATCTAAATAAAGCAGCTTGGCTCTCCCCAGCTCCTCCCTCTTAGAAAGCTCATAGCTTGTTCCCCCTAATGGGATTAGTTTAGGTAGTCGCCAAAAGCTTCCTAAGCGTGCTTCAAGGAGAAAAAAGGAAGGGGAAAATGCTAGAAAGGAGGAATATTTTAGCTTGGGAGTTAACAAATTCCCGTAGAGGCAATCAATAGGAATAACTGCACAGTTGGACGAGAAAGACTACAAAGAGATGCCGTCGATGCTTCTTTTTGATCCAGGAGAGCCAATTATTTGTTGTTCTATAGAATTGGAATCGCTGAGTTTGTGGCGACTTTCCTCCGCATACAAATGAAATATTCTCTTTGCTAAATGATTCTCATTTATCTTTATTTTAAAAATTAAGAAGTGTGACATAAGTTTCTCCAATATCTTCATGCTTTAAATTTGCTTGTCATCTCCAACTAAGATTACATATATTTCTATTTATAAGATTATGTGCTTTTTTAATATCTTTTTTATGCTATAAAAGCTTGATTTATTTCTATGCTGAATTTTTAAATTTCTATGCCGAATTTTTACCTAGAAATTTAAAAATTCAATTAAGATCATAGCAAGATTTAAATTTCCAGGGAAGTTGTTGGGGATGTGTATAACATCCCATAGTACATTCCCTTAAAATTTGAATACAATCGAACGCTTCTACATGAAGTAATTAAACAAATACATTGGATTGTATTTGTCAAATTACTTGAAATATTTTTCATACCAGACCTTAATTGCATATGCATTTGAATGATCTCCTCAAGCTTTCATTCATTCAATTTGATCAATTATATAAGGAGTTTTGAATTTTTGAAGTTTGATCAATTTTCCTGAATTAAATTTCATACATCTGGCTATTTATCCTGTCAGCCTGACTGACTAGACTTGTATTTTACATGTGACATTGACTGACTGGTCACTTAAATGGTGGCGGGCGACATTGATAACAGCCATCCAATCTAGGATAAAATGATTGAGATCAAAGGACTTGAAACAACAGGATCGAAGAATAGATCTTGATTTGACATAATCACAGCCGTCTTGCAAATTCAAATGGACTTATAATTGTGATTTCATCTTCAACCTCCTGCTCTGTTTCTTAGCCGTATACCATGTTTTTCTTGATCCAGTGAATCTATTCCATAGATCTTGATCAAATTGATCTAGAATGGACATATAAAAAGGGAACCTTCAATCCAATGGCTAGATGGCTGTGCGACTGCTTCCTTCACAGTTGACCAAACCTACTCTAATGGGGGATCGGGTTTGATAATTATCTCTGTTATGTGGAAGATCGAGGGGGCTTTTGATTGCTTCGTCTAGTCCTAAAGAACAATTCTCCTTCTTGTTGTAGGGCCTGGGGCGTAGTGGATCAGAAGTTGAGTTCTGGTTGGAAGGGGGTCGTCGGAGCTCACTGGAATTTGATCGCGGAGGCTGGGTAAACTCCCGGAAGATTGGAGAGCTCTTAGAGAAGTTTTGGGGAATGAAATGCAAAACCCTTCAATTTAAAAATTGTAAGGTATTTGAGGCATGGGCCTTTTGGTCAGTTGCTTGGGTTGTTAGAATTGAACCCTTGTTTGAACCTTCAGTTTTTTAAAGTTTTGGGAAGCGTAGGCATAGCCAAGGTCTGGGATGACTTTCCAAGTGTTTAGGGTCTAGGGGAAGAGAATGCAAGGATTTGCGTGAGCCAATTTGACTTGGATTGAAAGTTGGTTCATTCGGTTAGCCAAGTTGGCTAACCCAATCTAGCCTATGGGTTGGGCTTGCTGTGCAGGTCCTTGGGGACCTAAGAGACCTGTTTGCAAGGTTTAGAGATGAAGGGTGCCATGGGTTCATTGGATTTAAAGAAGGAAGGCCATATGGGCATTGAAGTCAACCTAGATTGACTTGTTTAACTAGGGTTGACCAAGCCCAAGGAATGGGTCCAAAGGCTTACAAATGATTTACATGATTGAATGAAAGTGATTTAGGTCATGTCATGGTCCAAACATGATGAAATGCATGAAATGATCTTTTAGATTAAAAATGGCTTTAATGATGGTTTGTTCTCGTCAACCATGGCTCACCATGGGTGCCAAAGCATTTGATCATGTTTAAGTGAGGGTGTAGACAATTCAGGATGAATTGGCATGACTTGGTTTACATTGTTTGCATGATTTAGGGTTTTAGGTCAAATGAATAATATATGGTCAAAATGATCATTCATGGTCAACCAATGTCAACCATGGGTCCATTTGGGTTTAGGCGATCAAGGATGATTGTAGGAGACCTATGAATCAATCCTAGGGTTTTGGTTGAAGTTTACAAAATATTTTATGCATATGATCATGATTTAGGATGTAAATGTTTCATTGGTCAAATTTGGCCAACCTAGGTCAACTCTAGTCAACCATGGACCCCAATGGGTTCAAATCATTATAATGATGATTATAAATATGTTCAAATCATTTCTTAGGGTCTACAAGGATGTTTGAAACAAGATGCCATATGAGTGGCATGGATTGTAAATATTTGAAGGTTTTATACTCATGTTTCAAGCTTTAGGTTTTAGGGTTTGGAAGGGCATAGGAGCATTCAAAGAGGGTTAGGGAGGCTATAAAGAGATGGTTAATAAATATGCAAATGATCAAACCATGTTCCAAAGGTTTCATCTATGGTTTTGAGCAGGCTAAGGAATCCCAATTGGAAAGGAAAAATTCAAGGGTTTAGAATTTGATCTTGAATTTAAATTGAGTTTAGGTTGAATATGTTGATTGATTATGATAATTAAAGATGATTGAGTCATGGTTGAACATGTTTGAACATGATTGAAGATGATTGAATGATCATTGAATGGTTGAAGTTTAATGTTTGAATGAATGAAGTTGATTGTTTGTTTGAGTGGTTGAAATTGATTAAAGGATTGAAATTGTTCAAATGATTAAAATGATAGAAAACACTTGAAGATCTCAAGTAATTCCCAACAATCTTTAGAAAACAGTGAAATCCTCCACAAGAATCTACACAAAACGAGAAAATAGTAGAAAATTTGTATTATTTGATGAAATAGAAATGGAAAATACCAAGATAAAATTGATCCTCTATTCGAGAGGATCTCTCTCCCAAATATCTAGATGCCGCTATAGCCCAACGGAAAACCTAAATTTAGGAGATCTCAAATTTCAGTCAAACAAGAAGTCATAACCTTAGGAAAACAAATTATTTAATGCATACAATTCAAAAGAAAATATCTAAAAAATCCCTACATTCGATTTCCCTCCTAAACTTCCTTCAAAATCCATCTTAAATGGATTTGTAAAAATCGGGCGGTCGGATCTAGTGTACCGGAGGCAGAAGAGTTCCGCCTCTTGTTTCCGTGAGCCAGTCCCGTATGGACCGGCTGGAACGGTCCAATGGACCAGTCTAACATAAACATGATTGAATTAAATTTGATGCTTGATCATGATTGAACATGATGATTGATTGAGATTAAATTGAATTTAATGATTGAACCCCATGATTGAACATGATGATTGAAAATGATTGAAGGATTGTCCTTATACAAAAAATGAGGTTAACAACGACATGATACTAATGTCTCTTAAAATCAAGTTGGATTTATGCCGGATAGATGTACTATGGAAGCTATATATTTGTTGAGAGATTTGATAGAGAAGTGTAGAGAGAGTAAGGAGGATCTAAATATCATATTTATTAATTTAGAGAAAGCATATGATAAAGTTTCAAGAGAAGTGATGTGGAGAGTTCTAGAAAAGAAAAGTGTTAATAATGCTTATCTTCAAATCATTAAGGATATGTACATAAGAATTGCTACTTGTATTCAAGCACAATATAGTTTGATAAAATTTTTTTTTTCAATTGGATTCCATTAAGGATTTGATGGGGACATCAGAGCTTGGAAAGTCTATCAGAGACGTGGCCGTCGATCTACGGCCACGATCGAGTCGATGTATTTTTAAATCGTATTATGTATTTGTCTTTTATTATTTAATGTGTATATTTACTTTTGTTATTTTCTTCTTTTACCCTTTACTTAATGGAGTTCATGTGTAAGCCCAAAGGGCATTGTCGTCTTTTTATTTTGAGTCCTTTTTATAAGGCTATATATAGCCCTTATGTTCTCTTTTCATAGTTAATGAATGATTATTACTGAAGTTCCAGCGTTTGTCTCTTAGTGAGTTTATGAGTCTTGGAGAAGTGCCTAGGAGAGGCTAAACGAATTACCCAACAACCACCCTTGAGTGAGTTCTTGGTTCTCTACCTTATTTCCCCTTCTTCTCTCCCTTGTACATGGCGGCCAAAGACCACCACCATGCCCCCACCGACCACCTCCTAGCCGCCAACTTCCCAACCCAACACCGGCCACATAAGACCCCACCCGAACCATCCCACCACATTCTCACCCGCTGGCCTCCTCCCTCCACACTCAACCGCCGGGCGGCCCACCCTAGCCTTTCCCTCTCTTTTTCCTTATTTCCTAATATAGGTTGAATATAAATATGACTAATTTTGAATTCAAATCCAAGTGATTTGAAATTCAAATCTTTCATAAAATACAAAATCTATTAATCTCATCCAAATCAATTTTAATTGAAGTGGGTTTAATTGCTTTTCCCTAATTTAAGATTCCCAATTAAACAAGCAATAAACACTTGCCTCAAACCCCACTCCCTCTCCCTATGCTGTCGGCCCCCATATAATTTCCCATTGGATTTATTTCCTAAAGCCAATCTCTACTCTTAGAAATAATTCAAAACTCCTCTCCGTCTCTCTTGGCCGAAATCCCCATGCCCCCATCTATTTAATTTCTTTCCAAAAGAGAGTCTCTCCTATTGGAATTAAATTAAACCCTCTCTCCCTCTCTCTTGCCCGCCGCCCCTATCTCTCTTCTCCTTCATTAATTCGTTTCAATCAAGGGGATTAATTAAGGAGTTTGTGAACTAAATTCCCTCCACAAAATCTGAACCAAAAATCTTTCCATAGCCTTCTTCATTGGCCGGCCACCCTCTCCTACTTCTCCACTTTAACTTTTGTGAGAAACTTCTTCCTCTCTAGTGGAGTCTTCAAGGGAGCAACAACAATCTTCATCCACACATCAACCTTTCAAAACCAATGAATGGCCGAACCGGAACTTGACTACTGATTCGCTTGCGACGAGCAAGGGAATGTCAACATCCTCCACTCCACGTTCTACGACTTCAACCCGGAAGTCGATAATTCCAATTAAGAGTACGTGGACCACATCATCTTCACACTTTTGGAAGCCATCAACGAACAACTTGCCAACGTCCAGAGGCAATTTGTTTGTGTACAACCACAAGGGTGAACTTCTTCCCCTTTTAACTTATTTTTCTAATCCACTAACCTTGTAGGTGGTGATCAATTCGTAAGAAATAGTGCCACGCTCTTTGCCTTCGGCTAGAAAATGTAGGATTTGAGTGTACTTTCTATGTTGCTTATCTCATTATTAGATTATGGATTTTTGTTGAGTAACTTCTTAATTCTTATGTTGTTGAAATTCTAAATTGTTTTGATGGATCAAGTAATTAGCATGTGATTTGGCCTAAGCATAGCCACCCCTCTTACATTTTTTATTATCGTTTAGTTGCTAATAGTCTTAATTGTTATTTGTTCTTATCAAAATCAGGCATGTTCTTATCGCATTCATTTAAAAGCATTGTAGTCCTGCATTAGGATTAGCTTTAAGTCTATATCTAATGGATGTTCTTATTAGACATTTGCAAGAGGATGTGCTTTTGTGTATGTTTTTGCTGATGATATTCATGTTGGTACGACTAAAAAATTTGAATTTGGAGGTCTTTGTTAGAGTCTAAAAGTTTTCATTTGAATAAATATAAAATCGAATACATGAAGTGTAATAGTAAAAGTATTATATTTAGTGGTGGGATTGTGATATTGGGTGATTGAGTCATTAAAAAGAGTGCATATTTTATATATCTCAGGTCTATTGTTCAAAGTGGTGGAGAAATAGATGGGGATATTATTAATAGAATTCAAGTTGGATGGTTGAAGTGGAGTAATATTCAGGCCTATTGTGTGATAGAATAGTACCCCTCATATTTAAAGGAAAATTTTATAAGATGGTGGTGAGACCTGCAATGCTATAACATAGAATGTTGACCATTAAAAGAGAAACATAAAATTAAGTTAAGTGTTGTAGAGATGAGGATGCTCAGGTGGATGAGTGGCTTTACAATTAGAGACAAAATGCAAAATGAGTATATACGTGAAAGGTTGGAGTAGTTCTAGTGGTAGATAAGATTAGAGAGATTCTCCTTAGGTTGGTCACATAAATCGTTGGCCTTTTGATGACACTATTAGGTGAGTAGATGTGTTTGATCCGGTTTATATTAAGAAAAGTAGAGGTAGACCTAAAAAGACTCTGTTTGAAAGTATTAAAAACTAACTTTTTTGTTAGATTTAAATGAGAATTTGATTCTTAACATGACACAATGGAGAAGGATTCATGTAGCCAACACTACGTAGTGGGACAAGGACTTGTTATTGTTGTTGTTTCATTTTTTTGTCTCTTCGTTCTTGTATCATGATTAGACTATTTTTTAAGCACACTGAAATGGATGTACTAGACTAGTGTTTAAGTGCTAGTGCATACTTTCTTTTTTGTAAAATGCTAGTACAGTACTCTTTCTTATTGCTCTTATGTTGAACATCATCTTTTTTAAGAATATTCTTCCTTTATGTCTTTTTCCTACCCTTCATTTATTTTTCAATTATATGATAATTTGAACTGTGTTACTGATTGGAATTTAATGGAATATTGCGTCTGTGCTTGTCACTGAAATCTTTATCGAAATATTTATGCTACATTGCAGCTTCATAATATGGAAGAAGATCCTCGACTCCAAGTTTTCAAAAGGGAATGGTTTGAAAATAAGGATTGCCTTGACATTGGATGCAACCAGGGGCTGGTAACTATTGCTATCGGTATTGTTCTTTCACTACTTTGTGGTCTAACTGTGTTAAGAATTTTTGTGCTTTCTTGATAGATAATAAAATTCCTAAGCTTGTTATCATGCAAAATAATTGATTGATATTTTCCTAGGACTTGAAATTTTAGTAATTTAGATAAAAAAAAAATTATATTAACATTTTTAGTTTATAAATCTGAAGACAAAAGGAGCTGATAATTTCTGTGAAATACGTTGTCATCTAGTTTGGTTTATTTGAATTAGTAGGTTCTTCATTTGCTCGTTATATAATAGTAAAAGTGTGTATATTTTACATAGTGCATGCAGTTCCTTTGGCCACCATGAGTGTGCTCTGTAGCTATTGAATAGTGATTCATAAATGATCTCTTTTTTTTTTTTTGAGTAGGCCATCTTGCCTGTACCTTAATTTTGCTACTACTTGAAACCTTAACCTTGAATTCCTGTAAACAATTTTTTTATTCCTCTATATCTTCTCAGAAAATTTTTGTACATATTAATGCTGCATATGTGGAAAATAGATTGAAGTGGGAAGGAATAATTCTTAGTTTGAAAGGAAAACATGTACAATCCATGCACTGAGAAATTCTACCTACGTGGATTTACCCTTGAATGATTCCTTGGTGCCTGACCTATCAAAAAGGGCTAGATTATTAGTTCCGGGCTTCATCTTGCATTAGTCAGTTGCTACTACACCAATCTAGCAGATGCTAGTTTCTTTATAACATCTTAGTTATCACTATGACCAGCTGGAACATGCCTGCTTCATTTCCTGTGAATCTCTAAGTACAGTTTTGCAGTGGAATTGATTAGAAAAGTAGACCCCTAACCAGTTCTTTCGTTATCTATTTGACTGTTTTCACTAACAGTCATTCAAGGAGTGGAGCACATTGGAACACATTTCCTGTAAACTCAGATGAGAGGAAACAGGAAATTGTAGTATGAAGGATCTGATTGAAGTGAACTGGTAGAGAGATAGGGCTAAGTGGATGAACAACAAGGACAGAATGGGTGACAACATGATGCAAAACTAGATTTTGAAGGTTATAGTTTTTGACAGCATCAAATTGTGCTCGAAAGTTTACTTTGAAAGTTATATAGACACGGTTGGTAGTTATGATACTTCTTACAATCGACAACTTTAAAATTAGGATCTTTTAGCCTTTCTATTTGCTTAAGTATTGTTAGATTTTTCAAAATGTACTATAGTGTAATTTTCAATAACCCTCAATTTTTGTAGTGAATTGGATAATAATACTCATAAACATATGCATAGATATTTTAAACTATTTTATTTTATTGAGTTAAAACTCTAGTATTTATTTTATTTGCTTTTGAGCATATTTGATTTATAGTGATTGAGGTGGTAAACAAAAGCTAATTTAGTCATATCTTAAAATACCAAAAGGAAAATGATTTTTATCTAATGAGTCATCTCATGAGTAAATATTTATTGATGTTTGCTTTCTCAATTTTGGTAGTGTGTAATGTACGTTTCTTCTTTGTGCATTATTTTTGAGTGATTACTTGCTTGAAACATTGGTGATATTGAAGCCTCTTGTGTCCGAGTTGGGCTATTGACATGTTCATTGACAGCCGTTTAGCTAAATTTTTATCCAAAGGTCGATCAATAATAATATACTTGAATTTAATTTATTGTTTATTCTTATAATATATGGATTTTTACTCTCAAATGCACTCTTGATTTGCTTATCCTGATTATCTTGAATGCATATTGAGTCACTCCCTTATGACAAAACATCAAACTCCTAGAGCTACTCCAAATATGGTCAGTCTAAATCTCCACACTTTACTTTCACTGTTCCATGGTAGGGTTAATTATTGGTTTTTGTTGCACTAGGGGATAGCTAATTGGTAAGAGTGGTTATGATGCTAGTATGAGCTTTAAATTGCCTTTTGAGTCAAAGATTTCAATACTAAAAGTAATATAGGACACAATCTTGACCTGTCATACTTAACTATTTTGTATCAATCATATTTAGATATGACAACACTTGTCTTATTAGAATTATTTATGAAATAAAGATGTAATCAAGTGCTTCTTTATTTATATAATCTTTCATTGAAGGCTTATCTTTTATGAAAGATCCACCAAATTCTTATATTGTTATTTTATTTATTTTCCTTAGCATTATTCTCTTAGGTGTCTTGAAATCATTCTTATGATTAGTGAATCAATTGTAAGTAAATTCAATTCTTTTTTTTTTGTGGCTAAAATACGTTAAATCTTTTTGTGCCCTAGTTCACAAAGTATTACATGAGCTAAAATGTCTTGCACATCGATTTTGCTTCACTCACTTCGCATGCCATCCTTGCTCGTAGAACCCATAGCTTGGCAACTTCTTTTTCAGCTTCACCTTCATTCGCAACAGTGCTCCCTTGCCTCATCATGACAAGACCATTGCAATGCTTCACTTATCCAACTCCATATGGGACCCTGCTACATTGCCTACTTTATGCGCAAAGCTTCCTACCCAAGCCTAGTTCCCCTACCATGATTGCTTCTTGTGTCCATGCATTCCTAATGGGATCTTGTTTAGCAAAGCATCATGTCTGATGATATGTTGTTATTCTTGTTCGACTCTTCACTCTAGTGTGTCTCCCATTATCGTCACACACTTGCACTCATATCTACCACCCCTTTAACTGTATAAACAAGCCACATTTCACTAATAGATAATCTTACAACCCATATCCACTTGCACCTTGTGTCGTCTCTTGCCCTTATGGCTCAGCTGGCATGAACTTATACTAGTGTTCTTGCGATGTCTAATATATGCAAATTGCACTTCCATTGTATCGCTGTTGATTCATCACTGTGTAGATGCTCCAACTCCATACCATCCTAGATTGATGTCCATGTTTCCTCTACATGATTTGCCTCTCTTTCCATGGCTTTTTTGCTAGCACTTCACTTGTTTTCACTTTACATAGCGACCTTAACGCTGTTCTATAGTTGCCTACATGCCTTTGTTGCTTGCGTTGAGTCCCTTCAAGTGAAACTTTTACTCACGATCCTCTGCGCTCTCCTTATGTAATGCCATTCCAGTTTACTCCTTTTGTGCCACCTTTTGGTGCGCTTTCTCCTATGTTCCCTCGATTTCTGCCTCTCTACCTTCAAAAACCTCTCAAACTTGCCAAGCCCTTACTCTTTTTTGCCCCGCAACATCCAACTCTTTGCTAGTTTTCTACAATCATAATCAACTTTTTAATACTATTTTGAAGACTAAAAAGATGCCAAATGAGTGGAGAATGAGTGTGTTAATTCCTATTTTTAAGAATAAAGGTGATGCACAAGATTGTGCGAATTATAGATGAATTAAGTTAATGTGTCATACTTCAAACTATGGGAGCGAATTATGGAGCATAGGTTGCGGCGTGATTCTAATGTTTCTCAAAATCAATTTGGATTCATGCCAGGTAGGTTGACTATGGAAGCCATACATTTATTAAGAGGGTTGATGTAAAAATATAGAGAAAATAAGGAGGATTTACATATAATATTTATTGATTTAGAAAAAGTATATGATAAAGTTACAAGAGGAGTGCTATGGAGAGTTCTTGAAAAGAAAGGGTTAATAACGCTTATATTCAAATCATTAAAGATATGTATGCATGAGCTATTACTTGTGTTCAAACACAAGGTGGTTTGACCAAGTATTTCCCTATTTCGGTTGGGTTACATCAAGGATCAGCCTTAAGCCCATATCTTTTTGCTTTAGTCATGGATGTTCTCACTAGACATTTGCAAGAGGATGTACCCTGGTGTATGATTTTTGCTGATGATATCTTCTTGTTGATAAGGCTAGAGAGGGAGTTGAAGGTAAACTTGAATTATGGAGGTCAACCTTAAGAGTCTAAAGATTTTCGCTTGAGTAGATCTAAAATGGAATATATGAAGTGTAATTTTAGTAGTAATAGACCTAGTGAGGGGATTGTGACTTTGGGCGATCAAGTCATTAATAAGACTATAAGAGTACACGTTTTAGATATCTTGGACAGGGGCGGAGCCAGAATTTTTTTTTAATGGGGGCACAAATTAATACTAGCCATTAAATAACTCATAAATAATATTTTTCTTTAGTGTAATCATAGATCTTGAGATAAGATTTTAATAAAAAATTATAAAAAAATACATTCAAAATTGTAGTTGTTCCCATTAAAAAAATATAGATATATCACTCTCCATCCTATTATTTATTGATAAATTAATGTTTTTCTCATAAGATTATATTATGGAATTGAGTTCAAAATAAATTATTTTTATTGTAAAGATTATTTTGTTTGAATTAATTAAATTGAGCCTTAATTTTGAACTATAATTATAGTAATTAAATTTAAATTAGTTTAAAATAATATTCTAACTTATTCTAAATTAATTATATATTAAATTTATTTGATATAATGATTCACATTTAGTTTATATACATATATATATATTATGAAGTTAATATTATTTAATAAATTTATTTACTTTCTAAAATTTATTTAAATTTTTTTTAATTAATTAAGTTATTGCAACATAATCTTACCTTACCTTTTCCTACAACATACCAATGTCTTATATTTTTGCCAAATTTTTTTTTAAAAAAAGAGTAGGGAAAGAAATAGAAAGAAACAAATAAAATGGAATACATAAATAAAGAAGTGAGAGTGGCGGGGGTGAGAGAAAAAGAAGAGAGAGAGAGAGAGAGAGAGAGAGAGAGAGAGAGAGAGAGAGAGAGAGAGGTTGCCCACAAGCCACGAGACCCACAAAAAGAAATAAATTAACACGCAGAGGCGCGGAGGCGGAGGGAGTAATTACTAATTTGTTTTAGAAATAGAATTTAATATGTAATTAATCTTGTTTATGCTAAATTTTATATTAATATAACTTGAAATGGGCTGTTTTAAGTTATTGGGCCAGTGGGGGCCTGTGCCCCCAGGGCCCCCATTGTAGATTCGCCCTTGATCTTGGATCTATTTTTTAGAGTGATGGTGAAATAGATGGGGGTGTTATTAGCATAATTCAAGTTGGATGGTTGAAGTGGAGGAATGCATCGGGCTTGTTATGTGAAAGAAAAGTACCCCTCAAACTAAAGGAAAAATTCTATAAGATGGTGGTGAGGCATGCAATGCTTTATGGTGCCGAATGTTGGCCATTAAAAGAGAAGCATAATACTAAATTAAGTGTGGCAGAGATGAGGATGCTCAGGTGGATGAGTGGCTTTACCCTTAGAGATAGGATACGAAATGAGCATATACGTGAAAAGGTTGGAGTAGCTCCAGTAGAAGATAAGATTAGAGAGAGTCGCCTTAGATGGTTTGGTCACATAAAACAGCGGCCTCCCGATGACCCGGTTAGGAGAGTAGATGTATTAGATTTAACTTATGTTAAGAAAAGGTAGAGAGACCTAAAACGACTTGGTTAGAAAATATTAAGAATGACCTTTCTTTATTAGATTTAAACGAGAATTTGACTTTTAATAGGATACAATAGAGAAAAAGGATTCATGTAGCCGACCCCACATAGTGGGATAAAGGCTTGATGTTGTTGTTGGCAAAAATTTATGAAAGGATACAAAGTTGGTTATAGGTTATAAGGAAGGTTTTTTTGGTGAATTTATGTTTACCTCAATTTCAAAAGACGACTCAGATATTTGGATCTTGTGGGCTCCGAAAATTCAGCCCCAGCCTCCGCCTGCCGTTGCTTTTTCTTTGGCGAGGGAGTTTTAACGGATTAAGTTACGAAATAAATTTTAGAAGTCAGATGGGTTTGTAGATAAGACACTACCCAGAGATTTCACCCTCATTTTGTGAGAACTTTATGATTCGAGTTCTGGTTTCCTATAGGCGCAAGCCCCTATAGTTAATTACCCCTCCCAATAACGAGAGAGAACTTTCGATTAAGGCTAGTCGTCAATCAGATACGTAGAGATACATGTAATCTGACATATAGTAGCATCATAGGTTTGATTTGTTGGAAAATGGTTGCGAATTGAAGAGTTTGTATATTCGATATTTAAAATAAAAATTTCACCATCTTGCACTTAAAGCGGATGGTGGGGGAATGGATGATGGACCCGATCAAGATCCCTTAGTTCCGTCGTTCCGTGCCATCGTGGTCCCTGGTCTACTTAGTCAGAGGAGGTAGTCGACCCAACCTGGCAGAAGGATCCTTATCGACAGCCATGGGTTGCTTCGTCCAAGGGTACCTTGTAAATCTGGGTTGTATGTTTGTCTAAGGGACAAATTTGAATCCATCTTAGCTAGCAGAGGGCTTTGTGCCCCATCGATTATATCCTATTGATTCATATCTCAAGGATTTGATGTCACTAAGGATCGTATTGGCTCTGGCCATAACCGATATTCTATGGTGCCATTTGGCGGCAAAACCACTTGGTTCAGAGGGCCCCGGGTCATAACCGTTTATCCTGCGGTGCCATTTGGCGGCAAAACTGCCGGTTAGAGGACATGTATCATGTCCTTATTGGCAGGAGATTGTTTGAGAATGGATCCTAGTGATATTTTCGACCAGGCATTAGCTCTGTCTGAGCTGAAGTAAATTTTAATTTGTCCACATCGGTAAACTGTTGTGAAGGGTGGATGAATTTTGCATTAAGTGGTTGATGATTGGATTTTTAATTTTAAATATCTTGGATTTGGGATTTTGAATTTTTGGATGACATTTTGAGTTATTTGGAATGAACCCATCCGGTTGAGATTTGCATTCAATACGACCATCATCAGGGTGACTTTGAGATCATTTCCATTTGTTGATATTGCATTTTGTAGATAAACCTTATAAACTCTATCGAGTTATCGATAGAGGATTGGGTTTTATAGACTGCCTCTGTTTTGTGAATTCTCATTGCTATAGACCTTGAAAGCCTAATATGAATATATGAAATAAATACTCCGGTCGACCTCGTGACCGCATATTTATCTGATGGTTAGACCCTGTCCACTCCTATTTACGTTCTTAGGAGGATCGGGTTTCGTAGGCTTAATGCCTTTGTTAGTGAATTATCTTGATTATAGGCCTTAAAGACATAATATGAATGTGTTAAAACAAATACACCGGTTGCCACAACCGTGTATTTGTTTGCAGGTTCGAACCCTATCGACTCCTATTTATCTGCTTAGGAGGATCAGGTTTTATAGGCTTTATGCCTTAATTAGTGAATTCTCATTGTTATAGGCCTTGAAGGCCTAATATGAATGTATTAAAACAAACACACCCGTCATTACAACCGTGTAATTGTTTGAAGGTTCGAACCTTGTCGACTCCTATTGGTTCGTATAAGTGGATCGAGTTCGGACTTGAATTCACTTGTTGACCCGCGCAACATTCTTAGACGTCGTGTGTGTACCAATAACATGCTCGTCGGGGCCCATTCGGGTGTTTTGGGGTATTTTATGGTTGTTCATTGAATCTTGTTGACTCCTATTTACCAGCTTAGGAGGATCGAGTTAAAATTTATTAACCCACGTAGCATCCCTAGACGTCACGTGTGTATCAATAACACGCTCGTCGGGCCCATGCGAGTTTATGATTTTATTTACTTCTTTGTATATCTATGTGTATACAAACTATAGTGCACGTGTAGGGGTACTTTTAAATATTTGATGAGTCTTCTATGATAACTCGTAGAGGTTTATCTTTGTCGTAGCACTTCGGTGTTTGTTCGTAGATGGCACTTGATGCATAGTAGATCTCCTACAATTTCTTCTATGATGAGCTATAAGCATTTACATTTACTGCATTCCTTGTGCATTTTATTGCGGTCTTTAGTCCTTGCGATACATCTGCTACCATCATAGGTAGATATATTCATTTACAAACTGAAATTGACTACAAGATACTGCATTTACTGAAGTCTTTTTGCATCTATCCACAAGTGGAATGTGGTGCATACATCTGTGTTTATAGGGAACTCGTATGTATTGCATATCTTCTTCATGGAGGCTAAATTGGATGTACATGTGTCTCCTAAAGTAACTCGTAGGAGCTCCTCAGTTTCATCATTTGTAGGGTTAGATGCATTTGCTTGTATCTTGATGGTGACTATAAGTCATAATCACATGTGTTGCACATCGATCTTCAACACTAGTAATGAACAACAGCTTTTATGAAAGACTGCTTGGATACACCTCAATGGATCAAGCTACTACTGGGGTGCTTCTTGATCTATCTGTGACCCAACCATAATTCTTTCTTGATTGTTGTTGACTTCACTCGATTAGATAAAGGATTTGTATTTCTACTTTTGAACTTTGACTCCTCCCTGACGCTGCTTATCTTCTTGCAAGAGATGAAGCTGATTTTCCAATGTGTCCAAGTTAATATTCTTTGAGTGGATGAGCGATTCATGCTCTTTCTGCATAACACTCAATAAGCCTTCAAGATTCAGAATTTTGTAATCGGATAGATCTTTTCATTCACTAGATCTAAGTGCTTGTCTTTCTATACAACATGTATAGTCTCCATATTTGTAAGGCTCCACCGAATGCTCTCTAATTGAGAGATCAGGTCATTCTTTCAGCAATGAGATCTGAATTTGTATGAGCGAGAGATTGAAATGGCTCTTCGTACAACTCTATTTTTGCTTCTTCTAGTTTTAATTGTAGACTCCTATTTGCTTTCTTCAATGCAAGACATTACTGCTCTGCACCATTCAAATGAATCATCCATTGTCACTCATGGACGTTTGCATTTTATTCATAGGTAGAACATCATATGCATAATAATTCTCCTTTTTGCATCTACGAAGGAATTCCACACATTTACAATTCATCCACTATTGTAGCTTGCAAGAGGATTAGTGCATTCATGTCTTGGAAATTATTCTAAATCGCTCATCTACAAGCATGAACAATCATAAAATGTATAATCTAGTCACAAGTGGGGGCACAAGGACATTCCACTGGTTGCACTCATATGAGGTGAACTTACATACAAGTGATGACGAAACTTCAAGCAA